>JAPQLA010000005.1:9613094-9624249 GCA_029822935.1 Naso vlamingii | reverse complement strand
TGTGTGTGTGTGTGTGTGTGTGTGTGTGTGTGGGTGGGTGTAGCCTAATCTGTGGGTGGGTTTCTGCATGCAATTGTCCCTGTGTGTTTGAGCGGTGTGCTCATGTTATGTGTTTTCTCCCCAGTAGAGGCTGTTATTGTCCTAAGAATGTGTGTTTGTGTGCAAGTGTGTGCTGTATGTGTGTGTGTGTGTGTGTGTGCGCGCGCACACAGGGTCAGTCTCCAGTAGCCTGTTGCTTTTTGCTTCTGACTGCTCTCGGCTCTACATCAGGAGGAATGCAGACTGAGATGGATTCCTGCAGGATTCCTCTTCCCGGGCTTCATTATTCCCAGCGCTGCTATTGAACCATCACACGCGAAAACACACACATTGCTGCTGGTTTACGGGAATATTCTGCTATCTGATCTGACTTTTCTAAATAATGAACACACGACAAGCCTCTTGCTTTTTTTTTCCTCCTCCCAACACTGAAACAACTTTCTTGTCTAAGTGGCTGAACTACAACTCTTCCCCATGTTTCTCTCATATTCTCACAAATGCACACTCTGCTTTTGGCAGTCACAGAGTTTTATTTCCTCGCTCATCCTTTGGGTGTGCGTGGAAAAGCAGTAAAGTTTGAGAACGTCCAGTCAGCAGCAGCCGACTACTGAAAGAGCAGCAGCCTCTATATTACACGAGCATTTGAAAGCCCCCCCCCCATCCCCTCACCCCTACTCATCATCTGTTTCTAGGGCTTGAGGTAAAAAAAAAAAAAAAAGAAGGCCAAGAAATGGGATGCAATTTTAAATGAATTAGGCCATGAAAAATGTTCAGGATGTCAAAATGTATTGGGGTGAAGGCGTTTATGTAATTGGAGCACTTGGTTCACTGGTATACAGCTTAAGAGAGGAAATTCTTTATTAAGACTGGAACGCACCGCACACACGCAACCCGCCGTGAAAGCACACACAAATCTATAGACTTAAATTTGTGCGCGTATGCGTCGGCGCACACCCACGCTCACACCTGAGTGATGCGGTTTATGTACTCCGCTGTGCTGACCTCATTTACATGTTCTCCTGAGGAGGTGTACTTTAAAGAAAGGAGGGGACAAGGCAGGGAGAAGAGGGAAGAGAGGAAAGAAGAGGGGGGAAAGGAGACAAAAAGAGAGAGAAAGGAAGAGAGGAGGAGATAAAAAGACAGAAAGGGCAAGAAGGAAAGGAGATAAATGGAGAGGAAAGAAGAAGAAGAGGGGAGGACGAGAGAAAAGGAGTGAAGAGAGAGGGGAGGAAAGAAAGAGGTTAGGAAAAGAAAGGAAATGTGAGGTAAGAGGCAAAAAGAGAAGAGGATAGTTTAGGGGAGGAGAGGAAAAGAGGAAACGAGAAAGGAGAGGCAACGAGAGGAGAGAAATGACTACTGAAGAGGTGATGATAAAAGAAGACGAGTTGTGCAATGTAACGTGAAATGAAGGGGAGGAAAGCCTGAGATGTGAGGACAGAGGAGAAGAGTAGAGAGGAGAGAAAAGAAGAGAAGAGGTAAAAATGGGGGAGGAAAGGCTGAAGGAAGAGGGAGGGAAGGATGAGGAAATAAGGCAGGGAAAAGAGGAAGTGAGGGATGGCGTTTGGGGAGGAGAAAGAGATGGGCTGTAAAAGGGTAGATGAAAGAGAGGGAAAGTTGAAAGGTAAAGGGGGCGGAGAAATGGATGGAGACTGTGGCGAAGGAAGGCAGGGATGGAGAGAGGGAGGGAGGGAGGCTGGCGGAGGAGGGAGGGAAGGGAAAGGGAGGAGGGTTGATCTCTGGGGTTTGAAGCACATTAGTATTCATGGGGAAGAGGAGGCCACAGACAGCAGAGAAACAGAGGGACCAGACTGAGAGCAGCATACCACACACAAACATAAATACACTCACACTGCATGTAAGCAAGCACTCACACATCTCTCTGTATACGTGCCCACACACACACATTCACACAGAGCCTGTGAATTATGTGGATTTAGATGCTACAGAGGGCCTAAGCACTCCTTGAGCTGAAAGCAGAGACATTTGCGCTCGGTCTTGTCAAATATCTCCAGGTTGCACATATTAACGTGCAAAAAGGCCCTGAAAATCCTCCCCAGAGATGCTTTAGTGGTTCAGGTCTCTGAAACCGCACACACACACCCTGCTGGCCTCGGATCGAATCCTGCCTCAGAAGCGTCTCTCCTGTGTCTTCACCGCTTCGCATCCCTTTCCCTCTCACTCTGTCAATAAAAGCAGAACATACTGGAGGGCTGCGAGATGACGTCTGCCAGCTTTGCTTTTCCTTTTCAAAAAAGAAGACCTCAACCTGCTATCGTATATCTACAGAAGCGGAGAGGAGCGAAGGAGTGCAGGTGACTCATTTCACTGTGGGAGAGGAAGGGGCTGGGCCGAGCTCTGGGGAAAGGGTGGAAGACAGAAAAGATTCCTCGTGTTGGAGGCCACTTGCAAAACACTGCTGACGGTGGCAGCAGGAGAGCAGAAAGAGGGAAGAGGAGGTGGAGGGAGAAACAGCAACACTCTTTGGGTGTTCTATTCTTAGTCTCTTCTCCTCAGACTTTGGGTGTGTGTGTGTGCGTGTGTGTGCGCGTGTGCGTGTGTGTGTGTGTGTGTGTGTGTGTGTGTGGGCAGGCAGGTGGTGTACAGCTGACAGTTGATTTGCTGTGACACCAGACACACTGGCTGCCTTGGACTCCTGTGGCCTAGATATCAGAGTCTCCTGGAAGCCCCTCACACTCTATTTCACATGCACATGCATGGTCACACACAAACACACACACACACACACACACACTTAATCACATGCACATGCTCATCTGTGTCACTCTTTTTTCTTTCGCTTTTTGTCCCTCTTTCTCTCCTAGACCTACATATCATTTTCTGATTGGCAAGCAGGTGGTCTCTACTGTAAGTCCTTCAGGGTTTGGGGGGAAAAAAAAAACTTAACTGAGCCTAATAAAGATAAGACCAGCTGCAAGGCAAGACGAGAAGAACCACAGAAAGAAAAGGGAGCCTGAGACAGACGAGTATCGGGAAATTGTGACAAGAGAAAGACAAATAGAGTGAGAAACAGGGAAAAGAGAGAAAAAAGATAAGGAGAGGAGTGACAGAGTGCAGGAAGCTGAGAGAGAGAGAGCGATGGAGTGAGAGGGAATAAGGGAGTGAGATCCCATCATGTAAACAGTCTGAAGCACCACATAGAGATGGAGGAGGCTGTTGCCATGGCGGCAGAGGCTGCATCCTTTTGTTAAAGATGTCACTCAGGGGGAATCAGGGCTAATGAGGAAGGACTTTGCGCTTGTGTGTGCATGTGTGCGTGCAAGTCTTTAGTCAGTGTGTATCTGAACAGCGCGGACTGCTGGTATTCTCGGCGGTGTGATGGTTCTAACATCCAGAAATGAAAGAAATGTAAAGGGTTCTAGTGGAAAATGCAGTTGTGAGCGCGAGGATGAGTGGGGAATTAAAAATAGAGGAGAGCTGAAGTCAAGCAGGGGTTACACAATCCATGTGGAGAAATGTCAATGTCATTGGTGAGAAGGGCGCAAGGCAGTGAACCACAGATGAATGTAACTGTGTGTGTGTGTGTGTCAGCGTGCCTGAGTGAACTCTATTGAGACTTAGGCAAGTGATGTGTGGTTTGGTGTGGCGCTGTGCTGCGTAGGTGGTTTGTTCTGTGTGCTCTTCATCTCAGTGCAAATTAGTGAAGAATCAAAGGGAAACAGGTTTCATTTAATCCTACCCTCTCTGTCTCTCTCCGTCTTTCTTTTTCTCTTTTCCCTCTCTTGTCTCTCTGTCCTCGGCAAACAGCCTTGAGCCTCCCACAGAGTGAATGCAGACATCTGCCTGCACTTTCTCTCTCTCTCTCTCTCTCTTTCTCTCTCCATCTCTCCCTCATTTTCTGTCTTAGAACTGACACACAAACATGCACGCCAGCACGCACACAGGCGTGCACACACGTACGGCGTATTTGTTTTGCTGTCAGTACCGTCATCAAAGAGTGAGAGAGGTCTTCGCGCCATTTTTTCCATTCTACTCCATTTCCCTCTCCTTACTCATTCTCCCCTCCTGTTCCCCTCCACCAGTGCTCCTCTTCCTGATCTTCCTCTCTTTCCTTCTCTTCCTCTGCCTTTATAGACAGGGATAAATAATTTGATCTGGAGGGTTTTTAAATTCCACCACTCTGAGAGGCGTGACGTTAATCTTTTATTATCTGCTCTCTCATTCTTCCTCTCCCCTTTCTCTTTCATTCCTTTTTCTCCTTATCTCTCTACCAGACCCCCCCCCCCCCACTCCTGCCTCTCCCCCAACCCGTCCTTGCAGTATTCTAATGATTCATATTTCACATCCACTGCCTTTTCATTTAGCCTGTCTACACTGCTTCAGGGACAGCTACTCACGATCTTAATTGACTGAGGAGATAGAGGGGCTGGGTAGGTGGCAGAGGTAAAGCCACCATCCAACCCCCTGCAGCGCACAAACAAGGGTGAACCGGGGAAAGATGTAAGCATCCATTCACATATATATATATACTTGATCTACTGTCCGCACTTTTGAACAAAAACACATCAATGCATGGGCAGGCATGCAGATTTGCACGCTGTGGTAATTAAGCTGTCGATTTTTCTTAGGGTCAGGGGAGTGACGCAGGAGAGCGGAGCAGAAATGATGATGTGAAGCAAAGGATGCTCAGATGAGGAGAAATGAGAGGACTCACTCCCTCTCTTTCTCACCTCTCTCTCCATCTCTGCCTCTCTCCTCCTCTCTCTGTCTCTGTATCACCCCCCCCCACCCCACCCCACCCCAACCAACCAGCCCTCCCACCCTCCCACCCCCAACCCATCTCTCTGTCTGTCTGTGCCTCTCTTTGATCTCAGCCTCTGTCCCACACTGCATATTAAGATGCCCGGGCCCCTGTTTGGTATTCTGAGGCGGGCACCGGGATGCCAGTCTCCATATCCTCTCCTCGCTTCTCTCTGAAAGAGAGCAAAAACCCCTCTGTCTGTCTCAAGATGCTTATCCCGCTAAATGGGTCTGAAATAGCTGGAGAACAGGGCGGGGGAGCGATGGTGGCGGCAGGGTAGAGAAGAAGAGAGATGCATGGTGGGGGAGAGGGTGGCGAGGGGAAGTATTAGACAAACCACAGACGGGTGGCGGGGGAGGAGAGGGAAGGGAAGGGGGTGAAGGAAGAGAAGCAGAGTGATGGGGCTGATTTTAGCTGAGAGGATAATTAAACGCTATTATCACAATGGGCCAGTAATACAGCTAGCTTGTACATAGAGAAGCCAGCCCTCCCATGTTTGCCTCACTAAAAGGAGGGAGGAAGGAATGAGGGAGAAGGGAGGGAAAGGAGAGGGAAGCACAGATTAATAGGCGATGGAAGAGCAAGAGAAACAGAGGAAGAAAAACAGGGAGGCACGGAGGGGAGAGAGAGAGGAGAGAGAGACGGTAAAATAGGCAAACAGAATTAGAATGGGAGAGTGAGTGGGAGAGTTTAGCGGTAGGGTGATTGCTCAGTGTTTGGGATTAGCATGACTCTCTCACCCACTCTCTCTCTCTCCCTCTCTCTCTCCGCATATCTCCCTCTTTCTTTCTCTCCCTCTCCTTCTATAAGCCCTGGGGATGGCACAGCTTTAGTTAAACTGCTCTATTAAACGGCGCCTGCTGAGAAAATCAAATTATAACTTCCTTTAATCAGCGAGTATCAGTGGCCCACACAGGAGCAACCGGCTCTGACAGCACAGAGAGAGAGGGAGAGAGAGAGAGAGAGAGAGAGAGAGAAGGAGACTGTGACTGGAGACCTGAGGGAGGCCGATATGAACCTGTCTCCCGTCTGCTTCGGTTCCCATGGCAACAAGATAGAGTGAGGGGGAATATGGGTTGTGGAATGTCTGCATCTATCGTTTCCTCTCTGTAAGCATTCATACACAGAGATAGGAGAGAAGGAAGAGAATAGGTTCAGTGAGTCAGGGTGTTCTTCGCTTTGGGTGGCGTTTGAAGGCGGGTACACACACTCACAACTATTGTCATCTATGTACCCGTGTCTGCTGGCCCCTGTGAGACCTGGACCAAGGTGGAAAGTAACTAAGCGCATTTATTCAAGTACTATTTTTGACATTCTTGTATTGTATTTCAGCTTATCCATTTTCTGCCTTTTCTACTCCACTGAAGTTGTTTTTACTCCACCATATTACTCAGCATCTTTAGCTACAAGTGACCTTTGGGGTTGAGGTGAACTTTAAAAACATCATAATATCATACAATTAAACCAGTGGCTCCCAATGTTTTTGGTTTGTCACCTCTGAAAGACCTATACCAGTGTTTTTACATGTCATCCTCTTTTGTCAAGCATCGTCCACACAGGTTACATAAACCCCACGCAATTTTCCAAAACAGCTTTATCTATGTGACTTCGTGTTTGTTTACTTTTTGTCCATATTCAATAAATGTAACAGAAAGTACCTGAAAATGTGTGATGTTAGTTAAAAGGACCATCTGTGTCAAAACCAGTCTTACGCCAATATTTAAGCTAGGAGGGCAGCACTTGTAAGGAACTATTTTTCCAGGCGTATTGACTTTCGTCTTCACGGTCCTGGCTCGCCTTTCTCTCTTGCTCAGCAATTTTTGACCAAATAAATGCAGATGTTCTCTTTAGAAGGTTGAAATACCTGGTAACAGAAAAGCAATCGAAGATCTATTTAAAGGAGAAGTTCATTTTTTGCACATTAAGCCTCATAATAAGGATTTTTCTGTAATATACGATGGTCTACATCACTTTTATGACGAACAGCGCAGTGCGGAGAGCTGGAGCTCACTGCTGACGTCTCCACTAGCTTCCACAATGGATTCAGATGGACATTTCTCAGAACCCCTCAAAAAAGACAATTGCTCGTTTTCAAAGACGACAAACCTCACAGATTGGTCGGTGGTGTCTGCTGATGTTCTGTTACAAAAATCGTAGCATAGCACTCTTTGCATCGAGGCGTTTTTATCTTTTTATAAAGTTCACTGAGTTGTATTGACACTGAGTTTTAGATATCCGTCCGGATAAGTAGATGGATTGTTTTGAAGACTTTGTAGTTTTCTGTTGATCACTAGTGGTGTTGTGCAAAAATACCACTGGTCTAACTTTACACTTTTAGCAAAATACAGATATGGATGACTCCGTTCATCTATGGTACCCTTCAAACTCCTGCTCCAAAAAATCACACGGAAATTTACAAACAGTTGTGAGGTGAAAACAGCTCTGTAAGTAAAACTCAATGCAAAGCTGCAACGATTTTCGTATCAGAACATCAGCAGACACTACTGACTACTCTTTGAGTTTGTTGTCTTTGAAAACAAGCATTTATTGTGTGTTTTTTTTTAAGGATTTTGCAAATGTCCCTTTGAATCCATTGAGGAAGCTAGCAGTGATGTCAGCAGTGAGCTCCAGCTCTCAGTACTGCACAGTTCTTCATAAAAGTCGTGTAAAACATTATATACAATCAAAAAAATGAACTTCTCCTTGAAGTGTATACAAGGTCAACATCTGTAGATGATAGGGGCAATCTGTGCTAAAGGTGAGGAGTCAAAAATAGACTGGCAAGGTCCTTTTTTTAAAAAAAATAAAAAGACACTGTACTTACTTGGGGCTCTTTTGTCGCATTTTCAAGTATTTGTCCAAGAAATTAGGTTTATGTATTATTAGTTTTCCCGATTACTTTGTTTTAACAAATGCAAATGCTGTCTGGATCGTGTTTGCAGACAACATTATTAGCAGAAACAGCAAAACTGGGCCAAAACGTTTGTCTCTGGCTTACTGAATGAGCAATGTTACGCCACTGGTTGGTCAAGTGCTATCCCTATTGGCTGTTGCTCTTTCAAAATGAATGGGGTCCTCAGTTTCATCCTTCAGAGGCTTTTACAGTGGTTCCACTCATTGACTGCCACACTCATTGTAAATTTATCACATGCTAAGAACAGAGCATTCTCCTTGTTTGATACTTCTATCTAAAGACTAGAGGCTTCAGCTGTTCTGCATTCTGTCAAATCAAACATCTTAAGATATAAGTAAAAGGAACATTTTTGCAACTACAATTTTTAACATTTAAATTTAGCTTAACCACGCAATGTGATACACTTCAATACACTTGAAGAACCAGTTTTACAAGGAGCACGAAAAAAAACTGCAGATTAATATTTAATGTCCAGTTATTCACATTATAGACAATATCACTAACTATTGATGTAAACAGTTTGCCGCAACCAATCATATTAATAATACATGGTCCAGCCATTTTACTAAATGCCTAGTCTTGTTCTTTGAGAAAATAAGTGTTACATTCATGAAACAAATTGAAGTCACAGGGACAAGAGACTTGGGTTCATCTGCAGTTAGCTTCAGGCAACAAAACCAATTTAGGGAAAGGTTACAGACTGTTTGTAGTTTGAATGAAATGTTAACTATCATATGGCGTAATGTGACTCCAGTCACTGTAGACTTTTCCAGATATAAACTATTCCGTTATCTCTTATCCAATCATTAAAAAGTTTAACAATGCAGCGCTGGAAATCATTACATGCATTTTATTGCAAACATGTCCGTATCATCATTTTTGTGACTTGCCAGTAACACGAACATTTCCTCATAATGTATCTTTTTTTTTTCAGCATTATGCTTCCTTGAAAACACATTTATTGTGAATATTAGTCGTAAATAAAAGCAATTTGTAGGAGACAGGGTTACATGTGTCAGATATCTTGGAATTATTAGAAGCTAAAATGACTCACACCACAAAACTTCTTCAGTGGTTTAATTTAAATAATTGTTAGAAGTCTACAACAAAACAGGCAAGTCCAAAACAACAACAACGTTATTTGTGACAGGAAGTTAAAATTAGCGCCACCTTGACAAACAAATATGTCACTTATACACTGATGCGCCAATATTAACTCTCTAATAATGTCATAATATATTAGTTTGAAAACACCACTGTACTTTTAAAGAAGTATGATCGGGGGGATTTTAAATGCAAGTCTTTTTCTTACAGTCAGTGCTATTTATATTGTTATATGGTACTTGGGTAGAGGACGAGAATACTTCCTTCACCACTGGAGCTCAGTTAATGTTATTGCTGTAAAGGCCTCAGCCATATAGGCATAATAGACTCGTGCAATCATAAATCCTTCTCGTTAGGAGGCGATCTAATCGCTCTTGCCTCTGATTAGTCATTAACAGTCCAGTTAGTGAAATGGTGAGACGCAGGTGGGTGGGCAAGTGCTTAGATCTCCGGGGTCTGCCTTGACTCGTTAATGATCGGTTAATTAACATTGTTTCAGTCCTCCAGCTTGTTTACACTCACCTGCTACGGGGAAGAGTCAGAAAACACTGCTGCAGGGGACAGTAAACAAGCAAAGGGAGGGGGAAAGATGGAGGAACCGGAGTGAAATGATGAAATAACTAATAACTGAATTCAATCTTTATGTCTGCCATCCAAGTTCAGCCTCAGAATGACCAATACAAAGAAGAGATATAGAAAGGTGCAGACGTGGTGGTGAAAGAGAGGAAAATACAATAGAACAGAATAAGCCAAGTGGCAGCATCTCAGTGCATCAACCATCATTAGGGATCCGCGAGGCAGTGCTTGTCTCTGTTACTCATAGCAACACTGCAAACCATGATAATAGGCTGACTGATGATTGGTCAGGCTGCCACACTCCAGTAAGTGACCTCACTGCTGTGCGAGTGAGCTCACTGTCTTAGTATTTTGATAACCCAGCCAGTCTTGGCGTTCTTTCGCAGCACCACCACCAGTCCTGGTAATGACCAAAACCTGAGTACGACCAGCCTTTCCAGCTGTAGGTCATCACGGAGCCTTGAGGATAAGACACGCACCCCCATCCCCCAAACCCAGCATGCAGCACAGTCATCCTACAGCCGCTGCTCTGAGAACAGCTGGGTGTCTGTTTTACAGTGTTTTGTTAATATTCTGTGTGTAAATTTGCCTTAAGAGTTATTGAATGAAACGTATCACACCTCCAACCCACCACCTCGTCCCTCCTCTCTGTGTCTAAAGTGTGTCTCCTCAGCATAAGACTGTTTATCGAAGCTTTAAATAATGCAGATGGTAATATGATAAGTGAACAGTCAATGTTGCTGCCCTGCTTAAACACACACACACACACACACAAACATTCACACACACACACACACACGTGCATGCAGGCAGACAGATGGGCAAACACACACACACACAGACACACACACACACAAACACACACAGTGCTCACAGAGTGCAATAAATATGATTCAGTTTTTCTGCAGTTGTTTTAATGTATGACACTGAGCAGAATCTGGATTTTGTTTTCCTGTTTCCAAAGTATTCTGGGTAAGTCATGCCAGAGAGTTGCAGTGCTGGAGAGCCAGCAGAACATCGACCTGAAGAGCTTTGCTAGTGTGCATGTCTAATGCAACCCAGTCTGGGAATACTGCCAGTCTACTGTTACTCCACCAGTGGGGTTTATCATACATACACACATGCACACACCCACACACTCATACACACAGAACCAGAGAGGGAGGGAGTGTATGTGTGTGTGCATGTGTGAGAGAGCGAGACAGAGCTTTGTGGTGTGTCACTGATCTCTGCTAGCATGCACGAACATGTCCCGTGTAGCTGTGGCCTGCTTGTCAAAAGTCACAAATATGCAGCTCTCATCCCATGACTTTGTGTCCTCCGTCACACAATGCTCATTGCCGTAAAAGGCTTCAACGTTGCTGATGCACTACGGCCATGTACAGTATTCGCAGAGAGACACGCAAGGTTATACTGACACAGTGAGAAAGAACAAGAAAGAAAAGAAAGAAAAACAAAGTTTAAGGTAGGTCTAAAACAAACCAAATTAATAGTTAGCTTCACATAGATGTAAGGAGCTAAAGAGGTAGTTTAAAGGGACAGTTCACCCTTAAATCAAAAATATAAGCTACATTATTCTCTCGCCTGAGAAATTATCAATTATTTTTTACCTTTTGAAGCAAAAATCAAACAATTTTAACCTCCTGTGATCACAAACCCTTGGGTTCTGGACCATTGCTCTGATGAAAACAATACATTTAAATATGCCAACTTGGACATGGGGCACTGGGATGGACGTTGTACATGATGTTCAGATACTTGAT
>JAPQLA010000005.1:9590498-9600968 GCA_029822935.1 Naso vlamingii | reverse complement strand
TTAGTAATAATAAAATAAGCGGCTAGGAGTGAAGAAAAAGAAAAACATCTATTTTCATGTGGATTAAAAGTTCAAGTTAGTCTGTTACTGACTTTATGACTCTGTTATTTAAAGAACGAAACATTTTTTGTTTGTTGTTTGTTTCATGAGAATTGCTACAACGCTTTTGCACAATACAAAGTTTGATATAAATGTATGAGGGTTAAAAAAAATCCATGTGTAAAAGAACCATCATATCCAGCACCCTGTTGATCACTTGCAATCCTTTAATTCATGACGTTTCAGTTTGTTGTCCATTGGGGAAATATTCCTAATGCCTAATTATCTTCAGAGTAAGACAGGAAGCAAACACACACACACACACACACACACACACACTGTGGTACCTCGTGGGAAGACTTGTCTGTTGTTTCCTGCTCATGGTCCCATTACATTTGTTCTCAAGACACTGATGATGCCATTAAAATATTGACTCACTAGGATTTTTGGAAAAGTCTGAAATTTCAGAGTGCCATTATCTTATAACTACCACCTGTGGCAGCTTTTCAACAAATGTTCCTATGCTCACATTAAGATTTGTACTGTTTATTTTTTAAATTCAGTTATTCTGACAAGATTTTAAAGATGCTTTATTCATTAGACTATCAGACACATCAGATTTTGAAATCCAGTTTAATTAAAATTTTTGCAGAGCTTTGACTTGAGACTTCATATGTGGAAACAGGATTTAAATGAACATTGGGGTGCACGTAAGTCGTGGCTTTTATATTTCAGAGCGGGATGATGCTGCTGTACCACGTACGATTCCTTGCTTATGGCTGTTATTTTTTGTATATTCTTGACGAAAACTGTGCGGAGAGGAGGAAATAATGTTTCTGATATTACCCTAAACAAACAATGGACTTAAGAAATTCTTGAGATGGAGACCGAGCAGACGGAGAGCAAGTGGGGAAGCTAGAGAGCGAGAAAAGAGAGAGCAATACTCTATTGTGACTGAACTGCAAAATGGGATTTGCATAAATAAGGCTGAAACATCAGCAGGCCCTTTTACAGCCAACAGCAGGACTGAGATGAGCGAAGAGAGTTGGTGTGTGTGCATGTGATTGCATTTGAGTGTTCTCCATACTTTTTTTTAAATCAAAATAATGTTTTGTAACATTGTTGTGTGAAAAATTTTAAGTCAGTGGACGACGGTTGGCAGCAAAGTCTTGATTTCTCTCCTGTTATTGATCCCAGTGAATGCCCCAGCGGTATAAAGCCTGCCATCTCCCCTTCAGAGGAATTTGGGTGACGTAGCCGGGAAGGGTCGACTCTCTACTCTGCGCTCAGCCAGCGTACGATCACTGTTACATAAGCATGAAATGAAATGCTCCCTTTTAGTGCCACCCGCATTTGAAACCCAAATCTAATTGAATTGAACTATTTTCTGCCCTCTTTTCATGTGGAACCTCATATTTATATCAGAAGCAAAAAGCTCATTTTTGGAGCCTCATTATACTGTTTTCCCATTAACTTGCGTGCACTGCAGCTCCTCGTGCGTGCTGTGATAGACAGTTCAGCGTCTTTACTGGAGATAGAGGAGGAAAAATCTCTGTGATTACCTCTACGCCGCTTTGTTGTGCATGCGCGCGTGTGCGTACGTGCGTGTATGCGTGTCAGTGTATTCCTTATGACAGTCATGTCAGCAAGCTCCCCAATTAGTGTCTCATTAGAGTGCGATTGGAGGGAACAGGTGATTGACGTGTCCTGCTGTTTGTGTCTGCATACGTACACACATTCACATAACACACGTTTGTGTATGATTGGGGTGTAGATTTAGATAACACCCCTCGAGGGCATACATGCTAGTTAGGGCTGAATGAGGCAGGAGGCTGGTTCTTTGATCAAGTAAAATTGAATCTCCCTCAGTAAGCTGAATAATTTTTTCCACTTGACTCCAACGGGGGAATCGTCCGCCATGTCTGTCTGAGGTTCCTGCCGTAGATCATCTTTGGCAGCACTCTTCTTTGTCTCACTGTGACACACAGTCACTGCCCGCCCACATCCAACCACAGCAGGCCAGAAGCTCAACAACAACATGTAGACACCCAGGGGTCACACTTTTTAATGAAGAACTTTACAGTTGGTCAGACATCATCTGAAACCCTTCTATCTGCTCTTTCGTGGTGCTGGAATAGAGGGAATTCTGTCTGACAATTTTTGCAAGTATCTGAAACTGTAAATCCAGTATTTGCACCCACTTTGTGCAGGAATTGGCCAGGCTGAGAAAGTAAGCAGGATCTAAATTTCACTTGTCTTTTTTTTTTTTTTTTTTTTTTTTTACTCTTAACACACAATTTTTAATTGCCTTTTAATACATAAATATGAGAAAAAAGCCTTGAATTCCTTTGAGGAGAAAATTTCTAAAAGTCTGTTTCCTTATTCTCATTTCAGAGGATCATGGCGCTTGTTACTCTCAATGACAACAGGGCTTTTTGCCCTGCATTTTAGTGTACCTTTCAAAATAAATGAAAAATAACGTGAACATTTTTACCCTTGGTTGGTTTTTTAAAACTGTTTGTTTGTTTGTCTTATCTAAAAAACAAGAAAACTCTGAACACACTTTCTGTTGCAGAAACAAACAAATTTCCCACTGAGACTTGAAGCATTTATTGCAAGTCACCTTTGACAAAAGCATCTTGCAAATGAATGTGATGTATGATTATGATGCATAAAATCATATCTTGGTATTTTCAGGCTGAATGGCGATACGTAATGTATATCTCAGTATTTTCTACAAAGTGGGCTAAATGTTAAGTTGTATTTCGAAGCTGCATTTAAGATGTTAGAAGTCCTTCCCGTAGACTGATGGAAATAAAACACATTTCTTTACTGTTTTAAAACAGTCACAAAATACTTAAATGGAAAATACTGTAAGAAGCAGGGCTCTTTGGAGGGCTGGGAGATGTGGACAAAAATAAAATCTATCTTTATATTTTCGACCAAAAATCTCTGTCAATCCTTGTGGCAAAAGCATAAAATCCTGGATGTTATTATGGTGTTTTGGTTCAGAGCGGCTGTCAGGCAGCTCTTTCCCTCTGTGACTTACGCAAACCTCTGCCTCGCTTTTATGAACAAATAACAATCAACGGCAAAATCTAACTGCGTCTTTGTTTAGGACACTTTTTCACCGCCTTCCTCTGTCACAGTGTTTTCCTGCTCTTAATCCAAAATCTGCCCCAACAAATCCCCAACTCTTTAAACAACTACTACATCCATAGTAGGATTGTAGGGATAGAGCTTGGCTTGTGTAAAATTTAAGTTAATGTTTGTGTGCTGCGGATTGCTGCCGCATTACTCATGTATAATTGTGCGTCACAGCCCTTGTTTTCCAAAGTTATTTATCAAAGCGTGTTGTGTGACAGAATAGAAACATGTCATTTTTCTTGCAAAAGAGGCCTTTCAAGCTGTTCTGTTGTAAGTAAATATGGAGTCAAATCATTAGGAATCAATAATCAGCCCACCACTTCTCTGAAGAGCCTCCACATCTGTGTCACAAAGTGGGCTATATTTTTATATTTAAAGGATTAGTCTAATCAGTGTAGTTTGGAAAACAAGGCTGCTCTGTGCTTCTCCTCTCTGTCCCCGTGGCGAAGGCAGCCTATGGTTGTCTGCAGTAGTGATATTTGGTCCTGACGCTTGTAAATCACTTCTCCTGTAGACCAGCGAGAGATGAGTGCTGCTGCTGTAGCAGGAGTCGGTGTGTTCGTCTGGTTCCCAGTGATTCCTCCCCCAAACCCCCCAAACACTCCACCTCTTTCTCCCCAGGGGAACTCTGGAGCCAGTTACAATGTTGAGTGTTTTGGAAAAGCTCCTAAATATTTTCAGGATGACAATGTAATCTGACTGACTGGGCCGCTCTCTCTCTAACAGGATTCTCATGCAATTCTTGTGCGCAGACACACACACACACACACACAAAAGCACACAACCAGAAACACACAGTGGTTAGTTTGGACCACAGGACTACCTCTCCCACTCCACACCACCACCACACTTCACTGTTTGCCACAGATGCAGTGGAGTGCTGGTATTTCTTTAGTTAACGTGTTACCCCACGCAAAACCTTTCAAAGTATTAGAGACCAACCTAGGGCTGGGCAACATACCGACATTGTATCGTATCGTGAAATGACACGAGATATCGTGTTATATCGTGATACAACGTAAGTGTTGTCTTTTCCTGGTTGAAAGGGCTTCATTACAGTAAAGTGATTGGATTTTCTGGCGTCACCAGACTGTTCTTGTTGTTCTTTTAATGACTCTTCATCCACTTGTCCACATTACTGATAATTATCAATAAAGTCTCTGGGTTAATATTTTGTGAAATCACCAATAGTCAGCCTTACAATGCTGTCTCAGTGTAGAAGTATTTGTCTTAAAATTATTGTGATATTTACTAATTTTTTCACCTTAGACGCTCCCAACCCTTAGAATACACAACAAGTCATTAGTCGCAACCTACCCGATCAATAATTCTCGATATAGACAGATATCAAACTTCACTATCATGATAGGTTTTTCAGCTGTATGGCCCAGGCCTAGACCAGCTAGACTGATGCTGAACCGTGGGGCAATATCATGAAATACGACGACTGCTCTATGAAAGACTCGTTGAAGGGTTGAAAGGTGGCTGCTGTAAGTTTTCTTTGCCAGTGTGTTTCAAACATTCGTATTCTGATCCCTTTTCATGCTGAGTACATGGATGGAGATTATGTTGCAGGAGAGTTTTGGGACATTATTATTATTGGGATGAGGATATGTCAACATGTCCGCAGTGAAAAAGATGTTGTGGAATACATACCCGCTGACATAAATTAAAGCTAAACCAACCTGCAGTAAAAGATAAAAATCACTACCTTTAACAGTCACCTTTCAATCCCATACTAGTAGATTGATTAAAAAAAGTAAGACTTGAAGTGGACTGTCACTTTAAGTTTGTTCAGTCTTTTCCAGTTTTGTTAACCGTCTTCCCTCTTCTCTTTTCTCTCGACAGTGTGCCTGAGGGCCGTTGAAAGCCCCCTTGGGGGAGTTTCATAAACACACGCTGAACAAGAAAAGACTCCTGGACTATCGTTATTGTTTTTACACACTTTCCACACACACACACACACACACACACACACACATACACATACACATACACACACACACACACACATTCACAAACACACACACATCCACACAGACAAGGACATAGAGAGAATGTTGGAGGTCCAAGAGGAGAGGCCAGCGGCGGCAGGTACAGCAGCGACACATTTCGGCAAGAAGGATCGAGGGAAGAAAGAGCGAGAGGAGGCCAAGGACGGTCGGGGAAACCTCTCGAACATTGGGAATCCTGTTCCTGGCTCCAGGAACGTGCGCGCTAAAGCGCCACTCTCGCACACCGGCAGTCCTCACCAGCTCATCACTCCACCCTGTTCTGTAGTCTTGGGAGCCCCATCAATGCACTCCAATAGGCTAAAGAACTCCCCGTCCACCAACACGCAGAGGTGAGAGTGCTGACTGACAACCTGAGGATGTAGTGCTGTGATCCAGTTCTGCTGTGCTGTGCTGATCATAGGAAGCAGTAGTAACTAGTTTTTGGGTGTTTGTGAGATTTCGATGACTGTTTTTTAACTTAATCAGCAAAGCTCTGTTCTAAACTTTGATTAAGATGATGCATTTAATCTCGATTTTTTTTTTTTTTTACCACTTCAAAGCAACCATAGGTAACCTATTAACTGCTCCCTGTGGACCATAATGTTTCCAGGAGACACAAAATCAAGTTTTTTATCCAAAGCATTTTGTTATGTACTGATGACTGAAGCACTTCATATCTTCCCACATCAATGACATAAGTAAGTGTTACTGGAGAAGCACAAGCTTCTCTCCAGTCCATAAACCTGTAACAACAAAAAAAAAAATCATCACACAATATCAAAAAATGAATAAACATTAGATGTCAGTGTTTATTAACAGTTGGGAAGAGAAAATAAACAAAAACACTCAACCCTCTGTTCAAAACAGAATCAAGTGGAAAAAATAACAGTTCTCTTACTAAAAACAAAACCACTGAGGCTGCTTGAATGTATGGACCCGTTTTCTGTAAACATAAAAGATTTTGTGCCATTCAGCCAAGTAGAGATGCCAATTTAAGCCGTCTCTTGGCTGATGTAATTTGGTTGCAGAGTGATCTGTTCATTCCTCATCCTGGGATTTGGTATGTTGTGAGACTCTCATATCTTACCAGTCGCACGGAGGATAATGTGCTGAGTTTTGCATTTTTTTAAAAGCTGATCAGGAGCAAGTCTACGGAGGAGTTTAGCCACAGCCATGAAGCAATATTTTTTGTCATACTTTACAAATTACCATGGGCAAATGTGACTCATCCCAAATATAAAAGTACAGTGAGCAACTATCTCTAAGGCTGTAGGCTTGGTCAGTGGCAGAGGGCTTGCACATTTTTTAATTTGGGGAGGAAATCAGATGAACTGGAGGAGATCCATGTAAATTTGAGAACATGCGATCGGCATGCAAAAGGCCCAGACTAAAACCTTCTTGTGTAAATGTGTCCATAGTCACGTTTCCAATAAAATGTAGTAAAAATTTTAACAAATTACTTGGAAAATTGGCAAAAGAATGTGAATTCATGTGTGTTTTCATCCACTACTGGTTTTCTTATGGTAGGAGTTGGTTCATCAAGATAAACAGTAGATCATCAAGATAAACATAGGTGGCTGCAAAAGAAGGAGTTGAAATGTGACAACGTAATAATAGAAAATAGTATCTGCCGCTTCTCGCTCATTTGTCATTGTTTCAGAATCTTGTAGCTGCATCTCAGAATTTGCCATGATTCGTTAAAGCCTTTGTCAGACGTCTGTGACTGAAGCTTTTTAGACATGAAGGCATTTTGTTGTTGTTTCCCATCTTGTATGTATTCAGGGAACATTGCAGTCTCCTTTTATTTGTCCAAACATACCTGATGTTTTTATCTGCTGTCTTTTTTTGTACTTCTAGTGGAGCAGAAGCTTGCGTCCATCTAAGTCACATGATTTCTGCGTGTCATCATTTATTTGCAGAATCTCTTTCCATAGCACTTAGTCACATTTACCTTTTATCTACCTTTTATTATTTTATCTAGCTTTATTACCTTTTATTTACCTTTTTTTTTTCTCCACCCCCCCCCCCCCAGCTTAAAAACTTTGTTTGCAATATTTCAAGAGGGTTTTTTTTTCCCACTCTGTGTCTCTGACAGATTGAAATTGGCATAAAAACAAGTTGATGGAAAAGCACCCAGTGTTAACTAGCTAGCTCTAGTGCAGCTTTGGCAAGACTTAAGCAAGTGTGTGCACATTGTATGTGTTTAGCAATGAAATTGAGTCTTGGCAATACTATTAAGTGTACACAAACCGGAGTGAGTCACAATGGCCTTACCCATTCTGTTGAGAGAGCAAGTGTAGGTCCTGTGTAACACCGATCTAAGATCAGCTTACCCCCTTAGTTCTTTACCTGAAAGGTCTTGATGTATGTCCAGAGCTGTTCTAGGGTCAGGGAGTACACTGAGCTTGGAAGTTTTCCCTGCTGACTCATGGTTCTGGAGCCTCTGGAAACGGCTGTCTGGACTGCCAAAACTCTGGCTTTGCCTTCCTTTTCTACTAGTTGTGTGTCTGTGTGTACGTTCATGAAGTGCGCTAGGCTGTGGCTGTGCTTTTAGGACATGTTGGCATTTGTTTCATGCTACTTGTACAAGTGTGTATGTGTTTGTGTGTGAAAGGAGAGAGACAGAGAGAAAGAGATTAGGGTGTGGTAAGGGAATTCACTGCCAGTTGGATGTGTCCTGCTTGCCTGAACTGAACTGCTCTCATAACTAGTAAGCAACAGTAATTTGTAGATGGCCTGTGTCTCCACACTCTGTTGGTTTAACTGTGCGTATGGAATTCCCATAAGGGTAAGGGTAACCTAATCTTGTGTTAATAGACATCCATAATAACAGCTGGATGTCATAATTGCAGTGTGTTTAGAAGTTGCAAATGAAAAAATAAGGGGAAAAAAATCCCTTTGTGTCTCCTGGGTACTACACTGGGTAACATAAGTAGATGTTATATTGGGGATATCAGAACCTCACAGATAGACAGTTGTTTTATTGTGTATTGCAAGATTACTGGGTAACTTTACTTAAGGAGCCCTAGGCTTTTTGCTTTATATGCCCCATTTCCCCTTGTTGTGTGTGTTTCATAAGTAAAAACAAGGTCACAACAAATAGAGTAAGACAAAACATTTTTTAAGTCAGAAGAATGTCTAGCTGCATTTGAGTCACACATAAATGGTCCAGTCTATTAGAATGTGCAATTTATTAGTCATTATGCACGGTTTTGATAAAATAGGAAAAGTCTTTTGTTCTTCTCTGAATGCAGTCTCATTTTCTCTATCCTCTTTCCATCAGCCCTAAACCTAAGACGGAGGCCATGGTACGCTCACCTCCCGTCATGTCCCCCTCCACTGCCACCCAGATGGACTCTAAAATGCCCAATCAGGGTAAACCAGGGAGCACCGGCAGCCAATCACAGCCCTCACCCTGTGATCCCAAGTCCCTGGGTACCAAAGGTGCTCAGAATGTGGCAGGGGGCATGGGGCTGAAGAACGGCCAGGGCCTGACCTCTGGCCCAAGCTCTAAGGTTAAAGTCAAAAGGGAGAGAAGCACCTCAGTGGAGTCATTTGATCAGCCAGAGAGCGGCACACCAACTAATGAGGAAAAAGGTAATAAACACTCTAACCATTACTTGATCATTTGAAGCTGGGGTCACAAGTTATCAAATAGTCCTTGTGATGTGCTACAAGTCAGTCTCGTAACTCTTAAAGTTTCACGGTACAAATTTAAGTCTCCAAGACTATTTGAAATTTTTTTTTTATTATTCTCACCAGAGTGAGAAAATATTTGAACTAAGGTAGGTGGGCAACAAGATGCATGAATTTCGTAATGATGTTTTTGGGAGAGTATACTTTGTTACCAAAGTTTGTTCTGTTTGTAATGGGGTGCTTTGAATTGTTCAGTATACATAGAACACTAACAGTGCTTAAACAGTACCATGTCAGTAGACTGTGTTGTGATTTACCTATACATGTGGTAGTTTTACACATCATTTTCTGTAGAGGTACTACAGCAGATTTATTCAGCACCACTTCATGGTGATAACGGTACATATTTTCCCTAACTGCAACCTATGGTTGGTTTGCTGTGTTCCTCCTGTACCTCTGCGTAACTTTATTTAGAAAAATGTTGTACATAATATAGTATTGTTTCTCTTAGCTGGGAAACATAGTCTGCCTAGAGCAGGCAACAGTTAAATATTTTGAAAAAAATACTTTACAGTCCCTCACTGTCCCTTGCACTGAAACTTAAGCCCTCTGATAGTTGTGTATGTGCGTCTGTGCAGACAGCAGCAGGGTGAAGAGGATGTGTGTGGCAGAGAGGAGGCAGCCGTACAGTGGAGCTGACTGGTGCTCTGGGGGAGAAAGTGACGAAGACGACAAAGGATTCTTTAGTAAGTGTGCTAACATGTGCATCCAAGCATGTGTAGCAGCCCCACCACAAATCAACTTGACTTATGACAGCTCCTCACTAGAACTGCATTGCCCATAAGCCTGTACTGGTCCTAAAGCCATGGTCTTCCCTGTTGTCTCCCTGCAGACTGCAACTCCAGTGACGTAAAGCCCCAGGACTCAGTCACACATTCTACCTCCAATGCTGGACTCAGTCGCTCCTCCACACCCTCCCATAATACATTGGGAGGCCAGGGCTCCACAACAGAACCTCCTACTGGCCAGAAATCAGGCTCAAAACTTGTCTATGTCTTCACCACAGAGATGGCCAACAAGTAAGAAAGCTGAAATTCGCTGTTTTATCCGTTGCGACTCGTGTTTTCTTTACATTGTAACTCTGAAATTTCCTTTAGACATAATATGATATATAAATCTAGAATTTTTGATACTCATTCTTTTTACGTGATTAAGTAATTAGTATTTACAGTTAAAGTTCATCTCTACATGTTTGTAAAATAATTACATTGTCATCTAAATACTTAACCCCCTTTTTTCATATATACAAATCTCATCCACTTGGTGGAATGCAGTTCAAAATGAAATGGAAATAATAACAATGTCAATTGCCTGAAGTACATCTCTGTGCCCCTGTCATCAGTGGTTGCTGTTGTCTTTGATGTTTGTTGCAGTGTTTTGTGTGTATGGCACTAAGATACTTGCTTCCCCCTTCTCTTCCTAACCCCAAGTTTCCTAGTTATAGCCTAGATCCATTGTGTGTATCTGCACAAACGTGTGTGCTCAGTGGGAGCATACACTTGTTTTAGATTAACACTCTATTGGGAATTAAAGATCAAAGATGCGGATGTTTGTTGGAAGGTGTGTGTGTGTGTGTGTGTGTGTGTGTGTATGT
>JAPQLA010000005.1:9576772-9590398 GCA_029822935.1 Naso vlamingii | reverse complement strand
TGTGTGTTCGTTTGTGCAAGAGTTTACTTAGTCTGTTGACCTTGGTTTTACCTTCATGGTCCCATCTAGTACTCCTTCATCTGGCTTACGGTCTTTCAATTGGGCTCTCTCTCTCTCTCTCTCTCTCTCTCACTCACTCACTCACTCACACACACACACACACACACACACACACACACATATATTTATTGTGTCTGATGACTGATATCTGACTGTCTACCTTCTTGTCCTCAGGGCAGCTGATGCAGTTCTAACTGGCCATACAGAAAACATCATTGCCTTCCACATGAAAAACATCTCCAACAGCAAGGACAAAGCTCACCTCCTCCTGGTAAACAGACAAAGGATCTTTTTAATAACACACATTTTCTTTCATACACTAACATGTCGCAGGAGTGTGTTATGATTTAATCCTGTTTCTGTCCTCTGTGTTAAAGAACAACGCAGCAAGTGCACTCCGAAATGACTCCAAGCCTCCCCAGCAACCTCCTTCCCATGCTCAAGAACAGAGCCACCAGCCTGGATCTAAGCCGTCCTTACCTGGCATGGCAGAGCCAGCCCCACCCCAGCCTTCAAATCAAGGGAACCAGTCTGGTGTTCTTCCGCAGGAAGGGTCATCCTCTGCAGGCATTGAATCCAAAAATCTTTCTGGCAGTAGCCCAAGTAACACTACCACCCCAGTTGACCAGGCCCCTGTCACTCAACCTGAGGCAGGCCTCAACCCTCCAACAACAGGTGAAGGAGGACAAGGTGGAAGCTCTGGTGGATCAGGTCTGACACCACAGCAGCAGCAACAGCAGCAGCAACTAGCCCAGGAGCTTTTGAACATGGAGGCCAACACAGAGGGTCTCTCCCAAGAACAGCTGGAGCATCGCCAGCGCTCTTTGCAGACCTTGCGAGATATTCAGCGTATGCTTTTCCCCGATGACCGTGATGCCCCACCAGCTGGGCCCCCACAGTCCCATGGTGGACCCCATGATGGAGGCCCTGATGGTGCACCCCGTAGGTCTGAGCAGGGACCCCTACAGGCTATGATGGCACAATCTCAGAGTCTTGGACCACCAGGTGGTCCCGGAGGACCTCGTCCACAAGGTCCACCCTTCGGCCCACCCCATGGTCCCAGGGATATGCCCCCATTTCCACAAGATGAAATGGGTGCACACATGGCGGGGCCAGGGGGCTGTGGAGAAGGAGATCAAATGACTCCAGAACAAGTGGCTTGGCTAAAGCTACAGCAGGAGTTTTATGAAGAGAAAAGGAAGAAACAAGAAATGCAACACAGGCCACTTCCTCCCGACATGATGATGCACCCCCATGGTCCACGTGGAATGATGCGAGGGCCCCCACCTCCCTATCAGATGGGCCCAGGAGAGATGTGGGGAGGACCAGGTGGTCCTCCAGAGCACTACCAGGAGCGCATGGGCATGGGCCCTGGCCCCCGGGGTATGCCCCCACATATGCAGAGGATGCCCGGTTTCTCTGGTATGATGAATCCTGAAATGGAAGGACCCCCAAGGCCTGGAATGGGGTGGCCTGACGACATGCCTCCCCGTATGGGAGATGCAAGAGGCTTCCCTGGAGGACCTGGAGGAATGTTTGCAGGTCCAGGGGGGCGGGGTGAGCGTTTTCCAAATCCCCAGTCAGTCCAGGAAGCAATGTTTCACCAAGGTATGGGTGGAGAGAAGGGCATTCCTCCTGGGATGATGATGGACATGCAAAGGATGATGGGGCACCAAAGAGGTGGAATGGAACCTGGAAATGGCATGGGTATATTTCCTAGAATGCCCGGTGATGGTCCTATGAGTCCATCCTCTAGGCTCCAGGGAATGGGGGGCAGGGAAATGGGACCGGAGTTTGGCATGGGGCCTGGTCCTGGGCCAGGACCCCATATGCACCCTTCCAAATTACGAGATCCTGGCATGAATATGAGTCCTGACGAGATGATGAGAATGAGAGGAGGTGGCGGGCCTTCAATGGAGAACATGGGTCCTCAAGGCAGACCCATGCAGGCACCTCCCTTCCCCGAGCAGGCACAGCCAGGAGACTTCCCTATGGGGCCTGGGCGGCCCTTCCCAGGGGGACCTGGAGGATTGAGGGGTCCACATGGAGACCAAGCCTTTGGTCCAGAGCACAGATCTACACCAACAGGTGGTAATGGCCGTATAAACCACCTCCCCTCTGCTGGTGGCCCTTCACAAGCTCAGAGGGGACGAAAGCCAGCAGATCTGAATGTCCAAGCAGGAGGAGGGAACTCTCCCAGTGTCAATCCACTTAAGTCCCCTCCTCTAAGGCAAGTGCAGTCCCCCATGATGGGCTCTCCATCTGGAAACCTTAAATCCCCTCAAACACCGTCCCAGCTGGCTGGCATGCTCACTGGTCCCGCAGGCCCCAGTGCCCCTCCAGCTCCTCCAACTTCAGCACCAATGAAGTCCCCCCACTCCATGATGGGATCAGCTGGTGCCTCTCCTGTTCATATGAGGTCTCCTTCTCTTCCTAACCCCTCCCCGGGATGGGCATCCTCACCAAAACCACCCATGCAGAGTCCTGGAGTACCACCTCAGGGTGGCAAACCTCCCCTTAGTATCACTTCACCAAACATGATGGGGAGCATGGAGCAAGGTACAATCTCTTTGTTTTTCATTTTTCTGTATTCAGCAGCATGTTTGTCTATGCTTCTTCTTTTAATATTAATTCTATTAATATTAATACAGTTCAGCTAATATTGTAATGGGAAATCTTTTGTGAATGGTTTGGTGTTGAATTTTGTAGTGCATTTTTAGTCACTGATAGCAGTGATTGTTCATTTGACATGTTAAGTATCTGATTGAAATTATTTCACTTTTTTTTAAGTCCTTTGAAATCAGAATTAGTCCACAAAGCTATAAATTGAAATTAATGTGAACATGGTGGCTATCAAGTGCATAACTCATTCAAGTTAACACATCTGTATTGGGGTGGGGTTTGGTGGGTTATGGTCCAGTGGCTCCCTCTTGTGGCTACATGATTTGGATCTTGCTGAATGCAACATACTGTTGCTTATATGAGAGAACAGATTAAAACATTCTGTAGAGAATAAAAAGTCTTAGCTGCTGAGTTTTATCATGTCTCTGTCATGTCATCTCTTTCTCATAATGTCTTCCTGTAGGTGGTAATGGCCCTCCCTCAGCCCCTCCTTCGTCAGGGGCTCCATCTGGTTCGATGTCCCTCCCAGGCAACGTCCCGTCTGGCAGTCCGTACACCATACCCCCTGAGCCAACTTTATCCCAGAACCCACTCTCTATCATGATGTCACGCATGTCCAAGTTTGCAATGCCCAGCTCCACCCCACTCTACCATGATGCCATAAAGACTGTTGCCAGCTCTGATGACGACTCGCCCCCGGCTCGCTCTCCTAATCTGCCATCAGTGAACAATAATGGTAAGACATCTGAAATGTCGTTTTTTGTTTAATTTGTCATTTCAATTCCACCCACCTTTGGCCATATTTATACTAGTCTTCCTTTGATCAACATCATGAGAACTGAATGTAAAATTACTTCTTTTTGTCTTGCACATACAGGTATGGCAATGAATCACCAAGGCAATCCACGAATGATGGGACCTGGAAACACTGGACCCATGTCTGCCCTCAGCCCACTGGGTATGAATCCAATGGGATCCCAGCCCCTCTCCCATGGCATGCCCCCACAGATGCCCTCTCCCAATGCTCCAAATATGGGCCCAGGCATGATGCCTCATGGCATGATGATACCACCAAATCCCCAAGACCCTGGTATGGGTAACCCTCAAATGATGCCCCAGGGACGCATGGGTTACCCTCACAGAAGTCAGGCATATCCCCTCACCCAGTCCCCTTCCCAGCAAGGCCCTTTCTCCCCGCACAATGGTCCCGGTCCCCAAGGTTTCCCTGGCCATCCCATGGGCTTCCAGGGAGAGGGAGGGCCAATGGGAGGACGAATGGGGAACATGCCTCATGCGGGAGGGGGTGATGGTGGTATGTGCAAGCCCAATACCCCTGGAGGGCCTGAGTTCAACAACATGCAAGGTGGGTTCAGCGATGCAGACCTTCATGAGGTGATGCGGCCGGGAGCATCTGGCATCCCTGAATTTGACCTGTCCAGGATAATACCTTCAGAGAAGCCCAGCCAGACTTTGTCTTATTTTCCACGTGGTGGAGGAGAAAACCCAGGGGTAAAACCGCCACACCCCTCTGGCTTCCCCATGCAGGGCATGATGGGTGATGGTCCACCAAGGATGGGAATGTCCATGCAGGGGATGGGGGGGATGCCAGGGGGGCCTGGTGGGGGTATGGGCCCCCAAGACATGCCAATGGGCAACCCTGGCCATAACTCGATGCGGCCACCAGGATTCATGGGCCAAGGCATGATGGGCCCCCAGCACCGGATGATGTCTCCTGGGGGTCCGGGGGGGATGATGCAGGGGAGACAAATGGCCCACCCAGGCCCTGGTGGCTCACCTAACATGATGATGTCACTGCAGGGCATGGGTGGCCCCCCACAGCAGACAATGATGATGGGGGGTCAGATGAGGCCACGTGACATGGACATGGGGTTTAGTCCGGGCCCTGGAATGTTCTAATCCAACAGAAACCTTGTATCTAGAATGTTGTTGGACAGTACACAAGGATGGAGTAAAGGTCATGGTGTGTGGAGAGTGTTAAGAAAACTCTGATGGACTTAAGTAGAGGAAGTATTATTCGTGAGGATGTACCCAGAAATGAACAGAATGGAGTTAACCAGTCACCTAGCAATGTCCTGTGGGAACTATTCCAATGGACACTTGGACAGGCCCAGATTGGAGTACTTTTTCCACAAGAACATTTAATTTTGACTCATGAAATTCAGAATGTATGGGATTGTTGTGCATCAATTTCGCAAAACTGTTCTTGTGTTTTTTGATTATCTGACTATAAAGATGACTTCAACATCAAAGAGGAATAAACCTAACACGTCAGCGTGGAGATGCTACAGTATATGTCTACTTTTTTCAAATTTAAAAAACAAATTTGTCATGAAAAAGGTATGGAACAAGAGAAAGGAATAAGAAGAATTTGTGCTTTGTGAAGACTTTAGTAGAACTTCATCTTGTCTCTCGCTCCATCGTTTTGACTGTTTCTGTACAGTATATACGTGTGAGAGTCTGTGTGCGTGACAGACTGTATGTTTGTGTGGTATGTATGTATGTGTCTGTATGTATAGGCATTCTATCAGTGACCTCTCAACTCCTCTTTCCCAACTTTCATTGGGGGAGGAATGCCCCCTAAAAATACTGTACTGTTTACCATTGGTGGGCTATTCGAATTTTAGTCTATTTTAATTTCCTTTGTAACTCCAGTGTATAACAAACCAAACTATGACCTCATTAAGATAATAGTATTATTAAAAAAGCACAAACATGGACCGTCTGCAGAAAGCGTCTTCTTTCTCTATTTTTACCATTGAGAGCAACACATTTAGTGTGAGGATCCTGGCAGCTTTGCAGCACAATGATAATCCCCAGTCCATTTTGAGATGTGGATGAAATTCGACTTGGTGCTCCAAACCTTTCAGGACTCAACTTTCGCCAGCGTGAAAAATACTGCTAATACCCAGATGTGCTATGTGTGTTCTTCTTGTTCCTGTTGTGTTCCTGTTTTGTTTCGACTCTCTTGTTGACTCTGGGTAATAATCATTCCCACAGCAATAATCCCCAAATGGTCAGCAGAATGGGACAGGAGTGACTGAATGCCACAGCAGGTATGCCAGGTATTATAGAACTAGAGTAGGTAGATCTGGTAAGAAAAAGAAATTGATGAGGCAGGTGCGTCCAGAGTGAGACACAGAAATGTAAACACGTACTGCTTACCATCCAGTTGACTTCCTCTCTTTTCTCTATTGTATAAGCTTGTCATGTGTTTCTCCATTGGCTTTGGTGCAGAATAGCCTACCAGGGCTGTGGTGATGGACTACAAATAAAAGATATTGTTTTGGTATATACATGTTGTCTATGGTGTGTGTGTGCGCGCGCGTGCATCTGTGTCCACGTGGCTCAACTATTCACATCCAGTTAGTTATGTGGACCGGTTGATGTCTTTGTCATTGCACATGTCGAACCAGCTTACCAACATTTAGCTAGAACAATGAGAGCGAGTTGTACCAAGAAGCAGTTGACATTTTATCAGGAGGTACTTACTGGGAACTATTTTCAGAGGACATCACACTTCCAAAATAGATTCAAGCATGTTGATGCATTTGAACTCTGCTGAACTAGTTGTGCTTGTCTAACCTGTATTTAAGTTTTGTGTGTCTGGTGGGAATAGTACAGAGCCCCTAATATGACATGTGGCAAAGAGACTTCATATTGATTAGATTCTTTATTTATGCTCATCAGTGCAATCCAAACCAAACCTTTGCATTACAAGCAGCAGGTCAAACTCTCCTTTGTGAGGTATAGTGTGTGTTATTTTAACACAATAACTTAGGTGTATATGATGGGCATGTATTCATGCTAACATACTGTGGTCTAATACAATCAACAAATCCACACAAGAGGGCGACCTGTTTTACTTATCACTGTTGCAGAATTATTCCCTTTCTGCAGGTTCTACATGATTATGAAGATATTCACCTAAATACTTAAGTACGAGCTGCTTTCTGCACGCCTTTGTTAAGAAAAACAATAGATACAGTACATGAAATGTTTAGTATTCCCCTGAGGAATTAAATGATTGCATTTGAAAGATTTGATTGTAAACACCATCTGCCTAATATCAGAGTTGTCAGCTCGTTGCACTCTGTCTCCATCATCTGTAGAATCTGTCAACTATGTATAGTGGGTGGAATCAAAGGTCTGGACCCAAACAAAAACACAACCAAACTGGCAGAATAACTGCATCAGCACCAGGTCTATCCTTTAAGATGTACATATTTCAAAAAATTGAAAGGAGCTGCACAATTTCACTGGATGACACCTTCTTCAACTCAATGAACATAGGCACTGTTTATTGTAAGTCAATCATACATGCTGTGCGTTGTCCTAGAGCTTTACATACTCACTGGAACACTAATTTTCTACCAATCCACAGCTTAAAATAGTGACAAAGTATGCCCAGTTTACTCATGTTGAGTACAGTTTGCAAGAACTGGTAGGGAATTACCAACACTTTTGAAATATGAAACTAAGTATTTGTCATGTGTTAACTTTGTAAGATCTGTGAAGGTACTAAGAGATGAGAAGACATTTTAGGTCTTTCTTGTTGACAATAAGGAAAACAGAATAACGCCAGCTTTTAGCGGGAAACCAAACAGAATAAGTGCATGCAAACAGACATCTATGCACCAAGCATGTGATACCAAGCATTCACTGGATAGCAAAATTATTCAACACGTATACTTGTTAATATGCCATAATCCTTAACTGAATGCCATGGTTACATGGAGATGATGAATCAAGAAATTAAAACCAGATATAAACTCAGATCACTTAAAGAGGCTCTAATTCCAAATATTTGTATCTGAAAAAAGTTTATCCTAGTGTAGTCCTACTGAGGTATAATGATGGATGGTGGCCGGATGGAATGAGAAGTGAGAACGTGGAAAAAAAAAAAAAAAGTTTAAAAACAAACAAAAAAAGATGATGTGTGGTAGCGTGAGGCTGTTAAGTCATTGGTAGCACTGTGTTGAAACATGAAGGTTTGGTCAGGGCTCAGGGTTTCAGGGTTCAGTCAAACCCTCTGTGTTGTTGCAAAGTGACTGGTAGAGTTCTGAGCTCAGTGAGTATGCTGCAAGGGCCTGTTTGAACTCCTCCAGGGGGCAGTAGACTCCACTACAACCTGGTATATGTTGATCCTACAGAAGAACAAGCAACTTGCGTAAAACACGGGGAAAAAAAAATACCAGCTTATACTGACAAAGACACAGTATCATACCTACCTGGCCGATGTAGGACACTTTCACAAAGGACTCGTTGGTCTGCCGGTGCTGGTGCAGCTCCAGAGTGATATCGGCTGCATATGGTGGCCATCTCATGTCAAAAATCCCCAGAGCCATCAGACAGGGAATCAAAGTGGTGTCATGTGCAGAGTACAAAAACAACTTCCTGTTTGAGAGAGGATGTCAACAGTGGACCATTTTAAGACCAAACACAATCAAGTTTGTGCAAGAGATAGGTGTGTCCGTCCCAAGGTGTCCAACCTGTTCAGCTCTGGTGAGGTGCCCTGTAGTTTCTCATCAATGTTAGTTAACAATATGTGCAGGAGGGGTCCAACACAAAGCTGCAAATTCTCCCTACAAAAACAAAAAAAAGAATTAAAGGTGGGCTGTTGAAAACAAACTGCTTACATATAAAGTTGTTCTATGCAGACTTGGTTTGATCTAACCTCTTGCTGGGTTCGTACACATGGCAGATCATGTCCACAGCTCTTTGTTCCACTTTAGTCCTCCAGGTGTCCAGCACTGGTGGGCAGGGCAGGCCGTGTGCCTGTCATTGTGCAGAGACTTGACACAGTCAGTATCAGATCTGTGTTGAGCAACACGAAACCTCAAACTGCAATTTCTAACATGGCTGAAGGGTTTGCTCACCATTCTAAAGCTGCCATTTTTTAATGAGATATTTGCAAGTTTTCCCTTACTGGTAGCTTTTTAATATGTTTAAGTGGATTATTGCCGTATTGACTCAAAATGTGTGACTTTAATTTGCTTGTTAGTTTGAATGAAATTACAGGTGATTGCGAACATTATCAGCAAGAGTAAGGCTTTAGTATTTGGATTTGGCTGGTGAGGGAACAAGAAAAGTCAGCAAAGCAGAAAAAAGATCTTTAAGGTGCCCATTATGCACATTCAAAGATGGTTGATAGATAATAATTAAAAATGCCCCTTTAAATTCGAAAATTACCCTTCTCATTTAATTATGCAAGAATGATTTTGATTCTCTCCTCCGGTAATGAATTTCATTCACTGACGAAAAAAGAAGTCTATAGATTTGCCATCAATGCATTCTGAATTTATGGGATCTTATTTTAAAATATCCTCAATTACACCAATAGGTACAAACTATCAGTGTTAAAACTTGAATCTTGCTGAATACTTTATTTTAGTTTGTTAATCACTGTAAACTTGACAAACTCTGTTTCAGAGTTTCATCTTGCATAACTAGCAGTTTGCTAGATTTCCACCTCCAGGCCAGCCAGGCTAAATCTTAATAATAATTGTATGTATTCTGATAGCTTGTGGTGTGACCTAATAAAAGTCATATGAATCATGATGTGGCAGTGTTACCTCTCTGGCAACCATGTCGTCCCTAATGAGGATAAAGTCGATGCGCTGGTGAGCAGCAATGCCCAGCGCGCTCTGGATGCTCTGTAGGTCCGCTGCAATGTCTGGCAGAGTGGTCGACTCTGCCCAGCGGTGGCTGCACAGAACACAAACAGCGCCAGCCACAAAACACAGACACACCATGACAAGCTGTCAGACGCATCTCAACTCGGCTTATAATTTTGCACAGCACGTTATTCAAGATTCCAATTTTAGGTTGAAATTGCATTGGATGTTTGAAGCTTGGTGTGACTCTTTGTTTTCTATGAAAATATACTCACTACATACCTGCCAAGGATTTTGAGCATCTCGCATCCATGGTAGTTAGGATACAGGATTTCAGATTCTGCCTCTGTTGTTACTATAGGCACAATTTCTTCGATGAGAAAGGAAATAAAATAAAAAAAATAAATAAATAAATTAGAGAAGGTCCAGAGGAGAATAAAATACATCATGCACATGTGGATCTCTGCCCTACCTTTTTGTTTCTGCTGGAAGAGCCCTGCGACCAGGCACTTGGCAGATTCAATGGTCCTCACAATGTTAGTGGAGCGCACACTAAAAATGGAAAAAATAGGTCATGGAAAGTGGCCAACTTCAAAAAATAGTGAAGGCCTGATATTGTTTGTTCTGCGCTCATAAAGCCAGTGTATTAAAACTGCACAGTTCAGAAAGGGGGTTTATTGTGCAACACTTACTAGACCTCGGCTGGGCTAAAGGTGGAGCTGAGAAAATGACTCTCATCGATGTATCTCCTCCTCAGCCTCTTGCCCAGCTCATACAGCTGCTGCATGCCCAATGTGGTTAGCTGACCAGGGAACGTGCCACCCTGCGACAATGAGGATCAGGTTTTATTCACAGGTGTGGCCTAACAGACACACATACACACACACACACACACACACACAGATACACAGAGTAAACGTGGCACAAGGATGGCGGAAGTCCAAAATGCGGGATTTTCTAAGCTATCTCCAGTGCAATAAACCTCTTTGGCAAAGCAGCACAGGAAACTGAAATGGCTGGCAATGAAGACATGGCATCTCACTGAACTACACATAGTTCAGAAGTATAACAAAGACCAGGTGAATGAGAGGAACCCAGTTTAATGTCACTCATACGGCCTTGTAATGAATCTCATGGGCCACCGGAAGGAGAAAAGCTAACAGAATGAATAAGTGACTGAGCCACATTTTGAATCCACAAAATTCTGCACTTCCAAAAAATAGTCCATAAAAGGATTTAATCCAAAATCACTTGTCACACAGGTGACTGTATACCATAATAAACAGCTCTTTACTGCAGCAGATGATAACGTGTCATGGCAGAAAAACAACAAATGTAACAACAATTCAGGTGATTCTTCTCTTTTTCCAGTAAGTATTCAAATAAACTGTAACAGATTGCACAATGTTATGGCCCTGGCATGGGCACACCTATCTGGATGACATAAAGGTACAAATTACACCCGTGCCTTTCCAGCTACACAGCTAAATGTCTGCTGTTAAAAATGTATTTAGACATTACCCTCCCACAACGTGTCTTACCAGTCTTACCAACTACACAAGCTGCTTCATCTTTTAACCTTCAGCTCTTATTCTGCCTGACGATATTCAAAACCACAAAACACACCTACTCACGGTCAGCATGTTTCTCCGATAGCTGTCCTCTACAGGAGCTGGGGGCTTGGGGCCACCGTGAAGATCTGTCACGACATAGTTGATGTGGGTGTGCGCTGGAGGCTCCAAGAGCGTTGGCACCCATTGAGCCTTTGAGGAGACAAACAAGCCCAGACAAAGAACTGTGTGGTTATTATTTACAGACTTTCTGACACCATTTTTTATAGACAACACTAAATGAGATTATGACACGTAGCAAAAAAGGTTTTACCTCCATCACATCAGGAATTGACTTCAGTGGTGTCCGAGCACCATGTCGGAACAGGACTTGAACCAATTTTAGCTCGTAGGGAGAAGCGGGATCCGCGTCAGCGGAGGTGCAACTGGAAGCAAGCGGGTCGGCTTCTGTCTTTTTCTGCCACCACAGAATTGACCCAAAAGCCATCGACATCGAACCTAAAACGCCTGCTTTGGTCCAAAGAGTCCTCATGGCTGTGCCGTGAACAAAACAGTCCAAGTGGTTTTCGGTGTGTCAGAATAACCTAAACAAACATTAAGAGATCAACAGGACCTTTCATCATAAGGAGAGTAACATTAACAGTAAGAATAATTTTGCTAGTGGTACACAGAGAGGCTCTCAGTCTGCCTAATATCACACAGCAGTGTTGCAGCAACCGGATCAAGCTTCCTCTGCACTATGAAGTAACACAGCAACTAACAATTAGTTTCACTATCAGTTATTATGAACATTATTCTCTCAATACTTTGACTAGGCTAATGGTCTGACATATTCGTGGTGTTATTTTGGCCTGATCAACATTTAAAAACTCAAAAATATCGAGTTAGTTATCATGGACTACAAGAGCCAGCAGCATACTGACATATGAGAAGGATTTAAAAATCAGTTTTATTTAACAAGTTTAGTTAAAACTCTATGTAAAACAAACATCGACAATCCACTAGGGCTGCAACTAACGACTGTGCCCATTGTTTTCACAATTTGTCCAAACAACCACCTGAAACACAAAAACACCTCATTTCACCTCATCATGAACATAAATGGCACAGAGAAGCAGCAAATCGTCACATTTAAGAGGCTAAACCTGGAGTTCTTTATACTATTTAATTCAAAAAATGACTTAAACGATTAACCAACTGTCAAAATAGTTTGCGATTAATATTCTATTATTCGGTTTATAGATTATTTGATTAATCGTTGCAGCTCTACCATCTACTATTCCTTTCAGTAACAACTCTGATGATTACTACAATTATCAATTCATCCGTAAATAGTTCATCAATTAATTGATTAATCACTTAGACTTGGAGAAAATGATTTTTCCATTTACCCAAAGCCAAAGGTGACGTCTCTAATTATCTCTGTTCTGTCCAAAAGCAGCAAAAAACCTTAAAAAATTACAGTGATAAAAATGACCTGGCACCAGATATGTTAAGGGGTAATTTTTACTGAAAAATTGGTCAACTGTCATAATAGCTGCCAATTAATTCTATGTTGATTACCATAAGATGTTCAGCCGCCTGTTCGTTTTAGCACTAACGTTACTTTTCTGTACTAACCTGCGTTAACCAATAAAATGAAACTTCCTGGTAAAGTCCAATGATGATGATGTTGATGACGCAGTAACGTTAAGTAACTAACGTTAAGTCAACACTTTGCAAGGTCGAGACCCTAATTAGATTATATTTGACGTTATAACCCACATTAGGTAAGATTCAGTCTGACGAGAAGACACCAGCTGCAGCACTAACGTTACCCGGTGTCACGAGCTTATCAGTGGGCGTAACGGTTTTATTGCTAAAAAACCTTTCCTCATTCCAAGTTCATATAACCTGGTTATGCAATAAAACTCGAATACTGCAAGATCAGGTCTATTCACAAAACGGATAAGCCGAGTTAGCCGGCAAACATTGCCAAACTCGTTTCAACACAAACTCGTTGCCAACTGAAGCACGTTCAGATAACACCTCCTGGCACAATGCTAACGTTAACTCTTAAAAAACTAGCTAACGCTGGTCGCAACACAACGTAATATTATGAAGTTAAACCGCTGCCCTACCAGTCAATGCAGCTTGCTGTAGCATGACAACGAAGCTAACTTTTGCCGCAATTGTATCGCAAGTTACTTACTTTCTGAAACAAGGTACCTCCGTTACTCTGGGTAGAAAGTAAACGATAACTAAGTGAATTAAAGTAAATGATAAATTCACTTGTCATTCGGCGTCTGTAGCCACCGGTCTAAGCCAAATGAAATGTCGGGAACTGTAGGGTTCGTGACGCCACTCTACAATAGATATAGAGGTAACAGCTACGGAGATAAACTACATTTCCCGGCATCCACACAACAGCCTGACCTTTCTTATTCTTTGAAAGATTTACAGTGGAGGAGGTGCCACAGAGTGTGCTGCTGCCATCTGCAGGCCGTAAATGTACCTGCAGGTCACAGTGCCCAACTGCATTTTTTGTTTGTTTGTTTGTTTTGAATACCATTTAAAAAAATACCAGCTTTAGGGGTTACATTTTGCATTTTATTTATTATTTAGAATTTTTTCCTATATTTTGTTCTTAATCTATATTTAACAGACCCTAGAGGTAAATCAGACAGCCACAGTTACATGTAAGATTTAAATTTCCAAAACACCTCGCAAGACTATAAATTATTCATTGTACCCCCCAC
>JAPQLA010000005.1:9547906-9559669 GCA_029822935.1 Naso vlamingii | reverse complement strand
TTTTTGTAAAGCACTATGGGTTGCATTTCTTTTATGTATGAATAGTGCTATATAAATAAAGTTTGATTTGATTTGATATTTGGACTTTAGATGAGGACAAAATTTTATGGACTATTTATGGAGTCTAACTATGGTATTCACTTGAGAATTCCTTTCAAAGTTGCAAAAAAGCTGAACAATTAAATCCCTTTATACTTAAAAAATATTTGTAAAGTTTGAATCAAAGGAAAAAAGCTTTGCTTAACCTTACCAAGTTAACTACTCAACTCTCCATTTTCCCTCTCTTCTCTTCTCTTCTCTTCTCTTTGGAAATGTTTTTGTATGTAATGTATTTTTTGCAATTATGATCAATCAAATCAACAATTTACATAATTCACCATTTGGGACAAAGGGCAGGTATATACGATTTTCTTCCCGCTCCCTTTTTGCTCAGAGGGCTAAAAAAAGCACTGGGGAAATGTAATAACTTTTGTGTACCTCCACTGAATGAATTGAAGAAAGCACTCAGCACATTTGGAACGTGTGTCTCAATCAGGGTTTTATAATTGTGCAAGCCAAAAGTTTGCAAGGCAGGTGTAGAAATGCATGCACAGAATAGAAGCCCACATTTCTGGTGAGAAGAAGAAACACAAGTTAAACATTATGAAAGACTCAGATATCCTGAGATTTTAGAAAATGCACAAATATTGTTTGAATGAATGCCATCATGTTAATCGTATGTATACACAGCTTCATGTAAAGATAAACATTCATTTTTTTCATTAGTCATGTAAAGTGCTTATTAGAAATATTAGATTTTTGGAGAAAGTGCAAAAAACACAATATTTTGTGCATATAAATGGAGTAAATGATTGATTAAAATGTCTCCTGTGAAATCAGCTTAAGGCCTCAAATATTCAGTATTGGTCTGGCAGAAGTTAAACACTTCAATCAGCGTTTAAATTCTAAAGTTTATATAAGATTACTGTGTGTTCTTTTGTGCAGAGTCAATAACTGATAGTTTAACAAAATGAAAGCAAACAAAGTTCATGCAGTGGACCTTGTCAGTTCCTCCTCCGCCCGTCTAAGAACAAGGTTATCAAGATGTGGAGAGAGCCAGAGGAAACATGGACCTTTATTGCAATATTTTCCCTCTCGTGACCACTGTGGAGTTATAGCATCCCAGTGTGCAGCCGTGGAGAAAGCGCAACCTAACAAATACAGGAAGGGTGATATCTACAAGACCCCTCACCCAAGACAACCAACAAAGTCAGACATGAGGACAGACGGATGCTGTGTGTGTGCGCGCACGCGTGTTCGTGCAAACAGATTGACTTTGTCTGGTGTATGGTTTATGTGTGTATGGTGGCTGAAGACAGACAAGGCGTGTATGTGTGTTTATGTGCCCGCCATACATCCCTGAAAACAAACAATGACCGAAAGGACGGTATTGTTCCTTAGGGTTAGCAGAGGTGTGACCTGTAGTCACCAGCCAAAGGCAACGAAAAGGGCCTTTCAGGCGTTCAGTACAACCTCTTCCTCCCATCTCAACCTTTGACTGAAATAATTTTAACTCAAATAAATAAAAATCAAGGGTCACCTTTTAGCTGATCTGAAAACATTCAATAAAATCATGAAAGGATGTTTTGTATTTTTTATGGGAGCTAAGCATGTTTTTTGCATTATATACTTTACTTTGGCAATGCTTTATGACTTCCTGTTTGTCCTGGTCATTGTTAAAGTGACTTGGCTTCATTTGAGGAAACAACATTAAATTATAAATCATTTATCTTACCCACTGACTTTGTGTGAGAAACTCTAGTGGGTGTTTGCCAGTGGATGGTTGACCGTGTGTGCCGGCACTCCTATCCGTAGATAACATTGTGTTGTGCGGCTGGCTGACTGAAGGGACCTGAAGGTATGAAATCATCCTGTGTCGGGCCATGTGTTCCCCTGATAGGGACAGAGAGGGTGTTACCCTCCTCTGAAATCTAGCCCCAGCCCTTCAGGCAGCTCTTCCTGCCCTGAGCGATTTGTACGCCCACAGTGTTCTCTCTTACGCTGCATTTCTCAGGGACCTTAGTCACCCTTAATGCACTTTTATCAGAAACCTCACAATTCCATTCATCCTCCTTTTGTTTCATGGCCCAACAAGTTTATTAGTCAAACACAATAACAACAACATACTGTTTCCCAAAACCACCAATAAATAACTTTGTGAAAAGCACCTTGCTCTCAGATCTTGAAGTTTTTAAATCAAGATTCTCCTATTACCAACACATCAGTATGGAGGACCACAATGGTCACGTAAATGTGATAAAACATTTTTTTAATTAAAAATTAATTGTACAATGAAAATCTGTAATTAATAAATTAGTTTACAAATCCATTCACTAATCCAAAAATAAAGAGAGATTATAAAAAGAAATTACAAATGAAACTTTAAAACACGAAATAAGTATATCATTTGAAAATACATCAATTAATTCCTAAAAAATAACTGAATTTAATAATCAATTTGAAAATGCAGTTTTAAAAACAGAAATAAACATCTGAATTCACAAACTGAATTGCACAGCTTTTAATATGGCAAGCGCAGTTCCTTTTCTCGTATTCATTTTCATTTCCTGACTGCTTTTTCTTATCCCATTAGCTAACCGATTTGTGAAGTCATTTAGTCTCTCTATTTAGACTTTCCATGACACTTTGGGCCTTGAGCTGGTAAAACAAGATAAAACAATGCAAATTAGCTATAGGTTGTAACAATCTCTCTGACTGATTGGTTATCACCTGGTGATAACCAATGATCAAGGTGATAATCACCTGGATTGGTTATCACCTGGTGATAACCAATGATCCAGGTGATAATCACCTGGATTGGTTATCACCTGGTGATAACCAATGTAACAAGCTCTCTGATTGGAGAGCTTGTTACATCTCATGACTTGTATTGTTTTACCTCATTTTACCAGCTCAAGGCCCGAAAGTCTAAATGGAGAGGGTAAATGAAAAAAAGACTAGCTAATTCGCTTTTTTCACACGGGTCACCATTGTAATTCCAAAATGAGGCTCAGCTGGGCAGACGCAGCAGAGACGATTCATAGCAGCGCAAGAATGCCAGAGGCATCACTTTGTCCACTTGCAACAGATTTTAGAATTGCCCGGAAAATGGTGGAGTGTCTGACCCTGACAGGACGCCCTCCTCTTGTAAGAACTACACCCAGGGACACGGCAGTAAGTTGACATTCATACAGGTAAAGTGACGCCTCCAGTGTTGTGGCTCTGCTATGAAACATCTCTGCTGCACATGCCCAACCGAGCCTTGTTTTGGAATTACAATGGCAACCCGTGTGAAAAAGGTTGATAGGTTAAGAAAAAGCAGCTGGAAAATGGAAATGAACACAGGAAAAGGAATTGCCCTTTTAAATGCTACATTAAAAGATGTATTGTTAATTCAGTTTGTGAATTTAGTTACTTATTTCTGTTTTTAAAATTGCATTTTCAAGTTGATTTTTAAATTCAGTTATTTGTTTAGGAAATCACTGATGTAATTTTAAATGACGTACTTATACTGTTTCAAAGATTTATTTGTAAATTCTTTTAAAAATTCCTCTACCTATTAATGCATGGATTTGTAAACAAAATTTTTAATTACTGTTTTTAATTGTATGAGTAGTTTTTAAGAAAGAAAGAATGGCTTTAAAGAAATGGTTTATTAAAATTTCCTTGACCCTTGTGGTCCTCCATACACATGACTGCTTAGAGATATACAGGTTGCTTGTAATGATTAAACCACAGATAACAATCATTCAATTTTGCCTTTGTCCTTAGTGCTGTAAAACGTTTTTCTCATCTTTCAGCTCATGGTTTTAGTTCTTTGTAAGTTTTTCTGCCGTTCTGATCCCCTTTCACTGCACTTCTCTGCATCATTACCAATCAGTAGCAGATTTAATTCTCCAAAAACACCACTGTGGAACCTTTTGATCACCAGATGCCAGACAGACAAAGTTAGAAACACAGCTAGGAAACATAATGGAGCTCTTGGTCACTAAAAAGACAGACATTTCCTTAACAAATTGACGGAAATCAAAACTGAACTGAGCTCCGGGTACAGGTTCACTCACAATTTCATCAACTTAAAGAGAAAAAATATCAGTGAAGTGCTAACATCCTGGTTTTGTTGCAATTAATGACCAAATGTTAATGCAAGTTAAATAAAGTACATACACACTCTTTCATCTACTCAAACCATCTCAGACAAAGCAGCTGAGGCTGCTTTATTGAATCACACTATAACTGTATTTCTATTATTATATTCATATTTTTGTTTATTTGTATTTTTTCCATTTCATACATTTTATTTAATTTGATCTCCTTTAAAATAACTTTTTCTGTCTTTATTCATCTTTCTTATTGTTTCTGAATGTACATCTATTGCTTTCTTTGGTTATATGAAGAATTTTGATTTACCTTTGTGTATGAAATGTGCTATACTACAAAAAAAAAACCAAAACCAAAAAGCTTTTTTACAGCAAACATCTTAGCATGCAATAGCAGAAAAGCGCAGGTATTACTGATACCATTAAAAGTGTCTGCATTCCATTTAAATGAGCTACTTCCAAGGCCCATTGTGCATTTTGGCTCTCTAGCATGTTTAACAAGGACACGTAGGCCTTGATCACACATGGATAATTTTTTAAACTTTTTTTTTTTCTTAAATGTTGACACGACCTTCGTCAAAGAAGTATGCCAGGTCAGTAGTTGGCGACAACATCTATATAACTGATAGGTCATATACAAGAGGAGAACAACCTAACCCTTTCATAATAGTGATTTAAAAACAAACAATAGTTGCTTTTTAAAAATTTATTTTGTGTTACTTAGAGGCCCAATAACATGTATTTTCTTATTGTAAACCAAGCAGTAGTCAGCCATTATTGTTGTTTCAGATGCATACCCATTAACTTACGTGAAGGAATAATGGGAAATGATTTAAGGTGATGACATCATTATTTCCCAAACATGTCCTTGTAGAAGTTGAATTTAGACAGGCTTAGAGATTCAAGTCCTACTGAGATGCCGGTAGGGGGCATTACTGTGTGGTGGGTCTAAATCGTTTAAGCAGTCAGTAAGCTTTACCTGAAAGAGCAAAAGGAGGAAAAATGCAGGAATCTTCTCTGCAAGACAGTTTTTGAAATGAGAGAGACTAATAAACTGAGTTTTATTACACCCACCGCTAAGATATGTAAGCTAAACGACAACATTAAAGGGCCAGCTTGGTGATTACACAAAAAAATACTGCTCCTGAGTAAGACCTCTTCTGGTCACAGACAAGGTCACATTTTCATGTCTATTACAACACACAGGGAGAGGCAGGTTACCGGCTTGCTAGCCTTAAAGTTATGATTTATAATGACCCAAAGTTTGTAAAGGCACATAACAACAGTTTAAAAAAAATCCAAATTAAAATGAAAGATCATATTATGACTTTTCTGAATTTTTATGGATCTGTCCATACTAGAATGGCCATGACAGTCATTTTTACATTTCACACTGTCACACTGACATTTTGACTGCGTTCACATTCAAATGTTCTATAACTGAAAATTAAAAATTACAGTGCTGCTGGTCCCTGACTTCTCCCAAAAATGTCTGCATTTTCATTTAAATTTTTTTTTATACAAACTGCACTAAAGGCAAAGAAAATGAGATCATTTCTTCCTTTTTCAGCCACAGGCAGTCATAATGATCCCACAGATTTTGCCCTGGTCAAACTGATACTTTTTTTGTCTGGTGGCAGCTGCATCTATGTCGCTTGGCAACTATCATTGTGGCAGCCGCGACCTCCATTTATAGAGGTAATTTTTGCCCCTCAAAGCAGCACGGTTCACAGCAACAACATCACCTGCATCAGCCAGGAGCGGATGTGGATGATCTGTCTCTGATGAAAGTGGGTGCATTTCTGCTTTCTTGGCATGTCTTCAGGTGTTATTTTGTTTTTTAAAAAGAAATCCTAATACAAAAAAATGCATTTTACTCTGCGTTGGGTATTTATCATGAGAGACAGGCGTAACAGAATTTGGAATCTGGTCATCAAAATGATTACTCACTGCCTTTCTAGTAAGGTATGGAATTCTGGCCCTTCTAGTGTTAAAAAGAGAGATAATGAGAAAGTCGACCTTTGGTGCTGATCCCACTAAGAACTAACAAGGATTTTCTATCAGACCACCATTTGAAATTATTTGTCATTAATTATACAAGATGACATCTGTCAAATTCTTCATGGAAGTGGTTGAGGGAATTATGTAGGCACTAGCCAACATTTAGAAAAGATGCAAGGCAGCTACAGTTGATTTTACATTTGAGGAAATTGTACCATAATGGCATGGGTCATTATGGGAAACGTCAAGGAAATCACTAAGTTGATTAGGCAAGCTGTGTGAACAGCAAACGACACAAAGAAAAACAATGCAATGCTGACACACAGGAGTCAAGAGAGATTTTTGACTTTGACTTCCTCTCTGTCTCCAGCCATCATCATAACTCCACAGTGGTCATCCTAGATTTCAGTCTCTCTCATCCAGCCTCTCATATCCAGGCACACACCGCACTTACATCCTCCTTCCATTAACGCCTCCTGTCTGCCCCCCCATCCACCCCTTCTCCATTGTGTGCACGTCGATTCTCCTCTCCCTCCCATAGTGCCCGGCGTTGCACAGAGAGGAAGCTGCCCTTCCACTTCCTTTTTCACTGGTGAGAACAATTCATGCCTGCTCTCTCACCCCTGTCTCTCCCTCTCCGTCTCTCTCTTAAATCCAGACTGCTCAGAAGCTGCCAGGTTACTTAGTCTCCTGACGCAGAGTCTGGTCCTGTAAAACTCTGGAGGAATTTTACTGTGACACAGACATCCACTATGACTAAGAAAGAAAAGAGTTGTGGAAAAAATTATGTACATTGTGAACTGCTAAATTTTTACTGGAAATTGTGTACAATATAAAACAAATTTACAATGTTGGTACAGTTATAATGAGTGTGTACATGTTAGAGCTATGCCGTTCTGTAGAGCTGCCTCAAGAAATACACAAACTAATAAAAAAAAAAAAAAAAAATGACAATGACGAGAACTTTATTTTTTGAGCACTTTTGGACAAAAGTTACAAAGGGAATTAAGTTGCTTTACATCATAAAAATAGACGATAAAATAGTTATATGATACAATACAGATTTAGAATGAGCAAATTTTTCCATGCCAAGGCCCCCCAAAAATTAGCTTAAAGCTAGAGCCCTACTTTTGTAAGGAGTCCATAAAAATTATTGACAATATCACAGTAAATGTTAAAAAAAAGAAGGAAAAAAAAAGAAAAAAACCCCAACAGCATTCAATACGCTTCTGACAAGCCGGGATATTTGTCTGGCTGCTGCATCAGTTATTAAACTTTTCAGTAAGTTACAGACAAAAATAGTTCTTTTGGGCTGCAAACATGGCAGTACAACATGGTGACTCCATGCAGAAGGACCTGCTCCCTCTGTTGATAAAAGGCTCTACAGTTAGGAAACCATGATGTTTCTATTTTCAAATGATAATACAAAAACATGCTGATGAATAATATAACATCTGTCATATCCTTTATGGAAGAGCTGAAAAAAAAAATCTGGCGATCTTTTTTCTTAGACAGATCTAATTCTCCACGTGACTTAAAGTCCACCTGAAACGGCGTTTCGAGATGATCTAACTTCCATATCATGACGTCTTTCCAGTACTGACAGGATATACAGGCCAAACAAAATGTTGGGAGGAATTTGTGTGGACCACTGAAAAATACACTTATATAACAAACAACGAAGACTACAGTGATACTATGACGAGTGATATTGAGTTAGACTGACATTAACCTAATTTGTAATGAGACTTTCGATTGAAATTGCTCTGAGCAAGGTGATGATAGTCTCGTGACATTTTAAAAAGGAAATGTGATTGATTTTTGAAATAAAAATATAAAGAAATATATTTTTTTGCCATTTTTGGCTAAAATAGTTCAATAAATGAACAATATTACCAAGGATGTAATCCTAAAAAATTAAAAAGACATTTTTCTTTTCAAGTTGACTTGAGAACAAATGAAAAAAAACAAGTGAAAATCTTTTGAACAATCTTTTGAAGGTCTTTTTCCTGTCAAGTGTGAAAACCGTTAAAATTATTTCTTTTTTGCTCAGTATTTTTTTTTCAATATAGCCACAAGAGGGCAAAGCACACCAGCACTCCACATCTATTCTTAAGTCTTAAATACAAAAAAATTCAATTTAAATCTGACTAAGAAACAGATCACCAGAAAAAAAAATCACTTGTCCTTCAGGGCTTCCATACCTAAAGGTTTCTAACAACAGATATAAAAAAGTCAATCATATGTTAAAAAATATTCTAGAATCTGGAATTTAGGAATTATTGATTATTATAAATTAAGAGTCGATACTAGAGTGTGGGATTTAAAAATGACAACATTTGGAGTTTTATGCTGAATTCTTGCGTGTTAGGTGTGCTAAAATAAAATGGGCACTTTATTTTCCTTTATAATAGTGAGGCTGTACCAAAAGTTCTACCAGGCTCCGAAAAGGCAAAGCAATAAGCAAGCACAAAATCAAAATGTATGTTCACCAAACAAGCGTTTGAGGTCTGAACACCAGACTCACACGCCCAGACAGGCTATGGCCCCTTCAACATCAGGATCCCCCCACAGACACAGAAGGGTGGTTTGGTTTGTTGTAACAGGACATTGCAGGGGAAACCTTAAGCACAAATGCAGGTAGTGAGTCCAAACAGTCCAGTCTTCTCACCATTTAAACACACTGCTCACTTGTTTAATCTCACCAGCAATCAATCTGTATTTAACTCTTCAATAAACTTTTATACAATAGCCGGTGAAAAATATTTACAGAGGAACAAACTTTAATTTTTGAGCACCACTTTTCCTTCGTAATGACGCATTTTACTTTATTAGGTCTGACAATTTTATGTTTGTGTTTTTGTGTGCTTGTTCCTGTAGTGAAGTTTTCTCAACAGGCCTGCTAATGCACTTCACACAATCTCTTAATGACCCTGCCCCATGAGACTACCGTCTGTGTGAGCAACTGAGCACAGGAGGGACAGCAGGCTGGTCCAAATTCAACAAATCTGACCTCAGAAACACAATGGTCGAACCCAAGTCCAGTACTCTGCCCTCAAAAACACAATGCCAATGCTGCCAATGCCAAGACCAGATGTGACACATGTTATAGGACCTCTGTGTGTGTGCGTGTGTGTTTGTGGGTGACTGGGCTGCATTTCTGTCTCTGCTCAAGATCACAGGGTCAAACTCTTTAACTGCAGCTACTTGTATCAATTTTCTCATCAGTTTCCTTTGGAAATGAAGCGAGTGGCTGCAGCGTCACTGTTGTTTGAATTTTGGATGCCCCTGTGAATGGTTTCAGACTTTCTCACCATTGCAGGAAAGCAACGACTGCTCGGTTCTCAGAGGAAATGAGAAATTGCTACAGAAGAATGTTCATACTTGAGAGTGAGAGAGAAAGTCTTGTGTGAAAGTGGTCGCGAAAACAAAGACGGTTGCTGCTGTCTTGACGTCTAAAAGCTCCATTCAAAACAAAAGAGTTGGCTCTAAACAGATGACTCATGAAAAAAGGGGAAAAAACTTACAAAGAGGAAAAATGAAGGCTTTGTCACTGAGGCAGTAGGTCACTAAAACACAAAGAGAAATGATGGGACTCACACATATAGGCACAAATATGTATGGACTTGTGTTTGCAGACTGAACAAACAAGTGTTTAGAAACAAGTTTATCTCTGTCTTTAAGCATAAGCCTTATGCTATTGAGGTCTTAGTGTTGTGCAATGTCATGGGACTCAGTGCTGCCCTCAGGTCATGTCGTATCTATGAAGGGCATCGCTGATACCATCTCTTTAAACCCGCTGTGAATGCCTCCTTTCTGTGTTTGTAAAACCATGTATGACACGGATAATTCATGTAAAATTTGAAAGCTGAATGAGAGAAAAGACACAGAAACATCATGCGCTTGGAAACACAAAATTTTGCATAAAAAAAAACTGTTGTCAGTTCAGTTTTGAATACAGTAACGACACATTCCTCGTCTTATTGGAATACATCATAAAAATTGCTGGGTAGTTTAATATACTAAACTTAATTTTTTTAAGCTTTTCATTTATTTTTACTTTGAAAGGTAACTAGTGACTAAAGCTGTCAGATAATTGTAGTGAAATAAAAAATGAAATATTTCCCTCTGAAATAAAGAGGCCTAGTAGACGTAGAAAGTGTCATGAAAATAAAGGCACAAGTACAAGTAGTACAATTTGTATTACAAGTTGTTTACAATTTACATTCCACCACTACTTGATTTTCCTTCTAACTCTCTTCCTGTCCAATCTGAAATAGATAAAATACTTTGGTGAAAAGATTTCCATTCCTTATGTCTGTATTTTATCTTTGTATTGTTTGAATAATTAACTGGCTGAGTTTTCCAAAGCAGTTTTATTTTCTTCTAAAACTAGTGTGGATAAGCAGTTAGAAGAGGCAGAGTAATATAAAGCTGCTTTAGCAAGCAGCCCCCTCTGTTGGCCAAACCAAGCACAACGCGATTGAGATGTAAATCTGTAGGCTCTGCTGCCAGGTCTTTCTTGTCATGTAAAATGTTATTTTACTTTGCAGTCTGTTTTAAACACACAGGTAAACATGGCGACATCTCTGAGAACAGGACCAGTTGAGGAGAGGCTTCCAAAAAACAGGGAGACGTCTGGTCACTCTGGCCAGACGATATCAGGCTTGTTTCAGCAACCAGGCTTCACTTAGCTCCACCCATGCTCCACCTCTTAGCCCATTTTTGGATTAGCCTGGAGTTGGGCGGAGTCAGGTGCTGCCAAGATGGTGATGGCTGGAGCCACTGAGCTTCACAGTGCATCTTCAAAAACTTCAGACAGTTGAGTGATGTAAAAGAAACCATGTTAATTTTTTTATACATTATATGGCTAGAGTGACATCTACAGCTTGATTATGTTCTTGTCCTGTTTTATGCTAAGCTAAACTAACTGGATGCTGGCTTTAGCTGCATGTTAAGTGGGCCAGACAAACAAAAAAAGAGTCCCATCAATCTTCCTGCGCAGCTCTTGGAGAGAAAGCAAGTTTCTAAAGAATAAAGCAGCAAAATGCCGGCCCCTGTCACAGTAAATAACGAGGGGGATTAATAGCCTATGTTCGTGGGAGATGAGTTTCACAGGTCTGCACATGCAGTCAAACTCTTGGAGTAATTATGAAGAAAGTATGCACTGTCTTGGAAAAATGAACATCAGCCTTGCTTTTCATGACAGGCATTGAATATTTTGGGGTTTTACAAGTTGATGAGATGTTTTGTTTGTAAAATCTAACCTTGACAGAAGTACCAGTGGTCAGTAATCATAGTAGAGTAAAATGTGCAATATTTGCTTTTGAATTAGGGTAAAGTAAAATTATAAACTAAATTATATGTACCTCAAATGTAATGTACAGTTTTTGAGTAATTTCCTTTTCACTTCCGCTAACACAATATTATTTGATTGTAATGAAAACATTTATTTTAAATTCTATTTATAAAGTTTAAGCAGGAGCGCCTCTGGTGTCCCTGATACCACTGGTGCAGGTCCAGGCGCTCAGGATGATTTGCCTCACTTTTTTTTTTTAAAGTACATTATTTATTTAAAACCAGAGCAAAAGTGAGGTATTATTCTATAATACTTTTCATTTAA
>JAPQLA010000005.1:9524989-9538111 GCA_029822935.1 Naso vlamingii | reverse complement strand
TCAGATGATTTTTTCAAGTATCCTCATGATAATTTAATAATTTTAAGATTTTAGAGCATGAAGTTGCATGTTTACAGACATGAAAACACTCTTATACTTGAGGCTAATGCTTGTACTTGTGCCTTAGTGCAACACACACACACACACACACACACACATTCACACACACATGCACACACACCTCACAGGGTTGGTTTTGGGGGTATGATCAAATGGCTCTGGAGAAACTCAGAGAGAGAAGGCAGCTTTGACCCCTTTGTGACCCCCAGCCATCTCTTCTCCTCCTCCCATAATTCAATTCTGTGGAATCAGAATCAGAAAGAGCCTTCAAGAAATCACCAAATTGTTGAACTCGTGTGAGCATTTAACAGTGTCACAATCGAAGCATGATGCTGGTCCTTGTGTACATGGATATGACTGGTAATGTATGATTTTTTGTATTTTAAGACTGTTGCATTGCCTGTATGTTTGTAAGAAGACGTGATTAATCTTTGGAAAGAAAAAAAAAATCATTTTTACTAACTTGTAGTCTTCTTTGCTGATAGATGTGTGGCAGTATCTTCTTTTGGAATGTGAACCAACGCAATAAAAAGTCACACGTGGTCAAGAAGTGTTGTGTCAGTGTTTCTCTGCAAAGCACAAGCATGCAAACACACACACACACACACACACACACACACACACACACACACACACACACACACAAATAAACACATATACACAGACATGCATCCTACTTCCATCACTATAGGGATATTACCTGGAGTTACATAAATTTCTTTGAGACTTATCCTAAAAATAACTACCTGCCTAACTGTAACTCTTACATACACACCATTAACTGGCTTGATTCAGAAATTTCTCTCACAGTTAGTACAAATGTTTATGATTCAAAATTATAAATGTTCAAACATTTGAGTATCAAAATGCACTTTGAGTACCAAGAGCAAAAGAACGCATTATGCAGAATGTTGGGTTAATGTATATTACATATACATGTATATTAGATACCAGATTTTAATTACAGATACATATTAATCAGTTTCAAGCAGCTAGGCAGAGTTCATTTAAAAACAAACAAAAGAACCCCCCCCAAAAAACAAAAAAACAACAACAACAACAAAAAAACCCTTTTTATAATGTTGGGTGGCATGTTAATTTCCCCTCAAGGATCAACTGAGTCTTATCTCAATCTATAATAATTAAAATAATAATAATAATAATAATAATAATAATCAGTTTTTGATGACATGCTGTCAGTGGATGCTGAGGAGCAGAAATAAGAACAAGTACCTACATACTGCACCTGACTAAATGTACTCAATTACTTTTACAGCACTGATTTCTACTCAGCAAGATTCTTCTTCTCCAAATATGTTTCTATTATTATTATTATTATTATTATTATTATTAGTAGTAGTAGTAGTAGTAGTATTAGTATCATCATTATCATCATCAACATCTTTGGCTTTTTTAACTGAGACAGACCACACTGACAGAATTTATCCGTGGACAAAAAATGAATACATGAATGAACGATAATGCACACATACATTTTTGTTGCCTTGGACATATTTGTCACTTTAATTTTTACATGCAAGGGAGCTGAAGCATAACCAAACTGGTCAAAAGGAAACAAGAGTACACCAGTGTTACCGAATCTGCACATCTGTGGACTACAAGAGCACTGGCTAAAGAACACAGTTTTTATTTACAGCATGACTAAACCTTGAAGAATGATGAACAATTGAGAGGGGTTTCTATTTCATCACCACTAAGGGGCAGTATTGTGAAAGGTATTTTTATGTGCCTTGATGATCTGTCTTCTCACCAAACATCAAAGGCAGTGCTGATCATAGGGACTAATTACAAACTGAACTTATGTCTATTAAATTAGAGAATATTTTGACATTCACGTATATTTATGGTTTTTCAAAATCTTATTTCTCATTTTTCATTTACTGAAATAAGGGGAAATAAGGGATAAAAGTATGCATTTGTTAGTCTGTTAAGGTCCACATAATCTCATATCTTGGTTTTTGTATGTCCTCTGGTTGTACTACATGATTGCAAACCAAAATCCCCATGAATTCTTCTTTCACTTTTTGGTCATGGTTTGAATCTAGGTTTTTTTGGTAAGGTAACCTATATCCCACACACTTCTGATATAACTTCCTGTTCATAGCTTACCTCGGGCACACTGAACACGAAAACGTTGCGTTCCTTCTTGCTATGGTTTCCGGGTTGAATGACACGTTTCCTCTCAACGGTTTTCCTCTCAAAGGACTTTCAGATACGTTTTTTCCCGTTTGGTGGGCATGTCACAGGTGGTTCCTCCTCCATGGAGATGTGTACATATAAACCACGCTGTGTTAAATAATACAGTGCACACACTGGATCTTGGACAGGTGCTTTATAAATGTGGCCGCTGTGACTTGTTGTGTTCTATACTTGAAGAAATTAAAAGACATATTGACATGTTGTAAGACACGTGAGTATTTTATCGTAAAGTGTTCCGGCAAGGGCAGTGGCTGTAACATTGAGCGCATTTTGTAGTAGTAAAAAAAGTATTTAATCCAATATCATTAGGCTCTGAAAGTTCTTCAACAAGGACACAAAGAATGGCCTTCTCAGCTGCCGTACTTCCAACGCTTACGTCACCACAACAGGGTGTTTAACGCACCACCATTCCCGTTTAAGAAAACGTTTTGAGACGAAAGCCTTGGAAGTATGGCAACTGAGAAGGCCATTCTTTGTGTCCTTGTTGAGGAACTTTCAGAGCCTAATGACATTGGATTCAAATACTTCTTTACACTCCAAAATGCACTCGATGTTACAGCCACTGCCCTTGCCGGAACAGCAGAGAACAACCTACTAGAGTCAGCGGCCATGTGGAAACTGTGGTTTCCTCTTAGATTTCAGATGAAGGATAATCAATTCTTACCTTCAAGACTGTGTTGTATGAGAAAATGCATTTATTTTTTTTAGCTTATTTTGAGTGTGAGGGCAGCTCTCATTATTGCAGATTACCATTGCTGTCATATTTTAACATTGGCATTATATATTTATTAAAGCAGAGTGGAGTAGAAGAGTTTATTGAAGTGTCACTCCTCAATGGTAGCTACATACAATAACAAAACAGAAATATGTTTACTTCTCTAGTTGATAGGACCATGTCATTCAAATATATCTATATATCATATATATCGCTCATTCTGTGAAAACTCTTTACAATAAAATACTTACAACATATCAACATGTCTTTTAATTTCTTCAAGTATAGAACACAACAAGCCACAGCGGCCACATTTGTAAAGCACCTGTCCAAGATCCAGTGAGTGCACTGTATTTTTAATACAGCGCGGTTCATGTACACGCCTCTGTGGATGGGGTGCACGTTTTCAGATTGAACGTGCCCCAGCTTTATTTTTTTTTAATTGGCAGTCACCCATGCACCCCCGACCCACTCACTCACCCTCTCAGTTTCCATTATCACCTCGGGTAGTTTTTCTTTTCTTTCTTTCTTTTTTTTTTTACATCTGCACTTTTGTCCCTACTCACATGTCAGTTGGTGTTTGGCCTCGAGCCAGAAGCGGTTTCTTGACATTCCTTTTTTGTGTTTGCACTGCTTGTTTGATCATCTGTCTACTTCAAGTTCACTGTTTGCTTTTGTGTGACTGCAGTTGGTACCAACCATGGGTAGTATTTCTATTATTTTTATTTGAAATACGTATTTCAATTACTTTTGAGTATTTTGTCATTTGTATTTGAAAGAGCTAACGAAAATTAAAATGTAATTTGTATCAAAATACTTAAACGTGGAATAATTTTGTATTTCCAAAATACTCAAAATACTTTCTCCACGATTCATAAAACATGAAAAAATCATGTAAATTTACACATATTAAAATTAAAAACAATACATTTAGATACACATACACACCCACGCACGCACACACACACACACACACACACACACACACACACACACACACACACACACACACACACACAACACGGAGGCCATCAACACCAGAAATATTTGAAGAGTTAATTGTTCTTAAAGGCAACTAATTAGGCCACTAATTGAAGTGGTTGGGTCTCAACCGCCATGCCTTTGAATTAGAGCAAGTTTCTATATACTGTACAAGGCATACTATTTTTAGTATTGATGTTGTTTTTTGCAGTCATGGTCAGACGCAGTATCTCAGATATGTTGCATTGACATCTGTATTCTTTGTTTCTGTTATAAGTTCAAGATTATGAATTCATCCAGCCATTAAAAAAAAGATTAAAAATGTAACATGATGTTAAAAAGGTAACATGGATAAAAATGTATCTAAAATATACCACGTTAAAATAGTTTTAAGTTGAAAAAATGTTCTAGTACCCTTGATGTAAGGTTTTAGTTTCAGTTTTTTACCTTACATGACCATAGTTAAGGACATGATAATCCGTGTTTGGGCCTGTTTCAACAGACACAAGCTTGACCAACTTTAGAACGATATGCGTTTTAAACATTTTTGTCTTTTATTTTATCTCTCTGACTCTCGTTATCAGACACTCTGAAAACTATAAGAAAATAAATCTTCAGAGGACACCTATGATGTGTAGCTTTTATTTCACTGGACCAGTGTAGTTACACCATACCAGCTTGAACAGAGGGCACAGGTGTGCTGTTGTTTCTGAGTACTCTCTCTACAGGGTGATTTGTGCGTATCCTTTTTACACACAGGTTTTACACTGTGCATGTTTGATTGTTTAATGACAGAATATTCATTAAAATGAAGCAGGCAGTTGGCCAAAAAAGCTCCACTGAAGCATTTAATCTGACGTACTCAAGTCAGCTTCTTGTTATTTCTGGTAATTTCTGCATTTCAAGTCCAAGAAGTTAAGTGAAATCTGGTATTTTGGGTATATACTGTGTGAAAATGGTGTGAGTGTGCTAGGGTGCATATGTGTGCAAGTGTGTTCACGCCTGAGTAAATACACAGGCCTCAACAGTTCAGGCATATGCTTATACAGAAGCATTCCAGTTCCTGTTCCTCCCTCCTGTAGGGTTCAAAGTCACCAGAGCCTTACGCACATTCTGAAAATGTGAATGTTACAAATGTATTTTCCTGTATTGTGAAAATACAAAATAACTGTATTTTATTTTGATACATTTTCTGGCAGCAGTATTTTGTATTTTTTAATTTATTTGTTACATAGATTTGAGGGGTATTTTGGAACAAGATACATTTTGATGTATTTTTGACTTTCCCTGGTTGGTACCAGACTTCCTTTTTCCACTGTCACTGAAACTATTTTAACACCCTGACAGGGCAAAAGACCCTCAAAACAAGCAGACACATAGTCAGCCCTGTCTATTTATCACCATACCGCCTTCACTACCAAGGCAATAATAACATTCCCGTGGAGTTTGGCCTCCAAGTGATAAATGTCCATCCAAAGCTCAGTGCCCTTTGATCTCTTGTTCAAGTCTGGTTTTGCACAGTGAATTGGGCATTTTTTATTTAAAATGAATCATAACATAACCTGAGGTATTTCTAATTTTATTGCTGAAATATTACAATCTCTTGGACCTTGTGGCACATAGTTGGAAGTTGTAAATCATGTTGATGACGCAATGGAAAACTCAACACTGTGCATGGCTGGAGCTCTATTTATGGGCAGATGTTTCACAGGTCTTATCTAGCATCATTCAAACACAGGATCTGGCATTTAAATAAAAACTAAATTTAGACCATGTGATGACATTGGTGCTCAGTTGCGTACATTCATGTTACAAAGGGTGGAAGTTTTGCCTCAGAAGGGAGGCCAGGAGTATAACAAACTAACAATAAACGCTGACCTTTCTATCATAAAAAATAACACAATATACATCTCAGTACAGCATGCTTAACTAACTTCATGGAGTGTTGATACTTCATAGTATAATGTTTTTGTATGTTTCTTGCAAAAAAACAAACTTACACATACAAAAACAAAATAGAAGCAGGCAAGCATAGAGCCATAAATTTGAAAAATAAAAATAAATTAACTAAAATTAAATGCAATTAAAAGCCAGAGAGTAAACCTGAGTCTTGAGGTGTTCCTTAAAAGCATCAACAGACTCACTGAGCTGAGGAGCTGCCACAGAAAAATTCCGGTCTCCAGCTTTCTTTTTATTTGAGCGGGGTACAGCAAGCAGGCCACGGTGGGACGATCTAAGGGGTCTACTGGTGCTGTAGGGGGTGAGAGGCTCGGAGATGTATGTAGTACACCTTAGTTAGTACAAAACTCCTCATGTCACCTTTAGGACCCGTGTCCACTGCATCCTTAAAGGGGTCATATTATGCTTTTCTGTGTCTTTCCACCTATAAATGATGTTACGAAGTCCAACTGCTGTTTTATATGATGCCAAAGTAAGAAATAATGGGGTAAGGGTATATAGCAGTAACCCCTGTGGACTCTTGCTAATGGTTCTTAAATCCCAGACCACTTGTGTGTCACAGTGTGCTGGGATTCTCTGTAGGTTCATGTGGAAGGTGTGTGTTTGAACTGGCCAATCAGAGCAGAGTAAGCCTTTAGAGGCGGGGCAAGAGCTAAAACAGAGCGTCTCAGACAGGCAAAAATCCTGGAAAAATGTATGAAAAATGGCTGTATGAGAAAACAGATGAGTTTATTGAGCATCAAAGCATGTAAACCTGCTCTAGCAGTAACCAAGAATAAAATATGAACCCCCCAAAAATGAGCATAATATGGCCTCTTTAAGCAGTTGCTGGCAGATGAGGCAAAATCTCAAACAGGTGAAAGAGCTGTCTGAAAACAAAATGAAATCTGCTCTCTCTGAGAGGACCATGGATTTTTGCAAAGCGGTGTCAGTGGCGGAATATCCTGATCTCAGGGAGACTCTGAATCCACAGTATTTTTATGAGTGGACAAAGCCACCATGGCGTCCCACACTGCTTTTGGAAAACTGTTATAAAGCCTTTAGTTTGGCTTTGTGGTCTTCGTCATCTTCATTTTCAAGGCGCCAGATGTTTTAATGTTTTAAATTCATGTTGAAGGTCATTGCTCATCTGTCGTATTTTGCACAGAAGCAGACAAAATGACAAAGAATGGGAAAAACCCAGACTTACCCTCATGAGAAGGCCTATTGTCAATGGGATAAAAGGCGGGCAAAACAAAAACCACAGGAAATATAACAAAACATTACAGAGGAAAAAGGAACTTCCAAATAAAACAGACTCAACTCCAGTACATGAAAGTGTTGATTATCCATAGAGACCAAAACTGTTTTTTTGAGTACCAACTGTGAACATATTAATTCCTGCTGCAAAGTTGGGAATTTTAATATGTGAAGTGACTAACTTTTCAAGTGGTCGATAGCAGAACTGCAGTTTTTGGCACTTCTCTGTGTGATGGTTTCATTTTTCACTTTGTAGCCATGAATGTTATCATTTGTCTGAAACGCTTGAAATCAAGGCATTAATCTTTCGTTGGTGACTCATGTAAAAAGACATAATTAGAGTTTCAACAACAGCAACCGAGCCAGACTGCCAAAGGGTTATGGAAAACAAAGAATGCCAGCAGGCCCACCAAGTTGGGAGTTCGTTCATGCACAAAGACACCCATAGCAATTGCTGTCATTGTATCAAATAGCATTTGGCGCTATCTGCTTGAGCATTTTGGGATGAGGCTCTTTACAGCAAGAAGCTATTTTCAGGCTCCAAGCTTGAGTGGTTGACTGCACACGTGGTACAAAGTTAAACCAGCCTAAATTACAGACATGGAAATCCGGGATTGTCTCATTTTAGCTGTTACAGCCTGTTATTATCTAAATGAAAATGCAAACTGCCTTTTCATTTAGATAAAAAAATGCAAACTGCCTTTTCATTTGATATGACCTGGCATTTAAATGCAACACACTCGGTTTGCATTTTCATTTTCAAGTTGTCTGCTGAAAATGAAGAAGCCAGGTCCATTATATTACTTTCAATTTCCGAATGATACTTGATAGCACAGTGGGCAATTTTGTCAGTGGATTTTGTGTGTTCTAAAATATTAAAAAGAAAATAAAAATGCTGAATGTAATCTTAAGTGTTTTAAGATTGAGCAATACAAGTCCCTGCAATACCTGTAGGCCTACATTGTCAAGAAACATCTGAGTAAGGGCTAAAGACATGCTCGGCGAGGGTGAAGACGCACATTTTCACACACACGATGACCACAGACCACCAACGTCACAAAAACTACTTCCTTCAAGGAAGGAATCTCACTTGCTGCTATACATGACAGCTACGTTATCACTCAAAGAACTGGGTTTTTCTGATTATTCTTGTCCTCACAATTATCATTATAATATATTCCTAACTTTCTCCTTGTTTGTTCAAACTCAAGCTGTAGATTTGAGGAGGAGGAGGAGCTCAGAACAAAACAGAGACGAAACAGCAGATGCAAATTCTCACTACTGGCACGTAAGTGTAGTTTCTAAATTTAAAATACCATAACTGAGTTAGGAGGGGTCTTTTTTTGGTTTAAGTAGCCCTCGCATTTCTGATTTATAACCGCATATATGTTCAATATTGTCCTTGTGACATATTTTGTGTTATCTGTATTTAGTTTGTTAAAATGTGACTTGTTATTGTGGGCAATCTTGACCAAGACATTTGTGCAAATTACAATTTTAACCTGAGTAAAGCTCTTGTAGCTAAACGAAGTGTAAATAAAAAATATTATCTTAACTGACCGCATTATATGTCCACATGAATGTGATGTTTATAGCTAAATATCTTTGTTTCAAGGTATAATGGAGGAATTTACTACGTGTTTATCTCTGATATGTTGCATATTCGGGATTCTCTCACCAGCAGGTAAAATTTATTCACACCTTTACTCTGATAATGACAATGTCCAGCAGAAAGAGTTTGACATTTTCGAAAATATCTGAATGTGTTTCCTTGTCGAGTGTTAGCTGAGAGGATCAATGTCACTTTTATGTCTGCGAGTAAATGTCAAGCTGACTGAGAACTGCTAAGCGGTGTTTTGTCCTCTTTCAACAAACAGCACGTTATAGAGTGTTGAAGAGCTTAAGTGCTTGCACAATAGGCAGAAATGGTTACTTTTACACAGAGCTGAGCAAGCAGTTTCCCAGTGTTTCCTGTCTTTATGCTAAGCTAAGCTAACCATCTGCTAGCTGGTGTATCACTGTAAACAGATATTAAAAAGCAGCATTGATCCTCTCTTCTAACTCTGAGCAAGAAAACAAAATCAACCCAAATTATTGCTTAAGCTGCAGTGTAGAGTGATGATAACAACATGCTTACTCTGAAAATTTGATCTTTCATTTGAAATTTTCCGCAGATGGAAAAACCATCTCACATGTGGTTGGCAGCAGGGTGATCCTGAACTGTGATAACAACTCAACCAGCAGGTTTGATCAACTGACATGGAAAATGAACAAGGTTACGCTGTTCAGTTTCATCCCTGACGGGCACAGACACATCAGTCCAGAGGCTCTCAGACTCAACATAAATGTGTCAGAGAGCCAACAGTATGCACTGATCATAGATGAAGCCCAGATGACTCATACTGGAAACTATACCTGTCAAACCACCTACGCAGACACTGGAGCTGGGGACGTGAAGTGGGAACTCCTGATAACAGGTGTGCTACTCAGCCCTAAAATTAGGAGTTAAAACAGGATATAAAACTGAACAGAGGAAATGCAGCATTGTTAAAGATAACAGAGCCGACAATAACCGCCCTACTGTTGACTTACAACACCAGTATGACCTGTGTGTAATTACTGACAGAATAAAGACAGGTGAAGATCAAACGTCTGCTCAGACATGAAAGAGCTACCACTGACTCCATATTTGTGTACTAAACAACACCAACAGTTCACAAGGGGATTTTTGTGAGTTTTATTACTCTCTTAAAGGGATAGTTCACCCACAAATTAAAAATTTAGCCAATATCTACTCACCAACGTGCCAATAAAAGGTAGAGTGAAATTTTTCAGTCCAAAAAACACTGCTGGAGTTTCACAGGAAAAAGCCGTTGCAGTAAATCGGTCACCAGGTTTTAAATGTAAAAAAAATACATGATAAAACCATAACACGCCTCCATACCGCTCATCCAAAGTAATCAAAGTGTCCTGATGCCTCAACACCCAAAGTTGTTTTAAAAAACTCCACTGACGGCATATTTTAGCCTGACTGTTCACTGCAGCCTTTAACTTTTGAGACGGGAGCTCACAGTATATGCAGGATTAATCTGAGGGCAAATTTGGTGCCCTGGTGTCGACTGATGGCAGCAGACTTTGGGGAGCATGCAGACACAAGTCTGCACACACTGTAAGCTGTCTTTGATCACACCACAAGCCCCTGTTCAGGCTTCAACGGTGTGTGCGCATGTGCACAGGAACATGGCTCCAATCTCAGGAGATACACGCTACATTGAACAGTTAAAAACAGGCCGCCAGTGGCATTTCAGGACATTTTGATTACTTCGGACAAGCAGTATGGAGGCATGTTATGCTTTTATCATGTATTTTTTTTACATTTAAAACCTGGTGACCGTTTACTTCAATTGTTTCGAGATGACTGCAACGGCTTTTTCCTGTGAAACTCCAGCAGTGTTCTTTGGACTGAAAAATTTTACCCTACCTTCCATCAGCATGAAGGTGAGTAGATAATGACTGAATTTTCATTTGTGGGAGAAATATTCCTTGAAGAGCGTAATAAATCTCACAAAATTACCCCTATGAACTGTCGGTGTTGTTTAGTACACAAATATGGAGTCAGCGGTAGCTCTTTCATGTTTGAACAGATGTTTGATTTTCAGCTGCCTTTATTCTGTCAAGCAGTGTTTTGTGGACTGAGAAACCTCACCCGACCTTCCATCAGCATGACTATCATGTTATCCCCTTAGCTGAAACATCTTATTAACTTTATCAAATAGCTTCTCAAGTTAAGAGCTTGGATATTGTAGTATGGCACTTTGGCACAGGATGTTAGCGCTTGGGGTATTTTAAGAGGCCATAGGGCGTGTGAGCTTTACCTCAGCTGCCTTTAAGAAACTATGATCCTACACGCACAAAAATTAAACATGACTATGAGCTTAATTCAACTGTATATTAGACTCACAGTGAAATTTATACTGTTTCCCTCTCAGAATCTGCAGGAGGTGACATTCTGGATAAGCGTGAGAGAGACCACAGCAGGGAAAAGATACTGGTTGCCGTGGCCGTGCCTTGTGCCAGTTGCCTGATCTTGATCATTTCTTTAACCATTCTGAAAAGAGCACAGAAACGACAGGCAGAGTAAATTGCATTTATCTCAATTCATCATTTTTTGATCTATGGTTATAAAGATGTATGACCTAAATCATTCCAGCTGGAATATAACCACAATGTCCCTCTCTTTTACAAAAACAGCATTAATGCTCCCTCTGCAGAAATGGTAAATATATTAAGTATCACTTTGTCATGTGAGAACTATTATACAGTCTATAAAGTTATAGAAACTGAACACAATATGTTTTACAAAGACACTAAAAAATATATTTGTTTTTTTTTATTTTCCTTTTTTTGGACATCAGGAGAGACCAGAAGATATTTATGAAAACTGCCTAGAACGACCTACAACGACCTACAACCAGCAATTCAAATCCAGGGCTCGCTGATATGTGTGCAGATGTGTGAAACGGCTCACATCATTTCTAAAAATACAGTTACAAAAAAAACACCTATGTTTGTATATCCTCTGTCTAAACTACTTTCACTTTGAATAATAAATGACTGTTTCTCAAAAAATGTTTTATATGTAAGGAAGATCTTAACCTTCGCTTAAAACTGCATATCAGTGTTTTCTGGTGGCAGCACAAGCTGATATTCCTGGAATGTTTTTATGTTATGCAGCTGTTACAGTAAATCTGTTGACACATAGTTGCTCTGAGCTGCTTAACACTTCACTTTGTTTACACACTAGTTGCTTACTTGGTGCAGCGGATGTTTTGACACTGTTTATGGAGCCTTAAACTGAAAGCATAAGTTCTAATCAGAGCACAATGACTGTGCTGGGTTTAGGAAAGAGGCCGTTTTGGTTACAATACGTAGGCTAGATTAGTAACTCAATTAAGTTTATCAAACGAGTTGATATACTTATGAAAGTTAAAAAAAATTCAACACTGACTTTGGCTTTAACATGGGTAATGAACTGCTGGTCTCCCGGGTGAATGTTCTGTGTTTGATCCACCCGCTTGCCATTCTTTATTCTATATTCCTATTTTGCTCCCCTCATGATCTTCCCCTGCTACACCTTCACACAGATACAAGACAAAATGAGAAACTGACACATTATTCTCCAGTGGAAACTCTGTTATGCATTGCTGCTGTTCATATAGCTCATATAGGAAAACCAAACAAAGGCGGCAGCTTTTAAAAATACTGCATGAGTCAATGGAACAGCAGTGGCAATGGTTTGTGGTTGTACACGTGAATTGTCTATGAAGTCTGTTGTTTTCAGGATTAAAATAAACTTAATGGAAAAAATAATTAAATCCCACACCAGAAAACCACAGTTTTTTTGTTGTATATTTTGTCGTAAAGGTTAATGGTTTGGGATAAAATCATCCTTGAATGGTACTTGTTAAGTTCACAATAGGTCATTTATATTTTAAGTCAGATTGAGGAGAATAAACTGCTGCAGCAAGTATCACTCTGTTCATCAGAGATGTGAGGAGTGTGAATACAACAGCATGAACTCATTTTCTTTGTGAAGTACTGTTATGCTTATGGAGAGACTCGAATAGCAACAGACACGTGATGAAGAACAGCTGTTTAACAAAAGGTTTTCAGCAACTGTTTTACTGAAGGGTCCATCGTTGTTGTTTTTTTCTTTTTGGCCACAAAGACACATCCACAGGCATGGAGGATTTGGATGGTGGAATACACATCCAGCTGGTTTCCAGTATAACAGACAGTGGGGTAATGTGGCATTGGAGAACAGTGTAAGTAAACGGGATGTAAATAATGTAAGTTATAAAGTGAAGAAAAACGGGGCTCTGCAGAGGCTATATGAGGATGGAAATGCATTTAACATATTTGTCTGAGTTTAAGGATTCACATGCTTT
>JAPQLA010000005.1:9190131-9202911 GCA_029822935.1 Naso vlamingii | reverse complement strand
GCTGATACCGATAACGTGCCAATAATGCCGTGCATCCCTACTCAGGATGATTTAGTTCAAAGAAATAATTTTCATTTTCTTAAATTTAAGTGTATACCTAGGCTGAATATCTGCAAAAGCAATGAGTTTGCAGTGACTACAATGCTTCAAATATGGGTGATGCTGCAAAGAAGCTACATATTCTAAAACTTGGATGCTTCACATATCTCCTCAACCCAGCAGCATAGACGATCCAAATAATTAGCAGAGTTTAAGGTGAACACTCAAGACCAGTGTCACCAACACAGTTTATGACCAAATGTGAAATATGTTCAAAATCTGCCCTTCTGTTCCAGAGTTCTGCCAGCAGTTATTAGAATTATTCAGGCTGAAAACGTGTTTTGTGAGGTTACAGTGACCTTTGACCACCAAATTATAACTGATGCATCCTTGAGTGAGAGCTGATGTTTGTGCCAAGTTTGAAGAAATTCCCTCAAAGAGTTCCTTCCTGAGATATCACCTTCATGAGGACAGGAGAGATGGTCAGACAACCTGAAACAGCGATATGGATACACCTGGATGTAAAGTCCCGAAGTTGTCTGCAAACCAACCACAACATACAGATTATCTACATCTTTCTGTAAAAGTTACCATTACTGTTCCTGTTATTATATAGCAAACAATGGCACATGTATTGTATACATGTAATTATATTATATATCTGCCAAAATAGTGCAAAACAAACCTCTCCTCACCTGCATCTGAACTGCAGCTTTAAGTGGAATTTTTGCACGAGTCAGCACTTTTGCCTCAACAACAGTTCATATATATATATATATATATATATATAATATCGTATACCAATTATACTATACACTGACATAATTTAAGTAGCTTCTTAGGTCTTTATCCAACAGAATAAAAGCAAGCTCCATCTACTGTTTTGATTCTGACTTCAACACCACAGAATCCAACAAACTTCAAGGACAGAGCTGAACGGCCAACAGCTGTGCCAGTCTGAACATAATCTGTCTGTCTCCTCCAAGGTCAAATTGAGTGTGAGCAAGATGTTAAATATAGCAATACGAAAAGGCAGCCGAGGAAGAGGGAAAAAACATCTTTTAATATCTGAATGTGCATTTAACAAGCCTTTCGTTTCATATTCACGTGGTGTTCTTTTTTCCTTCTTAGTTTAAGACATCCTGATTGTATATGACCTCACTGGCAGAGCGAGTCATTAACTCATTGGCTCAAATCCGTAATTACCTCACCTTTTTTCTTCTACCTGACCTTCAGATGATGAGCATTTTGTGCAGGTTGACGTGTTTCTGTCCCTTCTGTTCTTTGCATCAATGGACATTTTATTCAGACATTTCTCTCAGCGCTCTACCTGTCAGCAGCTGTCACATCTACATTTTGACCCACTTCTGTGGGCTGAAATGTGTCAATTCTGACTCCAACAACAAGTGAAAAACATGTTTTTTTATAGTGAGCTGTTGAGATCACAGCAGCATGAAAACATGCAGACAGCTTGTCCACTCAGTAATACTTTATGTGTGATAACAATTCAGGGGGCAGATACATTACAATAGTCTTTTGACTTTGAGACCCTCTTTACCTTTTTTTCTTTCACAGTGGTCAGTGCTGATTCTCGTACGTCTGCATCAACATTAAAAGCATAACAAAAATATACACAACTTTCTGTCATAGCTTTAAGTCAAATCTTTTAAAAATAGCTTCAGTCTGTTGTCAATTTGTGCACTGTAACACAGCACTTCTCATCATTTATGAAACATCCCTGCAGCTCTAATGTGAGAGTTTACATTTAAACAGGAAACAATAACCTTCACTTTCTGAATTATTTAGATTATATTCTGTCTAAGAGCACCACCTGGTGGGCAAGATTTGAACAGCACATGCAACGATTGCTCAGCTTTAGATCATATCATGGCTTGCAACACCCAGAGGGCTTAGTTGTGCATGACGCAACGCTATAAATATTATATGACTGACTTGAGACAATATTTTATTTAAACAGCATTTGAACACATTGCACATTGTTTAAATGTTGCTATGGACCATTTGTTTTCTGCAAAACTATGGCCTATCAAAATAATTTAGAGACATTTTCTGGTTTTAAGTAGCATATTTTGAATCCAGATTAAAGTGGAGAAGATTTTAAAATGCGCATATGCGTGAAAAAGTGGACTGGGGAGCTGATATAGCATCAAATATGTATCTTCAATAAGATCATTGTTAGATTATGGTAGTGTTGTTTAAGCATCTTTTAGCCTATTATTTTATTTTCCTCAAAATCATTGTGTGGAAGAAAATTAACAGAGAGTAGCAAGAGCTTCGGGATCAGGAGATGAGCAAAATATATTTAGCCTATATTTAATTCAAAATAAAGAGGTACATTTCATATTATTAGCATCTCACCAATCTTTGTGAACACTGAAGGTACTGCAAAGTGTGGAAATGCTTTTTAGATGTACGATAGAAAATACATAACGGGAAAACCCCGGACATTGTAGGCTATACATTAAATTATTCCACAAAATGGCAGTAATGCAACATTTACGATAAGAGCTGCTGTCAAACCCATTAAGAAAAAGAAAAAGGGGAGCACAAAAAAAGGTTGTTCCGGAACCTTGTTTCTCTACTGAGCCCACTACGGAACTCACGAGGGTGACACTAGTTATGCTAACCAGCTGTGTAGCTAGCTAGCCTCGCCGGTTCCTGCTGACAGTTACTCAGCTTGCGGTCTCACCACTGAACTTTTATTGTTACTTTCGTTAACTACTGTAGAGCTGATTAACAGCGACTGTGCTGTGAATGGGTTTCTGTTCTGGAAGAATTTCATACAGCTGAGGCGCTAAATATGAGAGAACGGTGAGTATGTGGCTAACGGGCTAAACATTGAGGAGATAGGTGGCTAAGGTAAACGCTATTACAAGTACTGACAGGACTAGCGGCTAAAGGAGCAAAGGGTAGCTAGGTAGTTAGCATGCTGGTTACGGAGCTAACTAGCAGCTCGCCGTCGTTAATTTTACGGAAGTAAGTAAGGTGTTACGTTCAGCTACTTTAAAGCGTGATGTATCGCCATCTCTGGTTTGACAGCCCAGAAGTAGATGATAGCTGCCGGAAACATTAACATTAGCAGCGTTAGCTGGCTAACGTTTAATGTCAGGGCATAACAAGTTAACGCTAGTCCTGTGAGCTTTTCACAGGCTGACAGCAGCTGTCATCGTATTTGTCTTGTGGGTGGGATCAAGACACTTTTCAGGTTGGTTATATTTGTAAGAGTGCCCTCAGTTTGTTCCCAGGATTTACGTTAATGTAACATATCACCTTTGATGATGCTCATTCCTTGTTCAGACCCCATCACTGCATTTTGGTTACTTGCTACCTCGCTTCCGCTCCACCCACACCTAATTAGGTGAAGTTGGGGGTTTTCAGTTCTAGTGTTGTTGCCCACTAGTCTTTAGAAGTAGCTGAACACACCAGATCCACATTACCAGGCGTCTGTTAGCAGGCAAAGATGGAATCTGTGCTGTGCGGGGGCTGTATATGACCTGATATGAACACCACATCCATCTGCTTGCAGCAGACTAACTGACAAGTGATGGTTGGGACTGATTGCAGCTGGCGCTTGCTGTAGTCAGACTGCATTACTGCCCTTTTCCTCGAACACAGGAGGGAAATGGACAGTGTTTTTTTTCCCTGTTGCAGAATGGCTTGAGCGTCAGAATCAGAGGCGTTAACGGCTTTGTGGTTGTGAGGGTGTATGTCAGTTCATGGCCATCAGCGGTCAAACCTTCTACACTGTGAATGGCGGTTGAATAAGATCCTCCACTTACCCAAGTGTAAAGTTCATTTACATGCAACTTCATTTCATATTTTTGTCTTGATTCTCATCAGACATGCATAACATTTTTAGAATACAAGTGACTCCAAGATTTTGTTAGTGATACCAGAGTTAGCCAACACTCAGATTTACGCTTTCATGCATGCATTCTAATAGGTTCAAGTTTAATAAAATGCAGCTGGTTCTAGCCTTTACCGTTTTCTATACACACCCTTTTCAATGTGTAATTTAATTCCAGTAGATTTCCAAATATGATTTATATAACATGCAAAAATAGCACAGACTGCCACTAAATTAAGATGCATCTAGCGAGCTGGACAGTGTGAAATATGCATTCAAACAAAGACGAGTGAGCTTTAGCAACTTAGGGTGCATCTACAGATTACATGGCCGTTACCGGGTGTCAGTTTCAATAATCAGTCATCTTTTACAGATTCTTAAATGTGAGAATTTGTTTGTTTTTTTCATCTATCAAGGTCATTATTCTCTGAGATTGTTAGATTAATTTAGCAATTTGTAATCACCACTTTGGCTGGACAAATTGAATTCTTGTTAATGTACTTTAAGTGCATAAATATATTCTGTTCCTGGACAGATGCTCTGTAGCTAATGTGTCTTTTAAATTTGTGTTGGAGTTAGACCATTGTGAGATTATTTATTTATAGATTCACTGAAAACGTTCCTTGATCATGTACATTGATATTCAGCCACTTTCACTTCCCTCCCTTGTATTTTCGTCTTGTTCTTTCTGTGTTTACAGAGTGTGTGTCGTGTGACTCAGCTCTTGTGTAGCCATGGAAAAGCCCTGGAGGCTGTGGGGGGCAATGGAGCGTTGTACCCTGACTGTGGCCTCCTGGTCCTGGGGAGCTTGTCGAGTCTCTCTTTTGGCGCTCATACTCACCTTCCACCTGTATGGAGGATTCTTTCTCCTAGCTCTTATACTAGCCTCTGTGGCAGGCATTCTCTACAAATTTCAGGATGTGCTCCTCTACTTCCCTGACCAACCCTCCTCCTCTCGTCTATATGTTCCGATGCCAACAGGAATCCCACATGAGAATGTGTACATTCGTACCAAGGATGGTGTGAAACTTAACCTCATCCTGCTTCGCTACACAGGAGGGGACACACCTCCTGGAGTCGCCCCTGGCAGTCAAAGCAGCCCCAGTTCCTCTGCTCCACCTACTATCCTTTATTTCCATGGCAATGCAGGTAATATTGGTCACAGGGTGCCAAACGCCCTTCTGATGTTGGTCAACCTGAAAGCCAACGTGGTGCTGGTTGACTATCGCGGCTATGGAAAGAGTGAGGGTGAGCCCAGTGAGGATGGGCTGTACCTGGATGCTGAGGCCACACTGGACTACGTCATGACACGTCCTGATTTGGACAAGACAAAGGTGGTACTATTTGGCCGCTCACTGGGGGGCGCTGTGGCTGTACGCTTGGCGTCAGTCAACCCTCATCGTGTAGCTGCCATTATTGTTGAAAACACCTTCCTCAGCATCCCCCACATGGCAGCGACACTCTTCTCCTTCTTGCCCATGCGCTTGCTGCCCTTGTGGTGCTATAGGAATCAGTTCCTGTCCTATCGGCAGGTGGCGCTGTGCCGCATGCCCTCACTGTTTGTCTCCGGTCTGTCGGACCAGCTCATCCCACCAGTCATGATGAAACAACTGTATGAGCTGTCCCCTGCACGGACTAAACGCCTGGCTATCTTTCCCGAGGGCACACACAATGACACGTGGCAGTGTCAGGGCTACTTCGCTGCTTTGGAGCAGTTCATGAAAGACCTGCTGAAGAGCCACGCCCATGAGGAGAGCGCTCAGCCGTCAGCTAGTGTCACCATTATCTGAAAAACACACAAAAGCAGTCAGGGACTGACTACAGCTTACAGGCTGGAGGAAGTGAAGGCTGTCACGTGAAACTGGTCGGATGAACTTCACTGATTTTTGGAAAGAATGTAAATTTTTTATGCTTTTGTCTGGGTTGTCATTTATTTCACTGTTTTTACCTTTCTGTAAATGTAACATATTTGTTAAGATGATTTGACTATTCCAAGGTTTTAAGCGAGGGTGACAAACCCTCATAGATTCTTTTGTGTTGCAGCTATGAATGCATGTATTTATGACCTTTTATGAATGAAGCCAGAGTATACATGCCCACACTGCAAAATATGTCAATACCACAAAAAGTGCTGCGAGTCTAATGAGATACATTAAAGTAACTGAAATTGAAATGAGGTCCTACAATATTTTCAGTGAAAACTGATTACTACTGGAATGACTTACAACTCTCCTGAAACACACAATGAGACACTGATGATACATAGGATATATTGTATATATATACACATCTTTGTTAATCTGTTGCACTCTTTTTTTAATTTACCCAAGTGTTGAGTGATGTAGGCTAACATCTTCTGAGCAATACTTTGAGGGACATAAAGATATTTTAAATTTGCCCTTTTGGTAAAGAGCATTAAAATTTAGTGCTTGCTGCAACTTGACCTGTTGTGACATTGTAGTGATCAATATTCATATATACCCTTAAAAGCAGATGTCTTGCACAGTAACATAAAAGGAAAACAATCAAATTCAGCCAAAAATATTGTTGGTGGAGATGAACTGGTCAGTAAGATAACGTTGACGGTTTTTTACTTCTCCCTATTAAAAATAAGTTCTTGTGATCTTATTTCCTGTCAAGCGACTTCTGTTTCAGTGTGATTGGGAAAAGCTGCCGTTGCCCGTGTCCTGTTCAAACACAGCAAGCCAACAGGCTGCTCTTCACTCTCCCTAAAGCTGCTGTTGAGGTACTATGGCTCCTGTAGTTTGGTTTGGATATGGTTTGTTATTGAAGGATGAGTTTTCCTCGAGTCTTAGTACAACACTAATAAATGCTCTGAGTGCAGTGAAAGAGTGACAGGTCACTGCAGTCCTGTTGTCCATGCTCACTGTGAACAGATAGGCTTGTAATGTAAACACAATGAAAGACATTGGGAGGCACATTGTACCTCTTTGTATGCAAAAAGTTATTGAGCTGAAGCTTGCACGTGGCTTCAGCGGTATGAGTAAGACAAACCGAGAGGGTGTTTTCCAGGTATTGAGTAGAACATTTCCTCTTTGTGTTACGAATACTGCACTCAGATCTTCAAGAAAACATTGAATTCCAAGAATCGTAGAAAGTTACTCACTTCAGCTTTGAGCTTTAAGTTCTTTTACACCCCCTTTTATTACGCAACACACATATGGGCATTTAAGTGTTGTATTAAGATAGTCTTGAAAAAAAAACACCCTAACCGATCATTCAAGAACCAAAAGTGGTGTGAGCATTTTTAATCAAATATTGTGATTATTTGTTGGTTATTATCATCAGTATCATAACTGTTAATTGGAGGATTCTGAGTTTTCGTCTCACCCCCTTGCTTTTCTGGCAAAATGGCTTTACTCACTTGGAGGGCTTTTAATGAGCTAATTAACCTTTCCTGCACGTCTTCCACGGGGTGGAGCAGAGCCCACGACGGGGTTATCTGCTCCTGCTTTCCAAATGCAGCACGCTGCACTGCAGTGGTACTAAAGCCATTCGAAAACAGATCTCTTCAGCCATATTTGAAGCTGTTTGTAAACAGTATGATAAACAAAATTTAAAAAAAAAAAAAAAAAACTTCAAAAGACCAAATTTGTTTCAGTCAGTGTGATAACGTGGAAAATGGTCTAAAGGTTACTATGAATGTAACTGTGGTCTTAAATTAACAAGTGTGCTTTATAAGAAGTAATGTATAGATGTTTTTCTCTCCCTTTTTGTGTGACTTTTTGCCACCAGTGGCACAGAACAGTTTCAAGCATTTTTGTATGAAATGAAGTCCATAAGCTTTTTTGAGTTTGTCCAATAAAATCATTTCTATCCCATCGTATGTTGAGCGCATTTTGCAGTCCGAACCATGTGACCTTATGTTGAATATGCTTATTTGAATACACTTCCTTTTGTTAGTTTTTCACATCTCTTCATTCAAGAAAACATGTAGGAGCTTGTCATCATTCACTTTGTTTTTAGTTGTTTTGGTGGCTGGTCTAAAGTAAAAATAATAAATACAATGGTGGCTTTTTATCCTTGCCAAATGTGTTGTTATTGTCCAACAACCTGTTACTGAAAAGAAATAAAATCAAACTGAATGTCTGTTCATTTTTTTTTTTCTATAGAAAATCATTTGCCAGGTATTTTGCAAATGCACTCTGGAACATATTTTTTATATGTTCATATGATTGTAAATAGAGTCGAATGAATGCTGTCGAAAGTGTTGGCATAAATTTGAAATTTGCATTTGCAAGCTGTCATGTGATTACACAAGCCTTGGCGATATTCTGTAATGATCTTGCACATTGTTGACATTATTTGTGTAAATGTACTATGACTTACAGTGACTCAACACCGAAGAAACGTTGATGGGAAATCTGAACGGTTGTACATCTGAATTATTTATCTTTCTCTTTAGTATGAATCCGTCAGTTTAGGGGATTTTCCATGTTAGAGTAAAGTTTCTTTTCTAATTCAAAACAATGTTGACAACTTCTTTTGTAAGCACACATTTTCACTTTCTATTTTCTGTACTGTAACATGCAATAAATTGATACATTAAAAACATTTGGTCTCGTCTGGTTTTTCTTGTAAACAAGCTTGTTTAATGAAACAGTTTCAAAAATTTTTTTGTGTAACTTCGCTTTTTATATTCTGGGAATTGCAGTTTATTTGTTTTGCTATTACAAGCGACTGTAATTTTTGCACTTCCTTCTTTCATGGCTCTTCTAGCTGCCAAAATTTAAATGAAATGTTGTCTATAACGCCCATTTCTCCTTTGTCTGACACCTCTCCCCCTTTGTCCCCAGCCACACTGCCACTCATCATCTCAACGCTGTCCTTCCTGTTTTTGCTTTGTAACGATTGCACGGGTTATGTCATAAAAACTAAGTGTTTATGAACGCTGTCATTTGAATGTCGATCAGTTTATTAACCCTGACCTCCATTAAAAATGCAATAATTGACTGAATGACGCTTAATGTCTGACATAAACATTCCCTCCTCAGTCTTTATGGCATGTGTCATGCCAGTGTCATACATACCCCTTTAAATGAAGTGCTACCAGATGTATTTTACTACTATTTTATAGGAGCAAGATGAGGAGAAAAGAGAGAGAGTTGTGTCAGGGCCGCTGATCAGGCAGGAAGCTGTGTGTGGTTAGCTGAGCGGAACAATATAGGGGAAGCTGTTGCCCTATTTTGTACTGTATTTGTTCTGCGTAGTCTCTCAGACTAGACTGACAGACTGAGGGACAAAAGCGAGAGCTAAGGAAGTCAGTGGAGCATTTAGGCTGGTTAAGTGAGGCTGGAGGCTGAGGAGAAACCATTAATGACAGAAGCGACTCGCCATCCAAAGCACAGGTCAGCAGTGTAGTTCAGGCGTGAGATCAATCATGCTGCCAGTGTGAGCGCTGGGGAGATATTGCATGGGACCCCCAATGGCAGTTTTGGCCGATGTGGAGCCTGCGACTGGACAAAGGACAGGTGAAGGGAGGCTGTCCTGGCCTGTTTTCCTGCTGACGCTAGCTGCTGTCACCTCCTCCTCTCTTTCAGCTTTGTCCCTGTACCAGCTGGTGGCTCTCAGAGCTGAAGTGGAAGGACTCAAATCAGAGGTTTGGCGCAGGAGAGAAGATGGCAAGCATGGAAGCCAGGTAAGAGACAACCAGTCCTTGGAGACAAAAAAGCCCCAAATGCCACTAAACGAGCATTTTAACAGCGTGTATTGTGTTCCTAAGGACTTAACTGTGTTTGTTCAGAGTTATAATATCAGTAGCAGGAGAGGCAGTCAAGAGCCTCCTCACCAACCAGGGTCCCAACATGCTTTCACAATGATAAGGAAGAGATCTGTCGCAGAAGCAGAGGCATCAGGTAAGACATGGGAGGATGCACCTGGGCCTGACCGTTAATGTGTGAGATATTAGTTACTTGAGTTTGTCTGTAGTGAAAGATGGGTGGTCTTTGACAAATCTTTTTAGTTATTTCCTATATAGTTTTAAATGAAAATCCTTGAATCCTTAAAAATCACAAAATGTCGGTTTGAAATACATTTACACCATCTTTGCTTAGGAAACACTGTCCGCTGTTGAAACGGACTAACAGACTCACGCTTGCCTAAAAACAAGTGAGACTGACTCATCAGTTTTGGTGAAAAGCAATTGAAAAATAACAGGTCTGACGCAATGAGTTAATGCTACCGCGTACTATCATGAATGTGTGCAATATGCTGCTCAGTGAGTTACTGGCATTTCACTAAATAAAAAAAAGGGAAGGAGCAGAAAGAGAGAGAGCCATTGAAAAAGTTCTGTGCAGACTGTAAGGAAATTGCTGACCCGTTTTAACACGAATACATTTCTCTCGTGTTTTGTTGCAGTTTCACAGCCTTGCCTGCAGTTGCTGGCAAACAGCAGCAGGAAAACCTTCAGGAGAGGTACAGTATGTGTGGTCTGGGTTTTGATAGTTTGGCTATTTGTATATTAATTTGAATTTGATATAATTTTTATTGAAATCTTATTAGCCCATTCATATACTCATATTTTGACTATTTAGGTTAACATTAAATGTACTATATTTGACCTTACAATGTCTTTAAATATAGCTGCAGAACTCACAGGCAGTGACTCCTTTAAAGGATTAGCAATTGGTTGACTTTTGGGAAAGATGTTTAATTTTGTGGAATATTTTCTAATTCCTTGAATCAGACTTTTCGGGGCCGCACACAGGTATTCCCTGGCAGACGGGGCTGATTAGAGGCTCTGCCCTGGAGGCCGACGGAGACAGCATAGAGGTCAGAGAGGAGGGCTTCTACTTTGTGTACAGCCAGGTTGGTCTTTTTGCTGCCTTTCCGTAGTTTTTCCACTGGGGGGTGCTGCTATACTGTTTGCCCATCACTGGATTTACATAAGGGGGAATCACATTTACATTAATAGCAGAAAAAAGGGTGTGCTCAATCTATGCACGCAGCTGGTTAACAGACCTTGAAGAAAGGTCAAAGAGAGAAGAGAAGATGCAAATGGTGCCTGCATAATAAATGTAGTAGCAAATGATACACCACACACGACTGTTCATACATGTTAAAACTTGTGCCTGCGCACGAAGTCTTGGATTTTACCCAGCATTTTTGATGTGTTTAGGTGTACTACACGGACAGGATGTTTGCAATGGGTCACGTGGTGATCAGGATCAAGAGGAATGTGGTGGGAGACGAGACTCCGTATGTGACCCTGTTCCGCTGCATCCAGAACATGAACCCTGTCCACCATTACAACACCTGCTACACAGGAGGTGAGCCATGTTATTGTTTATGTCTAGTTATGCGCACCCCTCTTTGCAACAGCTGTTACGAAAGGTCAACCAGCACATTTTGCTCTTTAGTCAAGCTCACACGCCTGTGTGTGTGTGTGTGTATGTGTGTATTTTTGTGTGGAATGGCTACACGTGTGTCAGCAGTAGGGTATGGATAATAGCTGTTTGTGGGCAGAAAAAATGCCATTCGATGTGTAAAGGTCTGAAGTGTGTGTTCTGTTTCTTCAGGTATTGTAAAGCTGGAAGTCGGGGACCATTTGGAGTTGCTGATCCCTCGTCCAACAGCCGACGTGTCCCTAGATGGAGACTCCACCTTTCTGGGTGCTGTGAAACTGGTTTAACGTGTGTCACGTCACTTTGGACCCCAGGGACCCTTTTGTGGAACAAACTGTGCAATGCAGCACAGTTCTGGTGACCTTGCTTGACTTTGGGTGTTGTGCGAAGAATGGGAAGCAGCCAATTCTTACTGGCCTGCTGGTTGACTGTGTGACTCCTACTTGCTCAGCCTAAGTGGACATGAAAAGCAACATGAGCTGATGGCATAGTCTTTGCTCTTAAAAATACACGCATCTTATATCTGCAGCTGCATTATTTCATTTCTGCCACACACTGAGACAAAATATTATAGCAGTTGTCCACAAACACATGGTGAGGTCTGACTGTCAGCGATGTGTTTGTTACCTTTATGCATTCATGATTCTGCTGTTTTAATGATCTTTATAGCAGCAGCAGCGTTACTATGCCTTTGTACCATCTTCTCAAATGCTTTATATTTTAGATAGTTGAATGCAAAGACGAGCTGTCTGATTTGTCATCAGAATACCATGATTTGATTGAAGTTGACTTGTATATGTCTGATTAAAAGTGTCGATGCAATGAATCGACGGTTCTTATACAAGAGATGACATCATCTGGAGTCTGGGTGGAAGTTGTCATTCCTCTGTTGGCCACAAGAAGGAAGGAGTTCAGTGTGGCAGAATATCCTGCCAGGCAGCACTCAGAAAAATCTAGCTGAGGTTGAGCAAGAACACTTGAAATCAGGAAAAAGTTCCTATTTTTAGACTGAGGCAAAACTGTCTAACAGACAATGTCTGCACCTTGAAAGGAGCTGCTGCTCAACGAATCTGTAATGCCTGAGGACGCTGCAGAAAACAGTGACATATCATCAATGGTTTTTTTGTTGTTGTTGTTTGTTTGTTTGTTTGTTAACTTTATATAATGTTAAGATAATGACAGAGGGAGTGTTACATCAGGGACACATAGGAGTCTCTCAACTTTTCCGGTAACTTTCTACACATTACATATAATATCTGTTGTTAACCTCCATGCTATTCAGGGTATACTGTACAGTAGTGCTAGAGAATAATGCAATGGTGTAACTAAGGGAGTTTCAGTGGAGTTTCATTGTGATCATCATGTACTATCTACGTAAAAATTCTGGCTGTACAAATAAATGAATCGAAGCAATTTAGAAATAAAAAAATGAGCTAATGAATTATTACAGGTTTTCCTTTAACATAGAAAAGTCTTACCCAATAAAAAGCAGGACAGATCACATTTTAC
>JAPQLA010000005.1:9037724-9048286 GCA_029822935.1 Naso vlamingii | reverse complement strand
AATCATGTGAACTGGGTTGCCCTTTGGCATTACAAAAGGTTATTGTTTAACAGTCAGCGTGATTGTCAGATGTCAAATTTTTATATCCGCTCATGAACACACCATAACAAAGAATATTTATTTGTCTGCAAGTTCTGTCATTTTAGTCTTCCATTATTTTTCTGTCGAGTAATCCTTTAATCGTTGCGGCTCTGGACGTGTCAGATCAATCCTTCTAACCTCGTCCTTGTTCTTGTTGTTTGCAGTGTGAGATAAATGAAGCAGCAACAGAAGTGAGTGTCTTGTTAGTGTCTCTGATCAGATATGATTAGCTAATTGTTTAATGCATCGCTAGACATACCTCTATGGCCTCTAGTGTGAAAAGCCAATCAGAGACAGTCTACAGAGGTCAGTTAACAGGAAAAACACAACGCTCCAACATGGAGAAGGTGTGAGTGCGTGCTTGTGTGGGAGGGGACTGAATCACATGATTTCTTAAAAACAGAAACCAATGCCTGGAGAGAAAAGGAGGAGAAACGGGGGGGAGGGGGAGGGGGTTGGTATATGGCTTCTCCTTGTTGTTGTTGTGGCAGATGGTGGCCAGCCATTAGCGTATTGTCACTCTCCTCTGACAGGCCAGATAACCAGTGAGCACTGCTTGGCGGGGCAGGTGCAAAACCCTTTGACTGCCCCCACCATCACCACCACCCCTCCGCCATCTGCTGATGCCTGTGTACATGTACGCACACAGGACAGGAAGAGACACACACAAAGTGGTAGTGTGTGTGTGTGTGTGTGTGTGTGTGTGTTTGGGTGATGGCAGGGCCACATGCGATGGGGCAAGGCGTGGAGATTGTGAGTCAGGCTTCTCTCCTCGCTGCACCCACACTGGATGTCAGGAAAAGAGAAACATTTGATAAATGGGGACAGAAGTGGGAGAAGCAGATAAGAGGAGAACGAGGGTGGCGAGGAAGAAGAAGCGGCGACACAGACGTAAGTACTAAAGGAACGGACAGGAGTGAAAAATAAATAAAAATACTACGAAGAGATAGAGGTGTGTGGATTTCTGGAAATATCTCCCCCTTCTCACAAAGTGTGAGTTCAGAGGTCAAGAAACCAACATTGTCGACAAGGCCAGAAGGCGTGCACTGAAAGCTAAACAGCTCTCTCTCTCTGCCCCATCACCTCCCCTCTTCCTCCTCTCTGCATGTCATATCAGGGCCAAAACACCAAACAAAAACAGTGTAACCTATCCACTAACGTACTCCACCATTCCTCATGACAACCTCCAAACACAGGCCGGCAGGATACGCTTCGACATTTGCATGTTTGTTGAGCTGAAAAGCAATGCCTCTCTCACTCCCCATCTTTTCCCTCACGCTGTAAAAACTTCACATGCCAAATGAGGACAGGTGTTTTGATTTCCCAATGTACCTGTTTTCAAATTGATTTACCACAGGGAATGCAAACTATGGCTCACTCTGTGATACCAAGAGAATGTTGCAGAGCCTGTCACCTGTAGTAAACAGTGATGTCCTCTTTTTCTCCCTCTCACACACACACACACAAGCAACAAAGGTGTTTTTATTTTGGTGAGAGTATCAAAGACCTGCTGCACTGGTCACATCCCAGATCAGAGCTGAGTCACTCCTATTATGTAGGACAAGGGCATTTGTTTGTCGGGAAGGGCTTATGTAACCAAGATACAGTAGCAAAGGCAAAGTCTTGATGGAACAACACTGATTTCAGTGTCCTGCATCTCTTTTCTTCCTCTCCTTGTCACTCCCTCATCCCTCCCCCTTTGCTCTCTCCTCATCCCTTCAGTCAACACTTCAATTGTTTTTTTGCTGTACGTAAAAAAACAAAACAAGTCATCCATCCCTCACCATAGTTCCTCCACCTCCCTCTCTCCCCCACCTCTGCTCCTCTAGCCTTGAAAAAACGTCCTCACTGACATACACAGGTCAATATTTGGGCCCTGTCCTCTGGAACACAAAAGCATGAGGACACAATGAAGTGACGGGACAATAAGTGAGTGGATGACAATAGGTGTGAGGTTGCACATGTACGCTGTGTACCTTGTGAAATTCATGTGTTGATAGCAGCCATTAGCAAGGGGCGGCTCTTGTGTAATGCATTTTCATTGGTGTGTTTGTGAAGTTGCTCACACTGGGAGAAAAAAAAAAAGAAAAAAAAGACTCCTCCAATCCCCCCTCTGAGTCCATCCCACCAGGTTAGAAAAACAAGTGAGCATTCACCCCTCCCAGCAACCTTTGCACACTGACCGCATTCCTGTCCTGAAACCCAGTACCTGACAATTGATAAACAACTGACTCACTTGTTTTTCTGGGGAACCCGATGACTTGCACCAACCCCACACTGGCTTCGCTCGCAGCACGAGCGCCAGCAGAGACAGAGACAAAGAGAGACAACTTGGTTGTGAAACCACAAACAGCAATTAAGCTCTTGTATTTCAACATCAGGAACACTGTCTCCTGACTCACGTTGATCCGTGCACTGTGTATTTTCTTTTCAAAGAGCAGCAACTTCTGACATGCCCTGTTAGGTCATCCATCCCTGTAAATAATCCTCAATATTTAGATGTGCATGAAAAGCCACTGATGCAACGGCGGACAAAACGAGGTGAAAGGTAATATTTTGATGGCATCTGCTCCTCCCCAGCAAGACACCCAGTCGTATGGATTTTATAGCTTATTCACACACACATTCAAGCCTAATCAAAGCTACAATACACTGTTATAAAATGAGCCATTTTCTCTAGCTGCCTCCACATTCGCATTATGTGTAGCGCTGCATGCGTCACTGGATCAGACTGGATGTTTTTTGAAATACTGACGTGTTATAAAACTGCGTCACTGAGGGAAGACCAGAGCGGACCATTCACACAAACACACAGCAGCAGCATAAAGCCAGTCACTATTACATAAAAGAAGTCCGGCCACAGTTTTCAAAATAAAACCGTTTCAAAATAAGACGAGCAAAATAAACCGTGCTTCTCAAGCAGATGCCTAATCTAAACAAGTCTGAAATTGCCGTTTCTTTTAAGGAGATCCACATTCAGAAAGTGTAAAACCAGCACGCTCTGGAGATTATGGATATATATTTTTTTGTTTTGGGCATGTCACAGTCGAACTAGACTTTTTATTTTTAAGCTTTTATTCCGAAAGAAACGTGCTAATTTTCCGGTGCTGCTGTTCTACTATCTGTATGCAGTTCGAAGCAGATCAAAGACTCAGCAAACAGTCCTTCTCAGCATTGAACAGCCTTGAGATGTGTCGATGTGTCATGGGTGTGACGAGTAGGTGACTAATCCTATCTAAACATCACAGCCTACAACTAACAGCAAAGTTCATAACAAGTTTAATTCCCTATGTCCCTCCAGGCTGCATTTACAGACAGAAAGCTGTTATTTTAACACACATGCATCAGTATGTGAGCATTGTTAATGTAAGAGAGAGGCAACTCACAGACGCCTTTTGCTATGCATGACACCAGTGGTTCTTATTTGCAGGGATGGTCAGTAGTCAAACTACAAGCAAACAATGATATTTATGTTGATAGAAAACAACAGGGATACAACACTGCTGTCCAGAAAATTTAAATTATGTGTGTTTAGCAGTCAGTGGGTTAAAGCTAAAGTCAGTGTTAAATACACAAGCTTTGCGGCAGAAACACAAATGAAGACACAATGAATGGAGCTGTTTGTTTCCAGCATGTTCTGTGGAACATTATCATTATATTCAACTTTGGAATGAAAATGAGCTCAGAAGTGCTGCTTAGCAACGAGTGGCCTATCTCTGCAGAGTATACAGTAGAACTGAGGCGGATCTCTATCCTACTCAAGTCCCGGCACCACTCCCTTCATGAATGAAAACATGCTGCATGAATGAGTGTGTGTGACATGCATAAGAGCACTCACCTTTCACAGCAGCAGCAGTAGTCTCCTTGAATCCCAGGCTGGCGTAGGGGCTAGCGTTGAAACTATTCATGCTCCCTTTGCAGCCACAGGCTGTCTTGAACCTCAGGAGTCCATCACAGTCCCCTAACCTGCATCCTGCAAGGTTACCCTCCATCAAGTTTAAGGCAATGTAGTTCAGTCCATTTTGATAACCAGCTGACATTTCCCTGCACATGGGGCTGTTGTTGCCATAGTCCTCTTCAGGCCCCTCAGAGTTGCAAACAGTGCGGGATACATTCTCCACTGAGGCAGAGCTGTGCCGTTTGGTGTCATGTGCAAAAGACGGGCACACGGGTGTGACAGTGGTGGTGGAGGAGAAGGTCTCAGAACTGTGCCGTCGGCGCCCCTGTGGGTCGGCCCGGATCACTTTGGCCCCCCTGTGCGGATCCACCAGGGTAACAGATAACGAAGGACCCCCAATGAGAAAGGAGTCCAGTGGCACCGCAGGCACCCCATCCACAATGCTGCTCTCAAGGGTGAGTCGCTGGACACAGGCAGTGGGGCTGGTGGGGAGCGGAGCAGCATCAGTGGTGCAGAGAGCAGGAGGACTGAAAGTCATCTCAGCGTAGTCATCCTTGACTAGAGCAGGCTGACATACCAGGCTCACCTGCTGTTGGAGAGGATATTCCTCTACCATCCCCCTCTCCTCCGCCTGTCCCTCTGTGCTTTTTTCCTCCTCTTCCTCCTCACCTCTCTGCACGCTCTGCTGTGTGTTCACCAGACTAGGGCAAGTCAAAACTTCAGGTGTGTGGTTTTGGCACACTGCAGGGGGGGAACCCCCAGCACGGTGTTTGCCAAGGTGACCTGGGGAGCCGACGTCAACATTAGCATAGTCTGAAAGTGGAGGGGATCCCTTCTCTGCACACATTTCACTCACAGAAGACTCAGAACTCTTTGACACTGTGGATGCTAGCACGTCATGGGTAGAATTACTAAAGTCTATGTTGATGTACTCTCCAGGGCTGCGTGGCTCTGAGGGGAGGGGGTGTTCACTCATACATGGTAGTGTTCTGAGGGATTCCAGAGCCAGGCGGGTGGGTCGACACACCCTATTTCGGTGTACCAGACCTCCATCTATCCGTGCGATTCTGAGAGGAGATGGGACAGAGGAAGGGGTGCTTGGAGTCCCCGGAGAGCTGCTGGCCACAGAGTTTCCAGGGGAGACAGGACAATAGTTGGACTCCTCTTCTATCCGCTGTTTTTGTAAACTCATCACCACATATTGGTCTGTGTCTGTGGACCCGCTGCGCTGCAACTGGCCTTTCAGCGAGCGTGGCAGAGAGCTGTAAGAATAAGGCTGTCGGTGATGTTGCTGGGAGTGGGGATCTCCTCCTAGAGGACTGAGGATGTAGTCTGGGGGTGTGAGAGACACTAGTGGGTCAACAGGAGACATGTTCAGGTACTCTCCATTGGTGAGTTTTCCATCAGTGCTCTCAACTGACATCTTGGTTCCACACCACATCGGCATATATCCACTGTCCTCCAGAGAAACACTCCCGGGGGAATCTGTGCGTGGGGCCAGCCCCACTAAAGAGGAGTGTGAACGGGGGTTGATGATCTGTTTTGGAGCAGAAATACACATGGGGCTCATGGGCATATAGGGGTCATCCTTGGAACCTGGTGTCTGAGGTGCAACACCCGGCATCATTGGCATATAGCCACTGTCACCTTGGAGACTGTTTGCATTAACGTGAACATCTCTGTAATCCTCAGGATAGGTCCCTTTAGGTGACGCAGTGTGACACCTGCGAGAAGACTGGCTTCCACTGGTGTAAGTAGCCCTCATAAGAGTATACTCATCCAAAGAGGCTGAAGATACTTTGGGGGGACCCCTCTGCTGGCGAGGAGTAGTGAGGGAGTACGTGCGCTTTCGATAAGCCTTGTCCAGCTCTGATAACCGACGGTAACTGTTCTGATGCTGCCGCTCCATCAGCATATAGCCATCAAGCTCACTGCCGTCACGGGAGGGGGGAGTATCTGCTTTGAGAGACTCTGGAGTGTTGCTACGCAGGGTGAGTGGTAGCCTCAGTTCCCGTGCATCCGCAGGGCTAGAGCCGTACTCCTCACATGATATAAAACCAGCATCACTGGGGGAGCCTGAGAAGGAGGCACTGCAGCTGGAGGGGCGAGGAGCACTGCTGTCTGGGCAGGATGACAGATTACCTGGGCTTGGAGTGGCCATGGGTGGGGAACGAGACAGAGGCATAGACATTGACTTACTGTGCTGAAGGGAGGAAGATTCAAATGTCCGACAAGGACGCGTTGTAATGGTGTGAGATCTGCTCAGCAGGGTCCTGTGGACCCCTGGGCTCAGGGGGCTGCCAGTCACTGACATGGGGCGTGCCATGGTGCCGTCGCCTTCGCTGGCTGTGCGTATTCGACAGGAGGAAAATTTGCTCACAGGGGAGGTCGCAGCCATGCTGTCAGTGCGTGATCGCCGGGGAAGCCCGGTCTGGCTGGGGGGGAGATTGTTCAGGTGCCGCCGTGTGGGCACAGAGATGGGGTTTGTACCAGATGACTGGCTTTTGCTGCGCGGTCGGAATTCCGACAGCTCCTTCATGGCTTTCATCGCCTCCAAGATAGTTTCGTGGATATTCTGAGCCACAACAGAGTCATCCGCCTGCATCCATAACTCCCCTGGACCCGTGGCTGCAGATCGACCAACCTCAATGAAGAAAAAGCTGTCAGAGTGGCCGCACCTCCGGATATTCATCAGCTGTAAAATGACGGAGGCAACCTCCGAGTTCAGTTTGACAAAACTGATAGTCCGGCTGGAGAGGCACAGTCTGTACACTCCGGTCAAATTTCTGCTTTGTCCGAGGCCTTTGGATTTCAGATTTACTTGCCATACCTCCTTGTAAACGGCGGAAACCGGCGTTATTACACCATAGCTCGCCTCGTCGAAGCCAACCAGCGAGGACGCAGAGTTGGACGCCGAGCCGTCGTATACTTTCCCCTCTGCCATTAAATCCGTCAGCACCCGGTACCAGCTTTCCTGCTCCTGCTCGTTTTCTGCCGCCACGGCAAAATATTCGTCCTTGGTGTAAAGAGCAATAAGATATTTGTGTTTTGCGTCCGCTCTCTTGTTGATATTGAGACAGCAGTCCAGAGGAATAACTCTCTTCGCGGCTGATTTGTTTTTCCATTTCTTCTCGCTCTCGTAGTACTCCAGCCGGGCAGGGAAACCTTCGCTCGGCTCTTTCAAAACGAAAAAGCGCTTGTGTCCGTGTTTCTGCTTCTTGAGATATCCGCATTTCTTGATAGTGCTGCTCACGTTCGTAGTGCCGGGCAATAACGACTGATCTCCCGTGTTTGGCGGACTCGCCATTCTAGTGTCCTTTGCTATCAGACACAATGCTTCCTTTCCTCGAGTTGCTAAAGAAACGACGCGCTTATTTTAATCCTCTATTTCGAGAGCCGGTCGTGCGTGCGTTCGTCTTCTCTCAAAGCTGAGCAATAAATAACACATGTCTGCTAGTGTCCGGAATGAGGAGGGGGAAACAACATGTGACGATCTACACATCCAGCTCTGGCTTTAAAAAAAAAAAACGAGGGGAAATGAGAAGAAAAAAATACACACACCGACAGTGGGCGGTGCGCCCTCAGCTCATTGGGCTTATTGGTGGAAAGGGATGAATGCTGGAGTGAGGTGGCCCCGCTCAAAGGAGAGAGAGAGAGAGAAGGAGAAAGCCCTCCTACTATCACTCTGCCCTCTTCCGACTCATTTGAGCGTAGTCAGCCAGGACTGGAGCTTTATTTATAGCAGTTCTGCTCTTATGATCCAACATTTGAATACTGTGAAGATTTTTCATCGATCTAAATATACCTAACTAGATGCTCCCGGCCTATAAAGCCATCCCGTGCGTCACTGAAGGCGCTGAGGGGGATTATGAAAGATATTAGTAATAAAAGGTAACCTGAAAAGATTAGAGGCACAAAGTTAACTTATTATTTCTCCATCATCACGCCTTTATTTATTCCTATAGCCTGTTCTTATTTATGGTGGTGTTTTTCACAACCTCTTGACCGTATTGTCGGCTGTGTGTCTATAGAGGGAGTTATTCCAGTCCTCCCTCTGGTAAACAAGCATCAGTCGAGTCTGCAGCTCTGTCACAGGAATTTAATATTCCCCCTGCGTAGCTCGGACAGAATGCATTCACGGTTTAAAAGGGGATATTCCTGCTCGGCTCCCTCTTTCGCTTTTTAGTAAAAGCATCAAAGTGCTCGCGGTAACCAGCTAATACAAAAGGTGGACAGCGTGTAGTGGGTATAAAGTGTAGTGTGTGCTTAATTGCGTAACGCAGTCGCCCATCTGCTTTTTTCATGTTTGCCTAAAGCTCACAGGATATAGCTGCTCACTGGTCCGTTTCCGACTGCTTTATCCGTATTTGTTTTCCCATTCAGAAACCGTGTATGACGGTGTGATACAATTCAGTACGACAATATATGCAACTGAATCTTTATCTACAAAAAAAAAAAACTCCCCTGTCAGCAAATCCGAGGAATGACCCATATAAATGTGGTTACATAGCCTACATATGTTTAAAAAAATGTGGCGTCTTGATGACGCAAAACATTCTCCTGATCACGATGCGTCAATGGTCGGTAATGTGCGTAATGATGAAATGCAGGAGCCAGCTGGGTACCGCGGTGGTGCTGACGGGAGTGTGGAGCTGACAGCCAATAGCCTGCCCTGTACTTCCTGAGGGATTGAGATTCATCTCTCCCTGCCCAAAAGAGGGATGGTGCTGAAAACAGGCTGCACTGAGATTCCCGACTGTTAAGGATGCAGGTCATATGTAGACGCAGCAAACAGACGCAGCCGTATAAATCAAACTCAGTCCTGAAAGGTAATTAAAATGGGATTAATCTACATTCCCAGTGCCGCTTAGAGTACATCATCTGTCAATAATCAGACACACGTCCCATGATGATAACATATTGAAAACTATCCCCACCTCACACGCGTTCAGTTTTACACACCCCAGCTCCCTATTTTCCTTCAGATCCCACATTGCTGGCTCAGCATCAAACCACCCTGTCCTCAGCAGCAAGGTCAATTACCATGCCCTGTGCAGGTCAATTATGCCACCAGGAGCAATGATTTGACTACTTCCATGGTGGAAAAAGAATCAAGTCAGGCATCAGCTTCTTAAGATCTGTCCCTCAAATAACCTTCATCCTAAAGATTTAGTCCATGGACGCTGATGAGTAGATTTTGTGTTCTCTCTTCATTTTCATTCATTTGAACAGTGTGTACCTCAGCCTTGCCCAAAGTGCCATGAAGGCATATTGATATAAATAGATGTGGCAGAGCTGGCTGCCTAAACCCTGCAGGCTCGGATATCTCCCTGCAGGATAAGGAGGGTTCCCTGTTTGTTGATATTAGGTTTCTAAATGACAGACACGGGTTTGGATCCCTCACACTCTCTGATAACAAACAATGACTGCACAGCAACTACATTCTGCTTTATGTAACATTTAGTGTACAGTTGCTTACACCTGTGATAAATTATAAATAGACTGTCTCTGTACGAAGCATTCGAGCTCCGTGACAGCTCAGCTTGTGTAATACTATGACCCAACGATGGCCGGATAAACAGAAATTGAGTGGGGTTGTGTGAAGTGAAAGCAGGGGCTGAAGGAATGACTCTTTCTTTTTGCATAACCCATGAAGCATAAGAAATGCAAATCAGCTGTCTATAAAATACCAATAAGGTGGGCGATTGTCCCATAAACTGTGCTGCTTGCAAACCTGATCCGGCCGTGTCTGTGATTCGTCCTTGCCCTTTTCTTAGGTAACTACATGAATATTTATCACCCTCCAATTTACACAGCATGGTGCATTAATTTACAAGTTAATTAAATGGCCAGCTGAAGCTGATTTACAAGGCTTTAAATGGGCCCTCTCATCGTCTCTTGGTATGAACTGATTAGGTCTTTATAGGTTTATTTATTTAGGGAAGGACAGGGGTGTGACTTTAAGGGTGCATCCTCTCACAGCAGATGGTCCTCCTCACTCTGGATTGATTTTATTTTCCCGCGATGTTGATGCCACAATTTTAAATATGAGCAAACAATCAAAGAGGGTTGAATAAACAAAGTGTTATAGATTGTCCAGCTTCACTCAGTAGCCTTTAGCTTTGAAGACCTAATCTCATTTAAACTCTTAAGGCGGGCCTTCAGATACAAACAGCCTCACTGGCCCCATTTGCTGAGTCACAAGCACATAACATCTCAGTCACCCACTGCACTGTCGCTGTGCAACGATTAGTTTCATAAGCTTTCATAAAGCAGATTAGAATCGCCAATCTGATGAGATAAGATTAAGGACAAGCAGCAGGGGGGTAAAGATTACGCTCAGTCATACTTTACTCACCGCTACATAAGGCCCCATCAAATGAACAACACAAATGTGTTTTCAGGGCCGTGTCCAGAAGGAGGCTTTGGGGTGGCACAGGCCCCCACTGAAATCTTATTGACCACTTTTTAACTTAAACTTCTTAATGCTCAATACCAATAAAACTGAAGTTATTATTGTGGGTCCAAAAGACCTTAGGGAAAATTTCTCTAATGGTGCAATTACCCTAGATAATATTGCCTT
>JAPQLA010000005.1:8501460-8522073 GCA_029822935.1 Naso vlamingii | reverse complement strand
AATACATTACCATCCAAAATGTGTGTTAAAAATTACATATATTGAAAAATTGTATTTATATAGATGCTTATTTTTTTAGTTCCTTGTCAATGATATATATTTTTAAAAAAGATAATGTCTTTTCTTGCTAGTGTAGGTGATGCTTAACAGGTCTGTCTATTTTTTAATTAATTAATTAATTTTTTTTATTTTTTTAGCAGTTTTTAACTTAATTTACTTGGTAATTATTGACCTTTAGAAAATAGGAGAGGGGACAAGCAGGGAAGAAAGGAAGAAAAAGAAGAACCAAGAAGATGTGGAGACTACAATCTAAGATAAATAAACCTTCGAAGTATGTAAAAATTAGTAAATATGGTACAATGAACCTTTCAAAATATAAAATGTAATATAGGGCCAGACAAACATTTAAAAATTAGTAGAGGTAGTCTGGATGGGAAAAAGTTTGAAACAGAAAGGAAATTTAAAAAGCAGAACGTGAAAATCTTTTAGCAGTGGAAGCAGTAAAAAAATGCCTGATATTTGGGTGAAAAGGGAAGAGGAAGGTCATTCAAACCGTTCAAAATTCAAAATATTCTGAAAATTCAGGAGATTGGAGCTTCTTTTCAAAATTTTGAAAAAAATCTGAAATTCCAAGATATTCTACATTTTCTGACTAAAATTTCCCATTCGAAGTAAATGGGAAAAGGTTCAAAATTTCATAATTTTCAAAGTTTCCACTCATTCACTTTCAGCTAGAAACTTTATTCAAACATCAAAATATTCCACATTCCTTCTAAATTTCAACATCTGTTCAGCTTTCAAATATCATTTAAAACTTTCAAAATATTCAATTATAGTTTATAATCTAGTCATTTTTCTCACCCTCTGAGATTTTATAATGGGTGTGTATTGTGGAATCTTCAGAGTAGGTGATGTCATCACTAGAGTTGAGGGAGATTTTCACCAATCTTTTGTTGCTGCTGTCCCAACTTCTTTGAAACATGCTGCTGGCATCAAATTCAAAATGGACATATAATTTTTCAAAAAATAATTCCATTTCTCAGTATCAACATTTGATATATTGTCTGTGCTGTTTTCCGTTAAATACGGGTTTTCATTTCAGTGTTTAGAAAATTGTCCCTTCTGTTTCTGTTTCCATTTTGCACAGCATCCCAACTTCTTTGGAAGTGTGGTTGGAAAATTTGTGCTGCAGTTATCGTTTTCTAACTATACCATAATTGTGACGCTTTGCTATTTACTGTAATAGTTACATTTATCATTGAGACGATCACAACTTCCACGATAGTTGTCATGCTGGTCGTCCTGGTAATGTCTTACTATTTACTGTTCAAATTTAACCCCTAACCCACACATTTCAACTTTACAAATGTAATCTTCACAGAACTGTTGGGGAATGTTCCCTCAAGGTACTCTGAAAGTTGTAAGTTATCTTCAGGGAGTGTTCCTCAAAGGTTCTCTGAAGTTTACACAAAATAACCCCCAGGGAACCTTCAGGGAACATTCCTTATGGGTTCTCAGAAGGTTACACACAAAAAAAAAAAAACTCTTAGGGAACCCTCAGGGAATGGTCCTTAAAGGTTCTCTGAAGGTTACACAGAAATAACCTTCAGAGAGCCTTTAGGGAATGTTCCCTAAAGGTTCTCTGAAGGTTACAGAAAATAACCCCAGGTAACCTTTAGGGAATGTTCCCTAAAGGTCCACTGAAGGTTTCACAAAAATAACCTTCAGAGAACCCTAAGGGAACGTTCCCTAAAGGTTCTCTGAAGATTACATAAAATACCCTCAGGTAATCTTCAGGGAACATTCCCTAAAGGTTATCTAAAGGTTGTTGTAAAAATAACCTTTGGAGAACGTTCCAAGAATGTTCCTTGAAGGTTACATGAAAAACAACCTTTAGGAACCCTTAGGGAACATTCCCTGAGGGTTATCTGTTTGCTGGGAATAAACTGTCACAATGCGTTAATTTCTTGTCATAACAATATACTTATCATGTTATAACGTGATATTTTGTTGTTATAACAATAAACTTATCATGTCATAATGAGACACTGGTCTGTTTTCGTTTCTATGGCGTGACAGCAATACACTTTCGTACAGAAATGGCAAATTTGAGCCTTTTTTTCTTTTTTTATTGAATTCAGTTTGATTTGGCTCTATGTAAATATGCATGCTTATATTTACCACAATGTATAAGCACACAAAGCACACACACTTACATCTGTTAAAAAAACAAAACAAAAAAACCCTGCACACAACGATATTACAAATGATCACTCGTGGTAAAAAATCAACTCAGTATAAACTGGCATTAGTTTGTCCTCTAATCAAATCACACAACACCTTGGTCTATATAAAGAAGTTTCAAAGTAGTAGTAAAGTTTCAAAGTAGTAGTAAATCTAGCTAAGGTGCAGCTGAAGCACATCATTACATTTAATCACATACCTAAGGTTAAACAGGTGCAGAAACAGAACAAATAATTTACACATTTTATAGCCTACCATGGAATGTCAAAAACAAACAAGAAACATTTTTCTCTAAAACAATGGCCAGAATATGTGAGCTATGAATAAAGCTTTGGGGTGTTGAACAATTATGACCAACTTATATTTACTGTGATTCAAGTATAGGGCAAGTTTTCATGAAAAAAACATCCAACAAACAATATCAGTACTAAAAACACTTCAAAATTAAATTTTCTGTGCTTAACAATAAATGATGTGAACTATAGGATTCATTTGATCATGCAGGTAGGCCTTTTATGTATATCCAATACAAATTACCAGTACAGTATGTTGACAACACATTAGCTTCCTTTTAGAAAGGTCGACCAATAAAGAAAACAGTGAGGTGAAATCAGGTCTGGTAAGCAGGCTAATATATTCTGGTTTTAACCTACTTTGATTAATTCTCCATTCAACTGTATAGAGATTGATGTGACATCTCAGTTATGGCTAAGTAAATATGTTGATGATCTCTATAAACATATCTGCATATGAATACAGAATCGGTGGTATAACACAGGAATTTGATATTGGTGGCTTTCTAGTTTCATCTTGTAGTGCGTTTGTAGTCCAAATAGCATTGACCAATTGTATTAGAGCGCTCTTTGTATGCCGGTAAACAATCTGTGAGGAGAATAAAAGAGGCGAAATGCACTGGCCAAAATGCAGCCTTAGAAGTCATCAACTAGCATCCAACAATTATTTAGCCATTTATTATCTTTAAAAAAAAAACAACAAATTTATCTGCATTCATACGTGGATGCCAATTTGTTAATAAAAACTGTCTTCCTTGCATCTAAAGTTTGGACACAGCTGTAAACAATGATTAAACTATTGTCATATAATTCAATGACAGACCCTGGATAACCATACTGTGACCTTTGGACATTAAAAAAACACTCTTTGGCATATTAATTGAGGTCCTGATTGATTTTTTTTTTTTAAATGTCTTATTTAAAGCTGACTACTTGTCAGTAAGGTCTAAAATTGTGTTCTAAATGGTAAGAATAGATAAAGTGTCCCACTTTATCCATGTAACATTAGAACTTGAGAGAAAGCGCTGAAACCTGTTTTATTCTATAACTACAGAAAACAGTTTTGTCCTGATTGGCTGACAGGTGTCTATTAAAATTGTATACCAGAACATCTCAAACAACAAACATTATAGGAATTTCAGGTCACCATAGCATCAACACTAATGCTTGTCATTAGGCTATATTACCAGTTGACTCCATGAGTGTAACGCATTACATTTAGACTTAAAAAACTGACAAAAATATGACAGCACTATTGGCTCCTGTGATCGCCAGTCAACATTTGTGACAAATTCCTGCCTAGCTACCCATTTATACAGAGACCCCATAAAAATATGGATGCAAGTAGCACATCCCATCATGTTTCATGGGAGCTTTAAATGTTAGCACACTGTGACAGGTCTGGCAGGGTCAGACATTACCAAGTTGATTTGGTTTGGTTAAAGCATATTTGGTCTTTGAAAAGTGATTAGGAAAGGTGTTTTTCAACTTGACCAGACAAGCATTAATCACTGCGAAAAAAAAAAAATCAATTATGTGATTGATGAATTCCTTTATTCTGGCAAAAGGCCAATAAGACAATACTTACAAGCCTCCTGTTGTAAATTCTCAAATAGTGGCTGGGGGAACAGTAGAACAGCCTTATATAGAGCATTGGCCTGAGCTTCTAATTTTCTCAGTTCTATAGGCCACTTTTTGGATACCAGCTTTAATGTAAAAATCTATTGTATTTGTAAAAACGCACAAATGAAATTTGCTGTGTCTCTTTATGATGTGACCAGACATTAAGCCAATCCATGATTATTTTTATGTGCATCAAAAAAGAAAATAGATTTTTGGGGCATTGAAATAACATTCAGTAATATAAGGTTATTCATATCTGTTCCTGTGTTAGTCATCAGCGTAATTGAGGCGATCTCGGCTACCGCCACGCCGATCACTGCTGTGATAGCGATCACTGGGGTCATCAAGGCGATCCCGACTTCCACCATAGCGATCACGACGGTCATCAAGACGATCACGACTGCCTCCGTACCGATCTCTTTGATCATCATAGCGATTATCGTAACGTTCACGATGATCGTCAAGGCGATCGCGACTGCCACCATAACGATCACGTCGGTCGTCAAGGCGATCCTGACTGCCACCATAACGATCACGCTGATCGTCAAGACGATCCCGACTGCCACCGTAACGATCACGCTGATCGTCGAGACGATCCCGACTTCCACTGTAATAGTTACGTTTATCATCGAGACGATCACGGCTTCCACGATAGGTGTCACGCTGGTCGTCCTGGTAACGTCTGGAGTCAATGTCACTGCCCTTGCCTTCATGCCTTTCTTGACCACTTTTAGAACTGTGCTTATCATCATCAAAATATTCAGCTTTTTCTACACTGTAATTTTTCTCAGGAACAATGTCTTGGTCTTCATGCTGGTTGAGCTTCCTTGTCTCGTTGTTTGACTTGTCATCCCTGTATTCATCTCCAGTTTCTGGAGCATCTCTGTCATAATACACTTCTTCAGGAGCACTAATAAACAAATAAACAAAAGAAAGAGAAAGGAATGAAGCTTGATGTTGGGATTAATTAAAGCCCTTTATAAAACACTTTGAAACTAACAATACAATCACAATTGTTGGTGGTAAAATAAACATACTGGACACATATACATACCCTTCAGCATTCTTTTCCTTTTTGCCCTTTCTACAGCAGCAACAGAAGATGATAATCCCTACAACCACAACACCTGCAAGGACTCCTCCAATTATAGCTGCAGTGGATCCAATGCTCATACTATCTGGAGAGAGAGAAGAAAGACAAGGGGTTTCAAGGGGTTTTTCCACACTTAGTCTGATCGCAGTGCTTGCCACTGTGTCACTCCTTCAGTTGCAAGTGGGCCTTTTAATGACACTCCCATACTGGAGGACAAACCTGTGGTAATCGCTGCACTGTCTGATACGGTCTGAACACAAGCTAAGCTATTTCTGTGAGGGAGAAGGATTTTATTTTCCCTAAATCAATCACTAGAGACTAATGTATCTGGTAGTTCTGGACCAGTGAAAACATTGATTGATGCATGATGCACGTTGAGCTGTGTTTGGCTTTGGCTCATCCATTTTTGACATGGCAGTCAGATGTTGAATGCTTGCTACTTCAGTCCAGATGAATATTCAAAAATATTTTCAAACAATAAAACAGCTAATCCCAAACAGGGAGTAGACAGTCTGGACCAGAGGTACTAGCGAAACAAAGTGCCAAGAAACACATAGGAAAGCTAAACAGTCTGATGATTAGTGAGATTTGCTATAGGAAAGGAGAAGGAGGAAGCACCCACTGGACCAAAAGCAACAACAGTGTGCATCGTCACACTTCCACACCAATCCCCAACCAGACTCCTTCAGTCACTCCTGGCTGTATTTTACCCATTCTCATCTGATCGCTCTGCTGTTTAAAATTAGCAGAAGGCTAAACAGGAGGTTAGCTGGTTGCCCAGCAGAGGTCTTTTCTCTATCATTGCTTAGTCCACAGAGCATACACAGTACGCCTTTATCCCTGATATTTTCTTTACAGTGGGATGTGGGTTTTTTGGCTTCATTTGCCAGTTAGTAACATTTTTAGGAATCAGTGGAGCCCTGCTTCCCAGACTGTATCTAGTTCTAAGTATACATCCTTGGCCAAGCTTGGTTGCTGTCACAAAGCTAAGATACCTTGAGAAAGGATTAAGGTATTTTCCTGTTAACACATCCAGGAGACACAGAGGAACATACTGTAGTAGTTTGTGTCTGGCCACCTAATGAAATCCAGTATTTGCTCTTCTTTTAGCTCTGTTTTGGCCTCCACCAACCAAGAAAAATAGCGCCTAAATGCTCCACTATGTTCGTCAACTTGATGACTGTGAATGCCATTTGGTGCTGAGAATGCAGTGTACTTTGAGCTTATGAGAGCTTTTGAGCTTTAAACAGCTGCCTGTCCCTGCTGATGACAACAAGGTTTTGGAAGTGTAGTTCGCCAGTCTGTAAGTACAAGAGGCAAAAAGCTTTGAGGATCTGTTGGAAATTGCAGAAATGAGAAGAAATGCTGTGGCCTCATCACACACAGGTGAGTGGGTAAATCATTTTAAAACACTTACAAGGCATCACAGCCAAAGTAATGTTGCAGCTGGAAGAACCAACTCGATTTGTTGATGTGCAAATGAAGAACCCTGATGTTTCCATTGAAATATTGAAGAGAGACAGAACTCCATTCTCTGCAACATAATGAGAAAAATTAGGCTAAACAATGTTGAGATGATAGACCATTTTATCATTTTTTACATTAAGTTTGTCGATTGAACACAAACTCTTCAGCAGCCTGCCAAACAAGTGTGCATCGAAGTAATTGAAGCAGTAAACTGAAATGCATACTTTCAGTTGTCTTAGGTGGAAATGTCCTGGGAACGTTGTCAACGCTATAGGTCTTCCATGCATAGGAAGGTTCTGGGGATGCCTCCTCAGACATACAAGTGAGGCTGATGTTTTGCCAGTACTCTGCTGTTCCCTGAATCTTACAGATCGGTGGAGAGGGAGGCACTGGAAAAGAACAAAGTTATTATTAACTATGCTACAAAATTTACTTTTCATTTTACTGCCTAATGGAACATATAAATGCAGTTGTTCACAAAGGACAGATACATTGTCAATGATTCATTCTCACCTAGAACCAAAAGGGAAGTGGTGGCAGCTGTTGTTCCTTCATCGTCACCTGGGATCATGACACTACATTGGTAACGGCGGTTGTCCTGCAAGGTCACCTTTGATAAGCGTAGTGTACTCGTTTGTTTGTTGATGTCAACCTCCAAAGCAGCTCTGCCTTCGTAGTTAGGTGCGATGTCAGTCTGAGGTTTTGAATAATAGGTCCCCACGTTCAGCTAGAAAAATAAAAACAAATATCTAGCTTAGCATTACTTTACAGACAGGTAAAGAATAGAGGGTATTGTATGCTTAGCACAGCGTGGAACCCCGATATGTTAAATATTTTATATTAAAGAAAAGTCAAGAAATTAAAAAAGTCATATGAATAAAATGCGTGAAATGGATACATGAAGCAAGATTTTTTAATCAGTAGGCCTAATGGAAGAAACCACTACTCAGCTCTGTTATTTAAAATGCTATTTTGTCAGTCATATCATGTTAACTGATTCTATTGGATAGCCTGTTATTTTTTCAGTGTCATTATAAGTTAGACAATTTATTTCAAAAGCCTCTTTTTCAAAAGTCTGTTTTATTTCATTTTGGCATTTTTTCCAATAACATGTCACGCCAAGCTTTATATCATAATGGCACTTTTCATAATGACATGACACAATTTATATCGTAATATTATTGTCCTGTCACCACCCTCTCACCTTCCAGTGTAGTCATTTAGCTTCTGGTAGCTAATGCAACAACATTGCTAAAGTGGTTTTACCTCACAAGTCTAGCTAACATCTTAGCAATTATTGATAGCTTTCTCCTCTTGGCTTCAGCAACAACAGAAAAGTCTGTCTTAATTTATTTATTTTTTCTTGGAGAGGATGCGCCTTCCCATTCTTTCATGTTGTGGTGCTAAACCAAAGTCATCAATTTCATCTGCTGGACACCCAAAGGTATATGTGTAGCACACACATAAATCTATAAAACAAAGTGTAAAATATTCTGCTTCACCAATTATTTTGGCCATTTCAAACAACATGCTAATGTTTTGGCCTATAGTGGCCCTCATCGGAGCACTCATCTGCTCTAATGAAGGCCACTACGCCGAAACGTTGGTGTGGCATGTTGTTTGACATGGCCAAAATAAACTGGTGAAACAGAGTACTGGCCACTTACTTTATAGAGAAGCCTGTTGTTTTGATCTTCACAGAGTTTTGTGTTTCTCTGAGGAACATCTTTGGAATCACAACCTCAGATAAATTTGAATAAAATAGCTAGTTGCTCCTGTTAACTGTCTCATTACACTGATGTCAGTTTACTACATGTAGGCCAGTTAGCCACCTTAGTAGGTAGCATACCCTGTTAAGCTAAGTTTTTTATATATAATCAGCTCAATCATTTTATAAGCAAAAACGCCAAATATTTATTTCTTTAATCTTCTCAGCTTGAGAATTTGTTGCATTTCTCTGTCTTATGTGATAGTTAAGTGAAAATTTTTAGCTTTTGGCCTGTTTGGTGAGCAAAACAATCAATTTGAAGATGTCACCTTAGACTTTGCACAAAATGTAATGGACACATTTCTCTGTTGTATGGAAATTTACAGAGTAATTGCTTAATCAAGAGAATAATCTGAAGACTAATCAATAATGAGTTGCAGCTGTACATCTGTTAAAGTGTAAAAACTACTTAGTGCTAATTCTTCAATTTAATTTCCACATGCATTGTTTCCACATTACTTTATCTTAATACTTCTTTTAATTATTTTATATACAATTTGTTCTAACTATCAAATTATAATAATACACAAGTGTGGTTAGTAGTCCTTCTGAATGATAAAGCATATATTCTCTGGTTTGTCACATCAAGCAGCAGTGGGTTATGTACACTAATCTATTATGACTCTATCATCCACTGAGCAAAGGTCATAACCAATATACAGTAAGGAGGAACTTGTATGCTCCAAATTGAAACTGATCAAAAATGAATCACAGGACATCTCCTAATTGAAACTATTAGTCACTACAGCAAATCATTGTCTCTTTTTCGATGAGACTATGTCATAGCTTTGATATGAATATCATCTACATTGTTAAACACATAAAATCACTGGTTTAGCACAGACACATTGTTTAACCCATTGCCAATGGGACTTTCTGACCCAGGGTAAGTGTTACTGTATAAAACATTATGTCTTTTATGGTTTCATGAGATGTTATTATTTTGGAATGCACACAAAAATATGAGTATAAAATAGATACAGTTCTGATGGGATGCTAATTATTAAAGGTGCACATAATTTGGTATCCTACTGCCATAGATTTGTGGGACTAATGAAAGATTAAAAAAAAAATCTAAGCAAAGAGCTCTAGAAATTGTGGAACCTTCATACATTTCCCCTAATTAAGCTGAAATGCAGATCTTTTGTCAGCTTTGTCTGCACCTCACTGCATTTATTTTCTTTTTTAGTTTCATGTACCTAGGCACAAAGCCCAAGACAAGAAATGATAACAGAACACAACTGTGCTCTCAGACTGAGTAGAAATCCATATGTACATCAAAGTTACAAGAAAAAAATTGAGAAAAAACTCAGATTTTCAAATTGTCAGAGTTTCAAGTCAAACTCAAATTCCAAAGTTTTGAAATAAACTGTTAAAAAACCCACCTTTTAATAATATTTTGTTTGGATAATTTACTTTCTGTCTTTAGAAACACTTGAGTCTTTCAGTTTTAGAGACAGAAAACTTCAGGATTTTTATAAATGGTTTGAGAGTTTGAGTTTGACTTAAAAGTTGGTGAAGACAGTTGCTGTAAAAGTTTCTCAGTGCATTTTTTAAAAACAGTGTTGATCTTCTTGTTGAGGGAACTACCACAATACACTGAAAGAAACTAGTCTAACTTCTCACCATTGAATCATCAGGATTGTCAGGGAAAGCTTCCCATGTGAGGATGAATAAACCGGTGACAGGTCTGGCTGGGACGAAGTTGCAGGTCATGGTAATATCACCTCCACTTGCCGCCTCATATTCACTCTGTGGAATAGAAACCTGCAAACTCCTGCAGCAGGGAAGTACTGAAATAAAAAGGAATTTAGCAATAATATTTCAGTCTATTTTGCATTTTTGGGTGTATTGGCAAAATTGTTGACATCTACTTGTGTAAAGTGGTGTATGGGGACAGAGAAAAACTGGTAAGATTAAATATGACCCACTGCTAGCCGTCTGTTTTTGCACAACTAATTATAATGTAGAGTGTTTCTGTCAAATATTCCTTGTAAATTGAGTAAATGGTTTCACCTAAAGTCTTTTCTGAGTAAAAAGCATACCTGCTTCCGGTTGAGTAGCAAGAGGTTGGATTAATGATTAACACTAATGATAATGCCAGTAAGGTGTGGTAGTGTTTCATAGTAAAGCATACAAAAAACCCCCATACAAACATAAAACCTACCAGTAAATATCAGAAAAAGCCTCTGCCATCCAAGCTGCCAGGTAGTCGTCATCGTTAAAACAGGATAAAAATGTCCCACCAATATGAAAATATGGAGTTGATGCTTTCAGTCCAAGAACAAGAGCCCGCCTAACCTTCACGATGAACTCCCAAGTATGGAGAAGTTGACTCTTCCAGGTAATAAGTCAACAGCTATGTGCTGGGTCACATGTCATCAGAGGGCCAATCATTGATCTGTTTTTCCTTTGTTTAAACCTGCAAATGTGACAAGGAGGAAATATACTCCTTAGTAACAAAACAGAATATACAAAGACGGAAAAACCTAGAGAGTATTATATAGCTAGATAGTTGGATAGATTGATTTTGAGTCTTGGTAGTTTGATCTCCTCAACTCCTCCAGTCTGCATGTGGAAGTGTCCTTGGGCAAAATGCTGAACACCAAGTGGCTACACATGGCTGTACCATCGGCGTGTGTGTGTGTCTGTGTGTGTGAGTGTGTTTGTTTTTTCTGTATATGTGGAGTTCGAAACCTGAATTTCCACTCACGCTGTGGGGACTGACAATTTTTGTGGGGACAAAATCTTGGACCCCACAACTTCAACATTTAATTTCAGGATGAAGACTTAAGTTTGTGGGTAAGGTATGAATTGAGGTCAGGTTAAGGTTAGGGTCAGGCATAAATTGGTTAAGGTAAAGGTTAGTGTAAGGGTTTGGATTAGGATGTACAAATGAATGGAAGTCAGTGTAAAGGCCCCACAAAGATAGCTGTACAAATGTGTGTGTGTGTGTGTGTGTGAGAGTGCCTGTGTCTGATGAGCACTGTACCTGCCTCTGCCATTAGTGAATGAGTGAGTGTGTGAATGAGTGAATGACGAAAAGTGCTTTAAGCCTGGTGTTGCACTCAATTTGACCTGCAGGCTGCAGTGTTGCACTGACAATGACATTTAATTCGTTTAATACAAGGTGCTGATCACCAAGCTGTCACTCTTCAATATTGTAAAAATTAAAAAAAAAAAAAAAATCATGAATTTAATTGAAACGGTTAAATGACCTCTGACCCCGCTGCATAATATGGTCAGACCTGTTTAAGAAAAGTGAGGGGAAAAAAATGTGACTAAGAGTGTATTAGCAAGAATGTGACCTTGGTAACAAGATATAAAATTCTTTTTTTTCTTTCCTGTTTTTGCAAGCATGAGGTTTCAGACTCTGGATAACACTGCAATCCTGCCTGGGCTCACAAGTCATGTGCCCTAGGTATTAAGTATGTTATAGGTTCATGACAGACTGAACATTTCAGTTTGACAGTTTGTTGTGTGAGAGGGAACCAATTTCTTGCATCTCTACATGTGGAAAAGGGACACGCAACACACTCAGCTAGCTGAAAAGACAAAACTAAAGAGGTTTTCATAAGTAGTTTCAAGACTAAAAAATAACAAAGAACTTTTCCTAAAATAAAATACTGACATTCAAATATTCAAAAGACTAACAAATGAAAGGCCTGTGTTTAAGTTCATGATTATCAGCAAAACATGCAAGACAAAGCGGAGGATTTCTAAGACAGCTTATAGGTTAAAAATAAAAAAGTTCTGCAAAATAATTTGATTTAAAGTATTTATGTTTTTCTCTTGGCTTTTTTGTGAAATACTGATGGTTTTACCCCTATGGGCTTCAAACAGTAAAATGAATCTAACGTAATCTTACAATGTGTTGTGTTTTCTAAGCTTTTTTAAACATAAAATTTCCAGTTTGAAAAAAACACTAGTGAATTGCAAAGAATTAAAGTGAATTTAAACAGACATGCATGACAAGTGACTACAGATTTAAGTGTAGTTTCCAAGACATAGTAATGTTATTGTCTGCGTGAGTGTGATTACTATCACCAACCTTAAAGCAACAACTTACTGGTATGGTCTCTGCCTAGTTTTGCACTCAACAAAAACTAGGTTTTTTTTTTTTTTTTTTTGAAGATAAGTTTTTCAATTACCACTCTAGAATCTTAAAGAACCTAACCAGTACAGTTTTATCTCTTTAATCATCATTAAACCTGTATTTACCATTGTACATTTTCCGTATGTTTTACCTGTTCCAAAGTGTCTCTTGCTCTCCAAATGATTCTGTGTGATCTGAAAAATAATGAGCAGACTTATTCGAAAGGTACTTTGTTGGTCACATATACAGTGTACAGTGAAATTTGGTCTCTACATTTAACCCATCCCTGAGGAGCAGTGGGCAGCCACGGCAGAGCATCTGGGAAATGACTCCAAATCCGGAGCCAGTACCTCAGTCAAGAGTACTGACTGGAGAGACACCTAACATGCACGTGTTTGTCGGTGGGGGAAACCCACGCAAACACAGGGGGAACACACAACCTTTGCATAAAAAGACAATGCCCAAGCCAGGAATCAAACCCAGGACTTTCTTGTGATGAAGCAACAGTTCTAACCACAAATCCACTGTGCCACAGATTAACCCAATGAAAAAAAACATTATCTGTTGAGCTGTGATTAACTGCTCCGTCACTGCTGTATGTGCATGGTGTATGTACCTTGCTCAAGTGCAGCATGCACAGTAGACTACACACGGCAACTTCATTGTATAGCTAATACTCCTCTACCTATACTTCATGTTTTTGACTCTAGTATTTGTTTATTTATTTACTTTTCCACTGACAGCGCACCCTTCACACCTGGCTTGCTGGTCAGGGGTTTAAACTGGCGATTCTCAGTTCACTAACTTGCTTCTCTAACTATTAGGCCAACCACTGGGCAAACACATCAGACCATTAATAAGTTACAAGGGTATAATAAATGGATTTTGACAGAGCTCATATGGACAGGAAATAAGGCAACACCTGCTTCAGTTAATATAGTAGCTGTAGTAGCTATGTTAGTGGTGCAAATTTGCAATTAATCCATCTCCTTAAACCAAGTCACACAAGCATGTGACTACCACATTAACCAGTTGGTCAATCATGCCCTATTGATCAAGTGTGAATGCATGAATTTCTGTGAGTGTTAGACTGTCATTGAACGGTAAGAAAAAGACTGCACTGCATTGCCTTGGACTCTTTAACAGAAAAAAAAAATGAAGGCTTTGTGTTCACTGTCATATGAACTCACCTCGTTGACCCTTTAACCACCCATTTTGCACTTAAAAACAATAAAATACACTCAGTGACACACTACAATGTATTTTAAGCAGATATAAGAACATAGGCTTATAATTACACTTTCGTTTTATTTGTGTTTATCTACAATTATAACCATAAGGATCCCTAATTGTTGTAAACAGTTAATGAATAATTGATAAAACTATGTAACATAGCTGTAACCATATATCCTTATAGTCATAAAACATTAATTATTCAAGCATACAGATTATTAAAAGGCATACAGGAACTCAAGGCAGTCTTCCTCTTTATTATTATTTTTGATTCTTTGTTATAAAATGTATTTGTAATAGTACTTTTGACTTGCAATAAAAGGGTTAAAGCATGTAAAACTACTGGCCCAGTTAATTAATCTGCACACTGTGTGACTGAATCAAGGAAGGTGATGCAATCTAATGTGTTATCTTGATATATTAAGAGCAGATCAATGTGCAAAATGCAGGAAGTGGTTGGGATGAAAGGAAATGTGTCCCCACTTCACATCCCTATATTACAGAAGTGAAATTTCTTTCCTCTGGTCTCGTTGAGGTCACCAACACATCTGACAATTTCTCTCTCTCTCTCTCTTTATTTAGGATGAAAGTTACAGATAAACATATCAGCCTACATGGTTTCTGGACGTCCGTGAGCTGCTGCAAGAGGCAGGAAGAACCAAGCACAGTGTTTCCTCAATAACAAAAAGTAATGAATAATTATAATGGCAGGCTGTTGTTGTCTGTTGTCATAATGGCTGCTGCAAACTTTCTTTACAACTATTCTAATCAAAATGTACACAGTTGTGCTTTGCCTACATTTCTTTTTTCACCGTAGGCATATTAGGCTAATATATTACTTCTGAATGAAATTAGCACACTCACAATTCCCCTGTTATTCCTGTCTAAAAGTCTGAGCCTGAGTCACAGTTAAAAATGTTGCTGTTTATAAACATTACACGATTTTCTTTTTGAGGGGGTGTCATTGTTACAGAAGGCTACACATTCTGAAAGCCAGAAATGTTGTTTGTTTTTTGTTTTTTTTTTTGGTTATATAAACAGATTTGACCTTACCTGGCTACAGACTTGGCAGAGAGAGTCAATCAAATAATGCAGAACAATGTCAGTGGTCAAATAACATTTTTAAATGTGGCTTAAGCCTTATGTTGTCTAACCAGATAGTTGCCCAGTGTACAAGTCTACACCTTTAGAATCCGGAAAAAAAACATTTCCGACCCAATTTCACAGTATGAGAAACGCTATATGATTATGTAACAATGTAAATAAGCCACAGATAACAAGACCCTGCACACACTCCTCTCTTTACTTTGCCCAGGTCCTCCGGTGAGTATGCGCGCGTGCGTCTGCGCCCGTGCTCGTTTGTGTGCACGTGTGCGTGAGTGTGTGTGTGTGTGTGTGTGTGTGTGTGTGTGAGAGAGAGAGAGAGAGAGAAGCAGTGGCAGGCTCAGGGCTGGGATTTCGGGTTAAATATTCAAAATGGCGGACGGAGGAGCAGCGAGTCAAGATGAGAGTTCAGGACCAGGTAATGATTACAGCATTTTACATATTCATACTCATATTCAAACGGTGTTACTCACAATTTATGATAAACGGAATACAGATGAAACGCAGGCTGACTAACAGATGGGGATGATATTCAGCGCTGTTTCAGTTTCTACACAGCTAGCCAACTGTAATTTGACAGAGGAGGAAACGAGCTATTGCAATGCGACGACAAATTACATGGAAACATGCCTCCCCCCTTTGTGTGATTAGACGGCTGTACGCCGCTACATATTCATACCTCTGTCGACAAATACAATTTAGCATATTTTATTAGTAATCGCCGACGTGACTCTGGTTCATATATGACATATTTAGATATTTCACTAACGCAGTTTGATTGAAATGAGGATGCTAGCAAGCTAGCGTTAGCTCGCCTGCTAGCGCTTGGCTTTGTGTTGATGCACACACTAGCGTGAAGCTTTTGAAAGAGGTTTGCATATTCATTTTTGACGAGCCGGGCAGCGGCCGCGCTTGTTTGTTTTCACATGCTGTTTTTAGGAGAATAAACCAAAAAATGTACGAACATTGCTTTGTTGAATACATTGTGGCAGCTCGGTGTGCTTCAGTTCGACGTGATTTTAGAGCGGAGCGTTTTCCCCTCAGCCTTTTGTGCTCGGCGCAGTGGAGCCACAGCAGCCTGTTGTGTTATTCATGCGGGCCTGCCTGAACCAGAGTGCGGAGTTCAGCATATTCCATCAACCGAGGAGAAGCTCGAGCTCACTCTGCGCGGCACGTTAACTGCATGTCAACACAACACTTTATAACCGTCGTAACTGGAAAGTGTTCGGAAGATCCAGTTTCATTCTATTCCACGTGTAAAACGGCTGTCTTCAGAGTGGCTAACGTGTACTGGCTAACTTAAATGTCCTAACTTGGTACAGTCGAAAAGGCTAACTTTGCGTTAGCGTTAATTAATTTCAGCTGGAATACAAACGGGGTAACGTTATAGCGGTTAGCTGTGGAAGACGCTTTCGATACTGTTGTGTGTAAAGAGTTTCTTGCTTCGGTAGTATTGGGGCAGTTTAAGTGAAGTTTGTTTGAAGTCGGACCGTTTACTTTTGTGTAAAGTGGGAGTAGTCTGGCATCGAGTTGGTGCTCGTGTGCCTGTCTAGCGGGTGAACTGTTAAACCACATCATTAGAATATTTAATTTATTCGTTCATCTTTCAGTGCTCCTAATCTGATAGTTTTGAAAATCTAGTTAGCATCTGTCGTGCCCTTTGTGGTAGAAGGAATATTAACCCAGCCTTTGCGTGCTGAATACAAAGATTGTACCTGTGTATCCCCCCCAGGCACAGGGAGGGGTGGTGAGGCCCACTTCCGGAAGGCCACAATAATAACAGCCAGGACATTCTTACTATTCACTGTGCTGGTTTAATGGCCGGGCAAGACACAGCTTGATGGTACTTTTTTTTCCACTCCATGTTGATGCATTTGCATTTAGTCAGTTTCAAAGGAGGCACTACAAAGTTTGTTATTGTAACACTACGGAGGATGGGGTTTTGTTATCTGTGGTACAGAAATCTTTTGACTTCACAGCTCATTTTGCTCCCACATTCAGAAGCTTAAACAGCCAAAAAGATGTACTTACCATTTTACCTGTCAGACAGATCAGTTGTAAGTTTTTTTTCTTAAAAAAAAAAAAATCAAAGTCAAACAAAAATGTTATTGTTGCTCGTGATTGTATGTTGATTCATTCTTTGCAGTTCATTGGTTGCACACTTATGTGTTTTGAGGCTAAATGCTGAGCAGGACCTGTCTTTGCATGTCAAAACAGGATGCCGAATGGAGAAAGTTTCTGGCAGGGTTGCGTGATAATTATTGGTGCTGATAAATTATTGACCGATAATGCAAAACTTGCATTGTTATGTTTGATTTCAGTAATGAACTTGTAGCTGATGAACAGAGCCAAAATACGAAGCCACATGACCTCATGCACTAAAAGGAGCCAAGCTGTGCCCCAGCCTTTTTTTCATTTCTTCATGAAGCATTACAGTCTACCTGCCTTTTGTCATTGTGTTTATCTGCGGATTAAGCTGCCATAAGCTTTTGGTTCTGTAAAAACCTTTAATTATTTAGTTCTCACTACACTGAAATTTCTGATTATTAGAAAGATTGTCAGATCATCTAATTTGATTGAATTCTAAATTAGTTTAATTCGTAGGCAAACGTTCCCAGACAAAAAGACTAATTATGTATAAAGTTTTTGTTTGATGCACTTAAAAAAAAAAAAAAAAAAATTAAAGTCAGAACTGCTTTTTATGTTAATGTGAATTCTGTTAGGTATGCTTCAGTCAGAACAATGGGATATCAAACCATCCATCTCTCTTTGCTACATCTTGCCGTTTTTTTACCCTCACTTGTCATAAACTACAGATTGTAATTAATATTTTTTTAAGATAAAAAGTTGCTAAATTATTAGTCATGTTATCAGTATTGGCCATGAGAATCAGGAAATTAATGATAGTCATTATTGGCATTGTTGTGTATCTTTAGTTTCTTTGTTTTACTTTAATAACAAAATTCAGCCTCTCGTCTACCCTACTAGACATTTAGATTACATTCTTTGTGATGCAAATACACCAAATTTATGCTCTGCCTGCATTGCTACTTTGAGAATCACAGGGTAACTTTGCCCACAGTAATGATAGTATCACATTAAAGTTAATGTTGTTATACATATTTTAAGACATGGAAATATAGTATCATGGTACTAAATTATATCCTTTGTTTTAAGCCAAGTCGAGATCATCTGGGTTTGATTGTTTGTTTGTTTGCATTTTGTGAGACAACATCCACTGTCTCGAAATGGGCTCACATGCCTAAAATATATAATTATCTTATTAAACTGGGCTGCATAAAGAACAGATGAGAAATAATTCTGTCATCCTCACACTTAGGCTACTTTTCTCATTTAATTAGTTTTACAGTTCCACCCTCTTTCCAGCCTTGTAGTTCCATCATGAATATTCATTGATGTAAACACAGTTGTTATGAATAATGCATCATTCCCAGTAATAAATTCAGGACATGCCATCTGAAAGAACTGAGAAGGCCTCCATGAAGGTTCCAGTTAGACAAGCTTTTTCACTGTGGAGGAAGAAAATCATAACTAATCAGAGCTGTGTGGTGTGCTCAAGACAGATAACTACTTGTTTCTGGTGATCTCTAGTAAAGTGAGCGATTCAGTCACTCAGTTCATTCAATTAATATAGAAAAGTAATGCAGGCATTTTCTAAAGATTGGCCTTAATTTGTTTAAAACAGTTTCTTTAGGATGAACAACAACAGTCAGTCAATCAGTTTATATCAGGCTGTATATGCTAAGCATTTAGCAGATGCAAACAGAAGAAAACCCCTATTTTAGGAAATACCTATGGTACAAGTAATGATTCATGGTTATATACAATTTAGTTAAAGGAGATAATCTACAAAATAGGTTCTTTCAGTAGAAGTTCACACAGAGGAGCTTATGATTGGTGACCGACCTACAAGCTGTTGCATTTACCAAGCAACAACTGCCATTTTGTCTCTGGTGACTCTGACGTGTCTGCTGCGATTCAGATCACTCACTAGCATGTGCCAGAGTTGCATGAAAGGTTTTTTGTGTTACAGATGGTCATGGACTTTCTTTAAACGTATGTTGTGAAAGCAGAGGGCTTTGGAAGAAAACATTCCTACCTAATAATCGAAACATGTGGCTTCTTATACACATGACTAAAAGTGCGGTAGTTTTAGAATTGTTCCGATACAAATACCAGTATTGGAAAATGCCTCCGATACCTCCAAAAATGCTTGTATCAGTATCAGCGATACCATGTATTTATTAGCCTGTAAACAGTACCCAGCTACTTCCCAGTTAGCTTAGCTTAGTGTAGTATAAGGAATTAGATTTTCATAGATTTAGTTTATAAGTGCTGTTGCACTTCTGTTTTATAGTATTTTATTTAAATCTTTTATTTCACTAAGTTATGATGATACTTACATTTTAAAGTAATTGTTATTTTTATGCACTGGCATTCGATCAGTACTCAGTATCGGTCCCTACCAAACTTTGATTATCAGAATCAGTATTGGGAAGGAAAAAATGGTATTGGAACATCTCTATTTTGTAGACAGTTCATGGCAAAATCTAAAAAAGTGCAATATTTTGCAAATACAAGAAAGTGAAATACACACCGCATGACTATCCACCAGGTATTGCTAACATAAACTTAATAGATGGTGAATCAATATTTACCAGCCTCTTGAAACTCGTTTATTTAGAAAGGCTTAAGTTAGATTTTATCTTTTAGCTAGCCTATAGATAGTTGGCTAATGAGCACTCGAGAGATACCACAGTTGCTCCAGTTGCCGTTAGCCGTGTTATTGTTCATTAAATTGTGATGTGTCCTATGATTTGTTAATTTGTGGGCTCAGTCCAGTGTTGCTGTTCGAACTGTGGTCAGCTTTTGTTAATTTTAATGGGTTAGCTAATATGAAAAGCTTTTTAAAAATTATTTGGATATGCATGTTGATTCGGCATTAAACCAGGAAGCATTAGGTTGTCTAGTCATTAATTCCCTCAAATTGAAAGATTTATCAGTCGTGACCATACATCCTGACCGCTCCAAAACCTGCTTTGTGTTCAGACTGGTCCAGATTTGGTAAAAGTGTCCTTGATGTATTCTGTGTTTAAGACGAAGAATATAGATAGTAGGGCAGAATGAGGATGTGCTAATTAAGTTTTGCTCTGTCTCATGTTGAATCTCTCAGCTCACATTAACGGCTCTGCAGTCTTCAGCGAGCCTTTCCATATTACAGTACTAATGAGATACCTATTTAAAATTCTCTTCGCAGGATATTTGTATAATGCATTGTTCCACAGCAGGGTTTTGCAAACTATTCAACCAAGTAAGTGCACGTGTTGAAGTGCACTGCTGATAACTGCCTATGCATTCACTTCTCCTTTGTCGTCTCATTTGATTGCATGATTTGATTGTTCAAAAAGTCGGAAAGGTGGACCACTTCTGTATTTTCTTACTTGATTATGGCATCCGTGTAGATCTTACAGTGGCCACTTTAGTAAACAGTAGGCTGAAGCTCATCTAAACACTGTGCTGTTTGAAGAGATCAACAGCATGAGTATAATGCAGCCTTTACTTATTGTACAGGAAGGTGATTTTCAAACAGGAATACTTCTACAGTGTTCCAGAAAATTTACCGAGAATTTAGAGAAAATGCTAAACCTTCTCTAGTTACAGCTTCTCAAAT
>JAPQLA010000005.1:8003233-8015704 GCA_029822935.1 Naso vlamingii | reverse complement strand
CTCTCTGCATTTCTCCTTCTCACTTATCTAACTATCTAATCTAATTGGCGGATACAGTGCTGAGCAGCCAATGGCAGGGCCTTCAGGGCTCTGTTGACGGAGTCGAGCGTGTCTTTACCTATGTCCAAAACTTATACATACACACCACATGTACCACAGTTTCTTGGGTTCAAACTCAACCTCTCCATAAGACGTACGCTGTGAAACAGATAGGCCTACCTGTCTGGAGGGACACAAACAATCTTTCAAATACAGACATTTCACAACAAATCCAGTAATACAGCAGCTTCCTGCAGGTTGTGTGGGGGTAAGGATGTGTTTATTATTAAAAAAAAAAAAAAAAATTGTCGGGAAGAATTCTTCATCTACCCGACATTTGGCTTGTGACCTTAATAAAATCTGTAGAAGACAGGGGTGGTCTCTGCTAATGGTGAGATATCAAAAATAGACTGGTATGGTCCTTTAAAGCCTGTTCTCATGGGCAGATTTAGTAATAATTTGACATGGGTTTTTTTTCCATCTCACACACTGAATGTGTCTGTGTGGCTAAGAGGAGTGCTCATACCTTTATTCTCCTTTGCAAGGTTGTCTGCCACTTCCCAGTACTCATAGCTGTACAGGACACTGTTGGTTATGTTGAGGTGATTTGCTGCCATCTGGTGGATACGTTGGGGAATGCTAATGAGAGAGGGTAGGTTGCTGCCCCCATGTGAACCCTGTCTGAGGTGTTTGGCATTGGGTGAGAGTGAGGAAGGGGGTCCTGCGGTCACCCTGGGAGTTTAAAACATAATGAAGAGCAGAGTGATGGTGGTCAGTGAAGGTTTAGTGGTTGCTGAAAACAAATATTACACAGAGAGCATGTAATATGAAGCTATTATACACCTACTTCCCAGAGTCATTCCAGCAGGGTGGTGTAGAAGGCACTTTGGGAGGACTCTGGAACGACAGCATAATAAACAAGGCTGAAAGTCATCAAACAAATCTTTTCATTCTAAGAAAAAAAAAAAACTGTCCAGAAAGTGGATCAACAATAAAATTTCCTGTAAACAGCACATCGGACTTGTTTTTGCGCAAACCTTAAAGTAGTCCAGCAAAACTTTGGAGTATTTCAGTGCATGGTCCTTCTTTAGACGAAACATTTGCCAGTAAAGGAGGGCAAGGCATCGGAAACTGTGGGCACACAAGCGCAAGTCAAAGAGACTCAGACAGACCGCAAATCATTCCCAAAATGCAGGTCCTTCATTGTGATGATAGATGTGGCATAAACAGAGGAGATGACAAACGCACCACAGAACGGCCAGCTGTTTGTCTTCCTGTCTTGCCCCAGGGCCAGTGTGGCTCTTCAGTCTCATTGCGTACCTTAAGACACAAGACAGTTAACAATGGACTTGCAATTCATCTATATGTATATGTATCTGTGAGTCTGTTTGTCTCTATGTCCAAATCAAATTACTTGTATCTTTTTTTTTGTCTGTCTTTTGCACGATTCACCTAATAAGCTCCACTGTCTCTGAGTACATGGTATATGGAGACTTTGCCTCCACTGGCCCTTCCTCCATTGCTTTCCCACATTCCATGAATGAGAGAGCAGCGTCGATGTAATTCACAGCCTTTCCCAGCTTGTCCACCTGAAAGAAAGACATCCAACATGAACTAAGATGAATGTAAACATTAAAGGAAAACTTAAATATCTTTTAGTGTCTGAAGAAAGGCACCATTAAGATGAGAAGGTCTTTAACTCTCTGCTTTCAGTAAGGAGATTTATCCAGGACATGGATAACCCTAACCCTCCAAACCCCTAATCCTAACCCTAATGTACACAGAGCTACAATCACAAATGGGGCCAGTCCCCTTTCTTACCAACAGTATATGATTTGTATTTAAGACAATTTTGGAGCGCTTTGAAAGCATATATTTTTACTTCTCTTCTTCCAAAGCTAGGCTAAACATATCATGGATTATCCAGTTCAACCCTGTCAAAAACTTTTCGTCATCTACTGTAACACTGATTGAAAGAGGTATAATGTATGTACTGTATATACTATACTGTTTATAGTAAACAGTGTAATGTATTTTATCCTTGAAGCACATTGTATTACATTATGCAAATGTGCTATGTAAATAAAGTTTTGAATGCCGAAAACAGTGGTTGTATTTTCCCACATTTTGGAGCATTTCTTAAGTTATTGTATCTTAGTTTTGCTTCATGGTTAATAATTATATACAGTCACAAATTAAGGACTCACCATTGCATCTGCACGGTGCTTCATCCTTTTAGCCTCATGTAAGTAGTACTCAGCATGATGTGGACTAGGATAATGGACAGAAACACAGAACAATTGAAAGAGCAGTGCAGTCATGTGTCTGCTGAGTGTCTAGCTATGCAGCGATGAACTGTTGGTCTTTGTGTGATTGCTTACGTTTCATGGTTTGGCACAGCCCCCCTGTGTCCTGCAGGGCCCCAGGACTCGGATGGTGGTTGGGGCTGCCTTGACACTTTCACACATTCCACCTCCATCTTGGGCTAAATGCACAGGTCAAAAACAGGTAGAATAAACTATAAAGCTGCCAGCAAAGTTGGAATGATCTAAAGAGGTACTTTTTGTGTTACCTTTATGGCAGAATCCTTATTCTTGTCTTTGTTCTTTTGGACATGGACATGAGGCTGCTCTGAAGTCTTTGTTTTGGATGGAGGCTTGACGGACTCAGGGGACAGTGGAGACAGTGGCGACAATGGCCTCTTGTTGTCCAAGTACTCCTCCAAGTACCTGCATGTACACACACCCCCATGTGAACATTGACACAGACACACATAGTAGGATGTAAATATAAATGTACTTGTACAGTTAGTACAGTATGACTGAAACAAAGTGGTGTGTTTTGTGTTTTCTTACCCATTGTGCGTGGTCTCTGTCACAAAACTGGGCTCAGGTGTGTGAGATGACAACTCTGTGTGGCCTGAGGGGTCATTTGTAAATGGAGCACTCCTTTTGCTTTCTCTCTGTGACACACCATTCTCCAACTGGTAACACAAAAAACACGCGGATGCTTTGAAGAACAACCCTGCATTATGTTTTCTGCCTTATATTCATGGATAAAAAAGTGCAGATACACGTTAACTTCAACACAGTAAATGTATGTTGTCTACCTTGCGCTTCCTTTTGCCATCTTTCGTCACAGTCTCAGGAACATGCAGGTGTTTCATAGCCTCTCTTTGCTTGTCCTTTGTTGATGAAGAGGAGGAGGAGGAGGAGAGGGAGGAAGACTTTTTGACAGGGGAAGTAGTAGTGCTGTCCGGGACCCTTTTGAGAAGACAGAGGTCTATGTGCACCACCAGATTTCTAAGCCCTCGCTGAGAGGGTGCTGTTGCCTTGTCACTTCGCCCAAACGGAACCAGGGTATAGCGCTTTTGTTTGCCCGCACTTTGCTGCCCCTCACTTAGATTACCTGAAGTGGGTCCTCTGGAGGGCACCACCTTTTGCCTATTGGCTTCAGCTGGCCCCGGGCCTTGTTGTCCTTTCTTTGGGGTTCTTTTGTGAGATGTAGAATCCGCTGGAACTTTGGCGACTGGAGCTTGATATTCAGATTCTGAATCTGAATTCGAAGAGGAGGAGGCAGAAGACGAGGAGGACGGTCTACGAGGAGATAGGGAACGTGACGGAGGAGGTGAGCAGTCTTGCTGTGACTCTCTGTCCTCCTTACTTCTGCCTCCCTTTTTTGTCCTCCCCTGGTGGTGCGAGGCGTCTTGAAGGCGGTGTCGCTCGCTGTTGGTAGGCAGTCTCTGTTTGGCCTGGACTGTTTGCCATTCGCGTCTATGCAGCTCCTCCCTCCTTCTGCTGTTTTCCCCTCTTGCTGTCTCCTCTCTCTTCCTCTGCCTCTCTACCACTCCCTCCTCCTCCTCCTCCTCCTCCTCTTCTTCTTCTGTTGAACTCTGGATCCAGGGACGTCTCAGTAGCTGCTCCTCCGCCAGCCTTTTGTCTTCCTTTCTCTCCCGTTTCCCTTCTTGTTTTCCCCTATGTCTGTCCTCTTTTCCCTCTTGCTTCTTGCCCTCTGCTTGGGTCAGATGATCTCCTCGATCTTCCACCTCTTGTTCCCTGGACTGGGGTTTCTTCGGTGTAATTTTTGTATGGTTAGCATGCACAGAGGTCGTGGCTGTAGCCTCCCAAGGCTTGGTTCTGGGTTTTAGGCTAGGGTTTGATCTAGAGTTCAGCCCAGTGTTAGAATTTGTAGCAGCTTTGGAGGCAGATTGTGAATGAGAACTAAGACCAGGGTTAGTTTCACAACTAGTTGGTGCTAAATGCTTTGTTCTTGTGGGGCTATGTTGTGAGCTAGATTGAAGCAAAGTCCTGGGCTTGTGGTTGGAGTTGTGGTTGGATCTGCTACTCTGGATTTGCTGAAAATGTGGCGAGTGTTTGGCTTTGAGAACCTCAGAATGCTGTTTAGAGCTCGAATGACAGTTAGACTTGGGTCTAGACTTGTGGCTGTGACTCTGGTTAGAATTTAAAACGGCAGAGGGCTTGGATTTGCTCTGGCTTTGGTCTTGGCTCTGTGTGGGTCGATTCTTGGGCCGCTGCTGATGAGTTGGCTGAACACGAGTACTGTTTGTAGGCTTGATCTTGGTGTCGGGGTTGGGCAGTGGGGCAATCCATGACCTATTTTTAGTCCTTTGGGGAGTAGTTGTTAGGCTGGTTTGTGTTTGTTTTTGACTGTGAACTTCATGGTAGTGACGAGCCTTGGATGGAGAAGGTAAGCTGGGACTGGGGCTTTTTGGAGGGTCTGTGGGTATAGGGCTGGGACTACGGCTGGTTCTTGGGCTCTCATGCGGACTGGGGGAAACACTTGCAACCGGACTGGGGATCAGGCAATGCCTCGGGCTAGGGCTGGGACTTGGGCAAGTGCTAGGGAATGGGCTGGGGCTGGGGCAGTAGCTATAACCAGGACTAGGTAGGGGGCTGTCGTTGTGGTTGTAATGGAACTGTGGGCTGGGAATGGGACTTTGGCTGGGGCTGTACTCCTGATTGCTGTCCCAGGATCTGGCTGGAGATGGGGCTCGTTGGGTATAGGGAGAGGAAATGCGTCCTGGAATGCTCTGGGAGGGATACTGTTCACTGCTGGCAGATTTCTTCTGGGATTTCTTCAGCCATTTATCCAACTGCCACTGGGCAGCAGAGGGGTGATCGATCTTATGAAAGAACAGAAGCGGAAAGAAACAAATGTCAAATATTAGAAATCAACCAGATAAATTAAAAAGGAAATCTTTTTAAATAACGATGCTCTACATGTAGTGGGGGAAAAGTCTTCATAGTTCCATTAAAAGTAATGTTAAAAAAATACTCTAGTATGCTCTTCACTGCACTCTATTTTTTATTTCCTTCTTTTAAAATCTGAGTCAAGTATTTAAGAAAAACGGGAAAGAAACTGGCCTGATTGTAATAAAACTTAGTTAAAAAAAAATGCGAAAAGTGGGACAGGGAAGAATCCATTTAATTTTTTGGGAGGGAGGGAGGCAATGGTAAAATTAGCCAAATACATCTTTAAAATGAGTAGATGGTAGTAAAGTTCAATAGTGTGAAAGCATGGCCAACAGTAGAAATATGATAACTTCATATCACAACACACAGGTATCAGTAAACCTCTAAGGAAAAGAACATATATAGCTGATCAAACCTTTTACAGAAAGCAGTCTTGATGGACAAAGCTCCCCCCCCCCCCAAACTATGATTTCACTGTGGAAATGTAAATACAGACATATCAGGCCACAAACTAAACTCTTACTTACCTCCAAATTTAAAATGTCTGAGATATAACTCTACCTGTGATATTAAGAAGAAATGTTCAAATTTTGCTGAGATGATGAGGCTTCAGTTAGGCACATCTGTATTTTGAAACAATTTTAAGTTTTGAACATATATCCAGACATAGTATATCATGGTTACCTTTGCAGATTTGTAAATCAGATTTGCAGCTCTCTGACTGCCCTTGCGGTTAGTGGTTTATTTATTTGTGGAAGTAGCATTTTTTATCGCTGCAAAAATTTAATGACTTTATTAGTTGTACATGTACTGACAAGACAATAATGGCTAAATTCGTTTTAAATTTTGGTGGTGCAGAGTGAGCATGTCATACTGTTTTTCATTCAAATCTGTCTATAGAAGTAACTGAATCTATAATAATTAAGTATATGTATGTATGTATATATCATGTATCTCTGTACTTGATTCATTAAATCTGAAAATTAAATATAGAAAACACCTGAAAAAACTTGAAACAAATTGATTTGTATTGCAACCAGGCTAAAATTGAATGATAGGGGTGTTACAATATCAATATCAATATTGGAATTGTGTCTGTTTCTGCCTCAAAAGTTTGATTGGGTTTGGGCAAGTACAAAGTCCATAAACCAATCCAATATTAGGTTAATTATGTATGAAACGGGACCCTTCTACTCTCTTGCAACATCCCATACACCTGTATGCAACTTAACAGATGTTTTGTTGTACAAATAGCTGCACAAGTAGTGTATATGTTATACATGTATGCATAACATGACATATACACATACATATACATAACAGTATATGTACGTACACACACACACACACACACACACACACATACAAAAGAATAATAATTTAAAGGTGATAATTTGAAAGGTGAAAAACCCTAGACTGCTTTAATCCTGACAAAAATGGGCATAAAGATGAAAGTACAGTACAAAAATCTTAACATGGTATTTACATGCAGTAAATGTTCTTTGCTACACTCCACCACTGTACACATGTATTTATAAGTAGAAGTTAAGAGATAAACTGTTTCATAAACAGACTGTAAACAGAACCATCACATATGCACTGCATTCACTGCACATGAAAAAATACTTCACTGTCTCAGCTGCTATTTAAACAATGACAAATCTTGGATCATGACTAATGCTTAAAAAGTGTTCGTTCAATAAGAAAATCCAGTGGACATTATCCCCTCCTGTCAATGGCCTACTTACTACATGGTCTCACAGTCCACATCTGTGCTTACAGAAGCTCAACCCCCATCCAATTATGCCAAATGACTCACTTGATGTTTGCTTAACAACTGGCTTGGTAACCGTAAGAATGAGAAGAACACAAGGGAAAGCAGGAGTTTTGACTCAAGTATCAAAAAACCAAGAGGATACTTACAGCTCAAGGGCAAACTTCTTTTTCTCCCTCTTTTTTCTCTCTTGCATTCGCTTTTTCTCTCTTCACTGACCAGGGGCTATATTAAATCTCTACTCCTCAAGTCAAACAGTGACCCCCCTCCCAACATCCCTCGCCCTCTTTCCAGAGAAGACACTGCATCTCTTGTACCGTCCCGGCTGCCCTCCCTCCTTCTTTTCTGTCCCTCCCTCTTTTTCTCACTACCTGGAACTCTGGATTTGCTGCTTCCATAACTCCAACCCCCATCTCCTCCTTGGAAGACATTTAAACAGTCCACGTAAATGAAAAACACATGGTGTGCACCCCCCCACCCCAGCCCAAACACACACTCCACTCCCTCCGTCTTTATAGGGGCCCAATGTGGTGAACAGTCTGCTATGTCGTACAGGGACTTCCATTCATAAAAGAAGAGCAGGTTTCCCTTTCATTCCCCGCATAGCACACGTCTCAAACTAACCCCCACAATGACGCACACCTCCAAAAGCCCATTAAACCTACTTTGCTCTACGCTCATGCAACATTCATCTGAGGTAATGAGAGTGCAAGTTCTTCACATTCTTTCTTTTGAAAAACAAGGTAGCTCTAGTGGTAGATGTCAACATAAACTCGAGTCTTGCTGACTTCCACGTCCTGAGGTCTTACCTCTTTAAGACTGGGCCTGTTGACATGACACCCAGGCACTAATTCCCAATGCTCCCTCAACTCCCCCTGTCCTCCGCCTCCTCCTCCTCCTCTCTAATTCATATGCATTCCTCATTCCTCTGTCCCTCCCCACACCTGCCATCAACTGCCTCGAGGCCACCGCTCCCTGTCAAGAGTTCACCTGACACACACAACCAGAGAAGGAGACAGACGGGCGAGACAAGGACTTAGAGGACAGAGAGCAGAAGAGGAGGCTGTTACTCCGTGTCGGTACCTCCTTGCTGTTGCATGGTGAATGCGTGTTGTCAGGCGACGCAGGGTCTAGGTGCACCTCTGGGCTCCGGCTCGGGCTCCGGGAGTGACGGCTGCTGCTTCCCGAGTCGGCAGAGCAGTCCGAGCCTGAAGAGTCCGAGCTGGAATGTCTCACCCGCCTGCCATGTGTGTGTGCTCGCTGTGCTGACAGGCTGTCAGTCAACACACACAAACATCAGAGAGGGGTCAGCACGGGTACACGGCCGAGTGGAGCAGGCAGATACTGTTCACACAATTGAACTTATGTTTACAGCAAACAGTTGCGAAAAAAAACCCCAAAAAACCAAAAAACATTAAGAGCTCACATTCACAATATGCACAATTTATTTGTAGCCAAGTACCTGTGTCCGTCCCAGGAGGCTGACTCATGAGCTGCCTTCAGGAGCACAAAACAGAAAACAGAAACTTATCATCCACAGCAGCAGTGTAGAAAACAACCCACTACACTTGATTTGCTGCCTCTGCTGCTTGACGTCTTAATATTAATGACATACATAGAAACAGTTGTGCCAAACTGTGCATGGGTGTGTACAGCTGGAGGTGCCAAACTCTCCAGTCTTACTGCTCTTATTTTTCTGTACGCTTTCATTTTCTGCCTCACTGTCATTCTTCCTCCTAAGCTTGCACGACAGCATGAAGACAAGTCCAGCTCAGATCAAAACTAATTAGTTATTAGGTTAATTTGTTTTCGTTCTAGTGTCATGCTAAATGTCAGACCCTTTGTACACAGAATTACGAGACATGGCTAACTGACAAAACACTCATTTTCTTCTAAACATATCACAAATTATGAATGTGGTTCCTCAAATCCTCACTGCTTTTGTTGGAAGCGCTTTTAAAGTTTCTCCACCCTCATCCTGAAGTGAACTACAAGGTCTCTGTAAACTAGCTAATTTTATAAGCATTGAGGGTTACTGACTATATCAGTATTAAGTGTACGTGTCCTGTCCACTGAATACTGCTGTTCCATAGTAATTTGCTGTTTTTACTTTCACTTGTTTCTTTTATGGGTACATTTTAATGCTTTTTTCAAAACCCTGGTTGTTTTAAGTCTTCTTTTGTTCTTTTATGTGAAACTTTTAATGCTGCTGTCTTGGCAGGACCTCCTCGTTGATGAGATTTAAAATTTTAACAGGAATATTTTGGTTACAATTAGGGTTAATTTAAAAAAAACAAATGCAATAATACAATACATATACAAAAACAAAATACATAAAGAACATCAGTTACAACATAATAGGTACTTTTACTTATTTTCGAATCACATATTTTGTGGAAAATTTCCAAATGTACATAAAAAGAACTGCTTCCAGCCCACAGTTAATCCTCACAAAGAGCCTTTTCTAATTCAAATGTTTCAGACGTAAAGAGTCAACTCAGTCACAAACTATCTTACTAAATATTAACACTAATACTACTATGAACTAATAATAAACTAATGGTTAACAACATGCCGTGATCTAGTTTTCTAGGTGCAGCGAAAGAGGGAGAGTCACCTACCCTTTGAGTGTCGTCCTCATCACTGCTCAGCCTCAGGTCATCAGCAAGCATGCTGCGAGCAGAGAAAAAGAAAAATCACTCACTTTCACGAAAGATGCACCTTTGATCAAATAAAATGCATAAGGTTGCACGTGAGGTTCAAGTGCACCTACAACATAACAGCCAATTAAGATTCATTTTGCTCATCATTTTTGAAATAGTGTAATTTTTTCAAATGTTCAATATCTTTGTTTGAAATCCATTTTTTACTGTATTGGACGGATCTATTGTTTTTGTCTTGTTTCTAGACAAAACTAAACACATCACAGTTATAGGAAAAGTCTCACAATTTGTGAAAAAAGAAAAAACTTCTTTCTTACGTTTCAGAAATGTTAACAGTATGTTAATAATAATAGTAAAACCTCTGTGTTACGTAACAGAGGCTGTGTGCTAATGTGGCTCACAACACTGAACATGTGTTTCACACTAAAAAAGAGGATGTAGAGAGCTAAAAAACAGAAGCACATCAGTCTCCAGTGACAGTGTTCATGAATGTTAACTAACCTTTGACCTGACCTGTGTAATGCGGCCTGAAACTGTTGACTGACACTAAATGTCTACTTCCCTTCACTCTCTTTCTCAATTGGTGATGCGTTTTCCTTTGGTCGCACAGATGATAATGTCCATTATATGTATGCAATTTTACAAAAGTCGCAGAGAGGAAAAAATGAATTAAGTGCAGACATATTATATTGTCTGTGTTTGTGCCACAGCAGTAGGTCAGGTTTGATGACCTTCCGTGGATCATGTTTCCTCATGTTCGACTTACGATTTGTGGGGGGCCACGTGAGAGGGACGAGCCATTCGCAGCTGAACATCCCCCCGACCTTACAGAGAGGGACAGAGAAAAACCAGGCAGCAAATTATGTATTAATAGGGAACCAATGAAAGGATTATATTAGATAGGAAGACATATAAATCAGTGAAAACATACTTTGCCTTTGCTGTGAACTTGGTAGTTTTGCTTCCTTGGGAAAGAGGGAAAAAATAAAATAGTGAGCACATATACACAAATCTTATGCTAAATAACCACACAGATTTAGGATTGCACTAAAGTATCAAATTATCATACTCATAGCAGACAAGTATTTAATGCATTTGTCCTTATCAAAACCTGGTGCCTAGATTACTCACAATACAACTGGACTACTGACAGATTGCTTCAGAGATTCAGGTGTGAGATGCTAGTAGCGGCTAATGTAGCCTTGCGTTGCTACCCGAAAGTAGAGATGAGGAGTGGGCTACAAAGGTCTTGAAGGCTCATGTGTTTCTAACTTTACACCTCTAGGATAATTCATTTTCAAACTCACAGTCTCAAACCCAACGGAAATTTCCTTGAGTGAGTGACATCACTTAAGGCAGTTTATTAGACTTCATGCAGCTTCTCCCGGAGCCCTAAAGGGTAACTATATTTCACATATGCAGTTGTACTCCCAAAGACCTGTAAGCAGGCTTAAATGTGTAAAATCCCTGGTGTGTCCCTTTAATTATTAAAGAAAATCAACAAACACCAGTGCATATACAACACACACAAACCTTAGAGTTGTAGAGGATTCGTTGGGCCTGGTCACCCCCTAAGGCTCGATGGGACGGCCAGGACTGAGTCATGTCCTGTGCAACAGATGGGGGAGGGAGGTCAAAGGTCAATTGTGAGATGCCACTGTGATTGATGATGTTCACATACGGGAACTCCTGGCATCCTAAATCTGTCTTTCTAAATATCTTCATTTTTCTTTCATTTAGGAGTAACTTATCTCTCCCATTTCCACACGTACAGTATGCACGTGTCTCTATCTCTCTTTCTGCAGAGAGCGTCATCGCACAGCTGGCTCTGGTTATCACGACTATTCCTCCCCACCAGGGGGAGTGTAACTGAGTTTAAATATGGGTTAATCTCAGTGTTGGTGTTGGCTGGAGGATCAGATATGTGTATTACATGATGGGTGTGGGAGTGTGTACTCTGCAGTAGTGTCAGAATTTCTGCACAATCATTTAGTTTCTTTTGATTGTTCTTCAGCCAAATCTCTTCCCAGGTATTTCAAGTATCTGCTCTATGTTTGATCGAGTTTGTTATGCTTCACAGTTCTTTTGTCTTTTGCAAAGTGAATTTGTTTATGGCTGTGTTCACTCAGTGAGCAATTAGGAGACCCTGCTGCCAGTGTACTGCCACATTAAGTACTCTGGTGCATGCAACAGCCTTTTCATTTAATTTGTTTGTGAGCAAATTATGCAGAACAGGTTGAAAATGTGATCTAATAAACTTTCTTTAAAAAAAGGCATGTGTTTGCATTCCAAGAGCGTAAGTATGAGTATGACTAGCATGTGGAATTTCTTGGCTTTTCAAAGGGAGCAATCTCGAAGGTGGGAAATCAGTGAGCCAGAACACAAGATAGCTCATCAAAACATTTGTTGCTTGTAAGGAAGCCCCGGGGAAATGAACATAAAAGACGTCAGGTGGCTCGGGCAAAAACAAGTGATCATTAGTAGCATGTGCAACAGCTAAAATCACACCGCAGATTTAGGGCACAACAGCCAACTGGAGAGAACGCACAACCGAGGCAGAAATTACTCATCGCTTTGCAGGAATAAATTCCCCAAAACATGTTAGGAGGAACTCAGAAGGAAGGGACTAAAGAGAGCATCAACTCACCAACCCAGAGTGACTGCAGGAATCACTGATACAGTGTTTGCACAGTGGACAGGTCCTTTATCGTGTCGCTGCTGTGACAAAGTAAGTCAGCTGCTTAGATGGCCAAAAAGTGGTTCAAAGGGGACTGAACAACAT
>JAPQLA010000005.1:7714945-7730138 GCA_029822935.1 Naso vlamingii | reverse complement strand
TATCAATCTGGGAAGCTTTCCACAAAAATGTGAAACCTGACTGCAGAGATTTGCACTGTATTAGCCACTATGTGAGGTTGCGCATTGATGTTATCACCCAGCATCACCTGGATCAAAGTCAGCTTCCACTTCGACCCCAAGTTGCTGGACTGGGTTCAGGTCAGGGCTCTCTTTGGCACCTAACTAAGGGAAAAATAAATAATAAAAAAAAAAAAATCTATGGATTTTGCTTAATGCTCAGGTTTACTGTCATGCAGCAAAACAAAAGGGCCTTTCCCAAACCGTCACCACGACACTGGTAGCACACAGCTGCCAAAAGATATTTGCGTATGGTGCGACGGCAGTATTCCCCTTAACTGGCATCAAGCTGCATACGCACAGGGTTGTCCACATATTGGTCATATAGTGTACTCAAATTCACATCTTGAGTCAGAATTTGTACAAGCTATTTTTCTAACAGATTTACACCTCACATAGCATCTTGGCAGAAATAACAGCTCTTTCTGAAGTTTTAAGTAAGTCTTTGCTAAAAACAAAAGCTAAACTTAAAAGCTCAAAGGAGGAAAAGCTGCTTTTGCCAATTATACATTTTGACTGAAATGGTGTAGTAGCATAGTTTAAGTTCCCTGACAACTTTCCAACACTGTTATGGTAATAAAATAAGTAAGTCAACAGTCACATAGCACTTTGATAACAGAGAGCAGTATTGACAGGGAGATATCTAAACAAACTTTTGTCAAAAGTCACCATATCATTTAAAAAACTGTGGGCAAAGTGAGCATTTTTCTCTGAGCTACAAAGATGATTGCTTGTCACAGACAGAGTGTAGTATTTCATTCAGTGGCTGAACACTCTTAGGTTTCAGAGATAATTACTGCTCCATTGTGCTCATTTAAGTGTGCAGCCAACAGAAACCACTTTAATGTTAGAGGCAGAATCTTTTAAAACGGCTGACTTCCTGTGAAAGTTTAATCGAGGCGAAATAAGCATCTGTTTTTAACATGCACTTTAACCCTATTGATGAAGCAAGCAAGTCAAGATATTGGAGACATTGCAAATACAATTGCAAGTTTGCAAGAGTAAAAAAAAAAAGGGGGGGGGGTTGTGTTGTGTTTTTTTTTTTTTTGCCTGTTGAGTGTCATTCAGCAAATCTCTGAAACCTACCAGTATCAGAGGTTTTGTTTATGGCTGACCTCACATGGAGGAAAGCAATTCAAAGACAGAATTAGCCCACTGGAGAAATCAATGAAGCAGCCTTCAATAAAAAGTAGCTCTCCCAGTCTCAGAGATGTCAACTTTTCCAGAAATTTTTTTGAAGCCGTCCTGGTCAACATCAACAACATCCAAAAACAAACTCTGCTTTGACAAAACCAATTTTTTTCAGCATAAATTTGACAACAAACTTTCTCCTGATAATAATCCTTTAAGAGATTGAATCCATGGATATGCTGCCACTAGAGGTCTCAATGGACCTGTAATAATGACCTTGGTCTGAATTGGATCTGATATTGTGAACCTAAGAAGATCTCTATCATTCCTTCCAAAATGACACAGACAAGGTCTTTCTCTTTCTTTCAAACACATGCATACACACAACACACAGATGCTTACGTTTCTAAGCACTGGACCACCAAGGCCCTATATTTAGTGGCCTTGGTGTAAAAACTTGTATTAAAAAATGCAGTGTAACTGAACCTAACACTCTTCCTAAACTGTGACACTTTAATAAATCAAAGGACATTAACAAAGACGTTTAAGATCACAGACATTGAGTATAAATCTTTCCTTCTGCTGCTGATTAAACAGTGCCTTACAGGTACCACTAGTAGAGGAAGAGGGGGTAGTTTGTCTTAGGCTGCAGCTAAGTATACAGCAGTTAGCGAAACACGTTGCAAACCAAACTTAACACTGGGACTACACACAGGCAGCTCCTATATTAGCATGTTTACAACAATTCGCTATCAGCCCAGTTAGCGCTAGATTTAGTAAAGTTTAGTAAACACATTGGCCATTGACCAGCATTAGGCTGTTGGTTAGCATATGTAGGCCTAATATTAGTGGTATGTCCTGTAGCGTTGGCACTGGTTAGCCCTTGTTAGTGGCTTTCTCGGCCAACTAAGCATACTGAATCAGTTGAGGAGCCCATGGCTTTGTGGCTAACACAAATGAGAAATAGAAGTGAGAAAGACAGAAGACATGCTAAGACCGGAGTGCACAGACAGAAGGTTCTCCCAAGTTTTATTGGCCAGGAAGAAGCTGAAGACCAACTGATCAGCACTCAGAAAGGGACAGCTGTGTGAAATGTTTAGGAAAAGCTGTTTCATAATGTCTATATCGCAGTAGTAGGATTTCAGTTTTTATTTTCTTTACCACCACCTACTGGTACGGAGAGTTACTTCCTTTTACTTGCTAGTTGGCCGTTAGCTGTACACTGTGTGGTGTGTTCAAGTGCAACTTTTTGGCCAGGACACACGCGATGTGAGGCAATGCAACAGTCGGCTCTCGCTGGTGCTAGCATTTTCTGGTGTGTTTGGAGTATTCGTAAGTAGCTCAGACCTACTATTAGCTTGCTGACGAATGGTGATAAGCATTTTCGGAGTCGTAAATGAATCAGGGAATTTATTTAACAGCAATAGTGTGCTGACAAAGATTTTTTTTGGGGGGGGTTGTTGTTGTTATTTTGACACCACCCCCCCTCAACTTTATTTAGACAGGTAATTAAACTGAGACACTGTTATATTTACAAGGAAGACCTTAAATTACAAGGAGAACAAGCGGATATTCGGTGGCCCAAGAGTCATTTTTTGTGGCCTCACGTGCTCTCATGTGGTAGAGAAGCTGTAATCCCCAATGATAACAATAAATAAACAAAAAAACTCCATAATTTTAAAAAGAGCCTTCTTAAGGTTTGAAGAGAAATATATTGTAATCTTTCTAGGCCGTCACTCAGAGATGAATGTTAGTGCAGCAGAGCAGTGACCAGCAGTAAGAAATGAGACAGGCTGACAAACACACACTGCAGCATTATAAAACTTAAAGCTACTCAGCAAACAGAAAGGTCAAAAGTCAATCTAAAACCATGTGGTATGCTTTACAAAAATGGAAGGCAGTTGCATAAATTGTGCAACTGCTAAAGTATAACTTTTACCAACTCCACTTTCAGTGGCATCATTGCCACCATTTTTCATTGCACCAAAGCTCCAGCTTCTAAAAATCGGTGCTGTCCAGCAAAGGCATGGTCACTGATAATATTTGCTTTCTTATGTTAATTAATACTATGTACAAGCAATGATAAAATATTTACACCCCCCAAAAACACACACACACAGAAAAAAAAAATTAAAAAATATTTAAAAAAAAATCTAGGACACATACTGCAAATTTTATGGGCAATACATTCAATATAGGATTTACTTTCTTTTTATATCTTAAAGCAAAATACATGTTATTCTCCATGATGGACATTAAGTACTACAGCTGAAATTTGTTAGGAATATTAAGGTAGAGAACACAGTGAGACATACCTCACAGCTGCAGGAGGGTTGCAACAGTGAGTACCAGTGAATGCAGTGTTCTCAGACCTTAGGAGAGCAGGAGCCTCACCAAGCTTTTCTGCTATTTGTGCCTTAACATAAAGATGTAATTTACAACCAGAGCATGGAAAAAATGTTACAAATGTATTTTGTATGAAACTAAAGTACTTAAGGAACACAGTTTAAATATCACTGGAAATTCAAAATTATTTCCTGTATTTTAAAAAAAAAAAAAAAAATTAAAAATTAAAAAAAAAATCTATCTTCTAAATAAAATTTGCAGAGCCTGAGCCAAGTTTGCTGCACCTTCTGAATGGCAAAAGCTGATGGTAATGAAAGACACTTTGTAAGTGCTAGGCACCACAAGTTGTATTGTGGTAAATTTACAACTTCACATCAGGAGTGTATAATTATCAGATCTGTGTGGCATGACAAAATCCCCTTGTAATAGCCCCGGGCTAATAGGGTCCACATCCTCTGCCAAAAGAGAGGGTGTAATATCAACAATTGGAAGCAGTGGCTAATAAAATTATGTGTGAGAGAGAGAAAAAATTAAAATCAATTAATAGTTTGTGACATAAAAAGCCCCACATTTACTGGTTTAGCTCCTCTAGTATTTGTAGCTTTTTATGTCTTTGTGAGTTGAAATACCTGTTATAGTTGTTCAGATAAAATAAAATTTAAAAAAAATGGGTTCATGAAGGAGCTCTGGAGAGTCACATGTGTAAGGGGTGTATGCCATCAATTCACATTTGAAGAATTAATTATTAAATTATTTTTAAAAAATAAAGATTAATTACACAACAATGAAAATAATTGTTTGTTGCAGCAGTATTGTGAGCTACAGTAATACAGTACAGCTAAGGCAGCTGATACACTTTTCTGTTGAAAACAGTTATCCCCTCTTTGCAACACTTATCAAATGCAGCCTACTGTGTACTTGCACCAGCAAAGCAGGAAAACATGGGAAACACAATGTATAATCAGCTTGGATTCTCAGATGGACAATTTGCCAAATAATTTCCCTATTTTTTTATGTCATCACACACATGCCACTTGGGCCAAGCAGACACAGTATTGTATGTATTAAACTATTAGTAGTCCTGAAACAACTACTTCACCACATCCATCTTTACAAATTTATTTAAAAATGTAAAAAAAGAACTTATCAGGTGAGCTGTGTATTTTTCTTTTAAGCTGATCATTTCTTTACAAGTCCAGGTGGAATTGTTCACATCAATGATTCTAACCTCTCCCTATTTTTCCTCACTCTCTTTTAAGGACGCATGCCCAGACATGTCACCTTCACTGCTAAGCCTTTTTAACCCATTCCTACGACATTTGCTCCTTATACAATGGCCTCAAAGAGTTACCTGACCCCGAGGTTGAAGGTCAAGTAACCTCCAACACCCCATCGAGTACAGGGACGTGGACATGACAACTCATCACCTCCCTAGAAGTGGTCTGGGCCGGCCTCTTCTGGTCTGTGTTACACCGTCTTCTGCCTGTATAAGCACAAACTAAAGGAGGATCTACAATGACATTGAAAGCTGTGGGAAAGAAAAAAAAAACCCTGAATGGCAGTCACATTTATCCACAAGAAAAGATCTATGCAAATTTGAGTTTCTCATTGTTTCTGTTTTATCTAAGTTCATTGAAACCTGGAGTGAAACTCCACCAAGTGTCAGCAGACAATTGCCCATTCTGAAAACATCAACAACTGCAAAACTTAACTGATTAATTCTAAGATGCACACTCTGCATTTTATTTCAGAATACATCAATTCAGCAAATGAATGTATGAGGAGGCACACGGTTTCTTTTTCACTCAGGCATAAAAGCAACATATATCCCTTTATAATGACACATCCATCACTTGAAAATTGAAGCCATATAAACACCAACTGATAGGCTAGCCAAATCAGTGTTGTTGTTTTTTTTTGCCTTTTGCAAGACAAGTGGACAGTACAAATATAGTTTGTTCACTGTGACACAACTTTATAAGGAATAAACTGTTTCATCAGCTACTGGCTCAGCATGTACACAGCATGAGATCTTTACAGTAGTAAATGGAAATACAAAACCAAATCCTCCATAATAACAGTGCAACCAATTGTGAGGACATAGACAAAAATAAATAAATAAATAAATAAAAGTATCCTCTCTACCAAAAATACGTCAGCAGGGTGTATAAGAGTGTCTCAGTCTTAAGACAACCCAGGAGGTGGTATATCTTTTTTGCTGTTCATCGCAGAACAGGGATGCATCCTGTAAGAACCACACTAACACCAGAACTGTAATGGTAAGTGTTAATCCTACAAAGACCTGATACATTTGCTTACATGGGAAGACCTGTACAGCATAGCAGGGGCACAGTAAATGGGATTCCCTGGAAGCTACAGCTGTGTCTTGTCAAACGAATTACTTAAAAAAAGAAGAAGAAGAAAAAAAAAAACGAAAAGAAAAAAAAAAAAAAAACCACAACAACTCTGAGGACCCATGTGAAAACACATACCTGGGGATAAACAAGAGAACATACTTAATTCACAGGACAACACTAGCTGATAAGTGAGAGTGACCTCTGAGTCATTCTTGCACTCCACAAATATACACCACCCCCTCCATTTACTGTCAGGTGTGAGTTGTACAGATGGACCACGGACAGTCACACTACAGGTACACAATCTATATTACTGAATAAAATTAATTTGATTAGAAAAATTAGAAATGACGTTTTGATTTGGACATCACACAAAGAATATGATGTAATCAATGTCTAACACTGGCTTTATGAAAACACAGCAATAATCTAATATGCTTAGTATGGTTTAATATTATTTGTTGCACTTTTTTGAATTGGTTTTTGAAAGCTGGTGTCACAGCAGGAAAATGCATGTCTTCAAAGCTTTAATAACGGTTCAAAAGACATTTTAACCACGTCCAAAAGGGATGGGCCACATCGTATTGCCCCCCCCCCCATCCCCTAACCAACAGCAGTGTCTGTCATCTAAACACACAGTGTCCACAATGTGTCTGGTAAAATATTTAATCTGAGCACAGAATTGCTGAACCCGCTACTACCGTATAAACATTGGATTTTAACTTAGTCTCAGTATTACACATTCCTCAATAAATTCAATTCTAATCTCACCAGTTATTTACTACTCCATTTGAACTATCTCAAGCTTCCTCCTACTGCCACGAAAGCCCGAGCGGCAATAAACAGGATGCAGACAAAGCAGTACACTGTGATGCAATTTCAAAAGTACGACCTGAGGACTTGATTTACACTTGACCAATAACACTGAAACTAGTTTAAGGGAAAAAAAAAAAAAAAAAAAAAAGTATGACAACCATCTAAACAAATTCAGTTTAGATAACTACCACAGCATCTAACAGGACAACCACAACTTTTTTAAACAGAGGGTCACTACTTTGAGAACCACCAGAAGACTGAATTTAGTGTCCTCGTAAGTGTGTATGTTGTATGTACATGCACACAGATGCAAGAGGGGCAAAAGAGGAAGCAACGTGTGAGAGTTGAATGGCACACCCATACACTCATGCACCAATTACACCAACACACAGACTATACTTGTATTTTTGTGCATATTCCAGCCCAAATGCCTAGGTTAAATACAGATACGGACATTTCTCTAGCTTACAGTGTAAAAAATTCACACATAACAACCAAAATTTTTCCTGCTAAAAATGATGCTTTTTAAGGAACTGAAGTTTTGTTGTTACACTCTTGACTAAGTTTACGTATATCTACAAAATTTTTAAAAATAAATTAAAAAAACATGAATAATCTCTCTGATTATTTCACCACTCCTTTTGCTCGCTGTGACCTAGCTGGTGCTTACAACTGTTTATCAGTTAATTACACACCAGCAGATCAACATCAGTTATTTCAGAAAATCCAAAATTATACATGCTGATATAATTGTTGAAAATTAAAGTACAACTAATTAGTTGTTGGAAGCAAATTTTTAGAACTGACCAAATGAGATACTTGGTCACACAAGGTGTGAAAATGTCTGCTCTCTCTGCTATAAAGCACACTGCCTGACTGGGGAACAAGGATGAGGTGTAACCAGCTGACCAAGTTAGGGGAACTAACACAGAAATACACAAACCAGGCACTTACATTTTAGGATCACATAAATCTTTCCAATCATACTGCTTACAAGTTAATACGGTTGGCTAAACTAGCACCCTCAACTGAAATGAATGTCTGGAGCAGCAAAAATGAAAACACCATGTGTGTTCTCTAGTCAGAGAAGGCAGATTCTTGCTATGTGAGATCTTACTGCCAGTACTGTTGCAGGTTATCTTATTACTACCTAAAATTTAATAACGAAGCAGAGAATTCACCAGCACTGTAACAGCTGACGTATTCTTTCTAAACATGCTATCCACGTCCATAAGTATCTCTGTAACTACACAAAACAACAATAAAAGGAGTCTGCTGCCTCTTGAGTCAAGCTCAAAAAGATCTGATTTGTGGGAGAGGAATTATGTTTGTCGATTTTCGAGTTTTTAAAACTGCTAATGGGCCACCTAAATTTATCACTTTTAACAACAGATGATCTTCATTTAACAAGCCACAAAAATCCAGCATCTTTTTCAGTCTACCAGAGGTGAAGTATACACAAACACCTTATAAGCAGTTAAACACATAACTGACCATTTTTAAATGTTACTGTCACCTCCATAATTTAAAAAAAATAAAAAAACATTTTTGCCATTTTAGAGAAACAGGTGCAAAGACCTATGCGCTACAGGGATGCATCACCTACTGTATGCAAAAATCTAAGCCAATGCAAAACATATGCTTGCAAGAAGCATGCAAGAACCTTGCACCATCTTGTGCAGCCAGTGTTATCAGCCTTAACTTTATGTGTATCATGCAAAAAAATACACTGACATTATTTTTTACTAAAGCTTAGACCAAAAGTCAAGGTTTACTTAAACTGACCACTATTTCAATTATTCCAAAACTAAAATTATGTTAGCAAGAGAAATGACTGATTCACATTAAATAATTTGACAGCCTCTATCTCATGATGCTGAGCCACTGTCACATAACTTAAACCAAGGCCAGCTTCTGAAAAAAATAAAAATAAAAAAAAAATAATCAACAACACCCGAGAAAACCTGTTCCCATCACTGCAAATTTGAATACTATAAAATTTGTGCTGAGTGGTGCAGAAAGAAGGAAGAGAAGGGTGGGGGTTCTCTGCAGCCTGGCTACAACACATGTGAGCAAGTACAAGAAGAGAGGCACAGTTTCACCAGGAAATGGGGGTGGGCGCCCATTTTGCCAGAGGGGTCTGAGAAGACAGAATGATGAGTCACAGAATGTCATGCTAACAGTCTGAAACAGCACAACGGTGCTCTATAATGAGAGTGAAAAGGCAAATACCAGAAAATGGAGGGAAGACATGGACCTGTAGCATTTTAAGAAGATTAACTGCAGGCAGGACAGGAATAAAAACTGCTGGAAAACACCAGTACTAATTTAACAAGAGCAAACATAGACAGTGTCAACAATACTGTAATCCCTAACTAGAATATTATAAGTAATATAATACACTCATTTCACATCTGTGAGCACATTAGATACGCATTCTAAAACTAGGTACTTATGTGTAAAAGTTGATATATTACTAAGATTCTTCACCATAAAATTTCTCTTTGAAAAGTGCCACCTCATCCTTTTACCTACTGGATGAAATTGGATTTTTATAGTAACAAATGTTGCCTCAGTCAGTACGGCCCTTAACAACAACCGAGTAGTTAGCTTTTTTTTTTTTTTTTTAATCTCTTAAGGGTATGAGAGCAATTTGACTTTGTTTCTTTATCACATGATCAATAGACAGGCAATTACAACTTTTAGCACTAAATCGGCAGGCATATGTACTAACTTTGTAAGTATTTTTTTAGTATAAATACACTCGTACATCAGAGGAGTAATATCCAAGAAGTTGTGATCCTATAAAAACAATTCTGAAACTTTAAATAATTACATTTTCGCTGCACCACTTTTACACCAACTCTGTTCGGTGGTGTTAAAAATGTTTTAAAACAAATTAAGACCTGAATAAGTGACCAATTATTTATTTATTTATTTCAAGCACAGCAGATCATTTTATCAAAAAACAGCTTTTTTAAAAAGTTGAATTATCAATGAGCAGGTGGGATTTTTTTTTTTTTTAAAACATGTCATGACCACGACTAACTACACATACAGAGTAACATGGAAGCACACAAGTTACCCATCAATCTTAAATACACCTTGTGGTGTAGAGTAAACAGCAACAAATGTATTTATTTCTAAACCAGTTGATCACATGCCAGTCACATTTTGAACTTATCATACTATTCACTGTGTCCATACACCCACAAATGAAGTTTTCTCGTCAGTCAGACACATCAGATCTTTTACTACAGTAATTTCCTCCCCCTCTTTGCTCTGCTATGTGGCTGTGAAAGGTCTTCCCTGCACATCATGTGAGCTAATTTCCCACAAACTGAATGCCTTCAAAAATAAATAAACAAAATCTTACTATGAGGTGGGCGGTGTCATGAAATGCTGTCCCCACTTCTATCAATTTTTATACTAAGGCTACAACCTGCAATTTTAATAACCTATGTCTAAAAACAATGGCTATTCAGCTGCATTCACACTCAGGTCATGCATATGAGATTGAGGTGAGAGCACAACTTCTAAACAGCTGCAGAATATGTATGACAAAATAGAAATTCTGGAAAAATGCTATTAGTAAGCACTGTCATTTGTGACGGTCTAAGGGGGGGAAGAGCACTGCAGGGAAAATGGACAGAGGTCTGGCTTACTTGATCAATTTATTTATTTGATATATACATATATTTATATTGGAGAAATTTATACAGGATACTTGACGATGTTGACGCATATTTGTTCAAAAAAAAAAAGCAACACTGTAAAAGATAGGAAGGCCTCACATTATGTAACACATTAAACCGATCTCTACTTAGAAGGAAGTAGAAGGGGCGGGTTTACACGCACAATTATATGGAGCCTCTCTTTTCCTCTCTTATGCTTTATTAGTCAAGCAGTCATATTCATTATGAGAGGCATAAGGCAGCATAAAATATCACACATACACCCCTCTCCAGTAATTAATGACTATCTCCGTTTTGTCACTCTTTACTAAACCGATTGGACCCCGCAGAGGCTTTTCCCCCTTCACTGTACTTGAATTTAATCAGAGTCCAGGGCACACAGAAAGTGGAGCGAGGCTAGTCAGGGCAAAAAAAAAAAGGGGGAAAAAAAAGACAGAAAGCAATGACTGAAACCCTCCTAACCACGATGAACCAAAACCCTCAACATTACAACGAGCAGCACCCCAACTAACAATACAGTTCTGTAACTAATGCTAATGCAACTTTATTGCATCGTTTGTGGTTTTGACAGGCATTCGTCTGACGTTTTACACAGCTATAAAAATTGAATCATCACAAGTTGCGACCTATGATTATTGTCACTTGGCTCAGACACACGTCAAACACCGAACGATAATCTTAAAAAAATATTTCAAATTTAATACCAAGCTCGAACGTAAAGCCAGTCCTCGCTGCAATTACTTGATCACTTGGTAACGCTGACGTTACTGATCAATGGAGTTATATTAATGCGAGAGCTGCACTGGCAACGTTGAGGTTAAAACTGCAAACTCACGTTAACAACCACTTCACGACACAGATATAAAAACAACCCGTCATTATTAATAAGGGCATCCCTGAGTGTAAGGTCACACAGCGATAAAATTACAAACTTACCAGGTGTTTTCTGCCTAGAATCCCCAAAACCGCATGCAAATAACACGCAGGCTATTTACCAGCTCCGACAAAAAGTCTGCTTTAGTTAACAAGCTTGATAAAATTAAGGTAACACAAAAGGCACTGTGTCTGTCCCAGTCTCTCGAATTGATTTTTCCCTCCGAAGCCTGTGTAGGTGCCGTGTGCATTTGTTGACACTGCCGACTGTGCTCCTCTGCTCGAGCCTGGCTGCTTTTGCACATCCCGCTCAAAACTGGGCTCCAATGCCAAAAAATGGTCCATTATAGATAAACTTTGATTTATAACCGCTAAGTTTATTGTCTCCTTCATTCAAAATTATTTTCCATCTATCGTTATTCCTTAATTTCAAATTCATCTCTCACCTCCTGGATAAAACGGACCGCTGTATGAGCCCTCTTTTTTTTTTTTTTTTTTTTTTACCGTTACAGCGCAGCAAAGTCAGAAATCCCTCTGTATGTGCTAGCACGCTAAGCTAGCATGCTAGCTGCTACGAGTAGTGGAAGCTGGCAAAGCTGGCCAAATGGCTAACGTCTCCCCGCCACGGTCGGTCTCTCCTCTTTTCCGCGTATTCCTGTCCTTAAGTCCGTCTATAACGTCCAATTAAAATCAATTTAAATACATCGTGGCTTCAGTTACCTGTGTTTCCATTGAAAGTGCGCGATGACCCTCTCTAAAAGCGCAGTTTAATTTTGAGCGCTTGGTTTCTCCCCCAGTTTCACCGACAGCTTTCTATATTTGCAGCATCCTCTCTCCGCAGCTGCTGAGGCAATCGCAGCTCACTCGAAAATGGCGCCGAAAGATACACTCCTCATTCAAATTCGATAGAGCCTCCCATTCTCCCTATTGGCTGAATGCGGACTGAACTCCGCGCAGCTGATTGGACGCTGAAAATGCACTCTCGAATGACTCGCAGCCCACGCAGCGTTCAACAGAGAGGACAAATTAACTCTTTCGGCACCTGGGCGACTTTAACAGTTATAACCGAAGCCTAAACCTTTACGTTCAAACTTTTTAAACCCGGACTATTTGTATAAAATGAATACCACGATCCCTGGTAACGACTATGCATCATTAGTGACACCCTGCAGCTCTGAGTCAAAAAAAAAGTCCCAAAAAACCTCTGATGATGAACAGGACACAGGGAGAAATCTAAAGTGCAATGAAGTCAAAGGTATCAGGCCTACCATAGACACACATTTTACATGTTAAAACTGATATTGGATGCATTTTAGAAATAGTATAATGTGTAAGAGCCCTTCACTTTATATTATAGCATTCTATAAATCATTATTTGTCTTTTTTTAGCCACTGGTGTTTATGAATGAAACATTTATTGAAAAGCTCCACATCCTGTATCTGTAGGCATGTTAAATATCCATGTTACCAAATTAGCTGAGTGAACTTTGACAGCCTGCTGCATTGTGATGCACAACAAAACTGCAACTGGCCTTGTGATTAAAATACACTGCTAACCTGGATAAACAGGGCCTACCAACTGTCTGCCATTGCATTTTAACACACTTAATGCTAATGTACTAAATTATACATCACATCAGAGGTGGAAAGTAACTAAAAATGCTTATTAAAATTTGTTTTGTACCTAAATTTAATGTCAAAGGTACTTGTGCTTTACCAGAGTATTACTATATTTGACTATGCTACTGTTTCGTAGACGAAGCAAATGTTGTAGGCTACTTTATACGCCACTAAAGTTATTTCATCAGATCAAGTTACCTTTCAGAATAAGACTTAGCATACGAAGCAGATCATGGCCTTATAAAGTACAATACAATATGTAACCAGGAGTTCCCAGCCTTTCAGGCCTGTGACCTCTTGCGAAAGTCAGCGTCTTGTGAGCTCCTTGTCGTGTTTTCAGATACATCATCAGTTCCAGCTAAGTAACTTTTCACCTCGAACCTCTCACATGGTTTTATTTGAAAACTATTCGATTCCTAGTTTGTTCTTCTTCCCTCTTCCATTAATCATATCAGGGCAAGTCAGATTTATCTTGTGACCATTTGGAGGCGCCTGACCTCCAGGTATGGAACCCCTGGAACAAAGCACAGAACGTGGAACAGTTCAAATATGCTCCACCTTGAACAGCTACAACTGTGAAATGCTACTTACATATTAATGCATCGGTATTAAACATCTGTGGGAAGATCAAATAACAGGTGCCATTTTGCTGCACAACCAGTATTTCACCTTTGACGCTTTAAGCACATTATGCTAATATGATACTGTGTTTTGACTTAAGACAGATTTTAAATGTAGGGCATGTATTTGTAAAAATGTGACTGAAGATTTACTTGGGATGTTATTTGTCAGAATGCATGAAAACCCCTTTTGAATTGTAGACATACACACACACAACTTCCAGTTAACATATACATTTATAGCCTTACAGCACATCACACACATTGGGAGAGTTTTCCACAGCAGTTGCATGTAAGGTTCAAGCTTTGTTGTATGGGTGTGTGAGAATGCTGAATACGTTGCAATATTTTTAATTACCATGCTTCATATAGGCACCATGAATGTGTTCCCCTTGACAAAATGCACACTCATCTGCAGTTAACACAACAGTGCTTGTCTTGCAGAGTCAATAACAATCAAAAATAGCCAAATAAAACACATTATTGCCACCATAGATGGCAGAAATATGACAAAAGTACAGGAATAGATGAGATTACTCCTCAGGCCAAGGAGATGCAAAACAAATAACGAAGAATGTCAGGGCACAAAAAGCAATAAAAGCCTTAACTTTGAGTCAGGGAGGTAAAAAGGCTGCTAAAGTACAGAAGCCTAGTCAGCAGTTATGTTCTCCTTTTCAATCTTATTTTTTTCCACATTTTGAATGAGGACATTCTTAGTCTTTTTTAAAAAAAAATTATTATCTCAAACCGCTGCGATATCACATTGCCCTTCTCTAATTTTAATGAAGTTTCCTCTTCAGTTTCCCCATTTTTGAACATTTGACTGATTTGTTTTCCACACCTTTCAAAGGGACTTGAATATGAATTTAAGATTAGCTTGGCATCATCACATGAGTACACACACGCACACACACACACACACACGCTGTAGTGAACATGCAACGGCCAAAGCAGGGACGGGTTGGGCTCTGCCACAATAACCCTGCTGTTATCACATCTACTGTAGCATAGTGTACCTCGGGCAAGATAAACAGAGACAGCCATTTCATCCCAATGCACACATAATAACAATAAATAACATTCACCTGCTATGTCAGTAGTTGGCTCCACCAGGGTGCATTGGAAAAAACATTAGCAGCAGCCTACTATAAGTTTAAGAGTGGGCTTAAGTGAATCTCTTAAACACAACTTATATCCAGTTAATTTCTCTCTTTGTCTTTTTTTAAAATTGACACTATTAAAACGTATTTGCTTTCTTTATTCATGCCATTAACATTCTAGATTTATTCAGGCCTCAATGGAGGTATTTCACTTTGTTTGGCATTGCTGTGTGTGGTACACTAAAAACATAGGCTAAGGCTTTTTACCTTGGAGTACAAAAGCAGACTGGGAGAGAGAGGGCGCCCATTGTGTATGCATTCTGGTGTAGTGTGGACAATGGGGCGGAGAGGAAAAAAAACACACTTGTTTACAGATAAACTGGTTTGGACAGGAAGCCAGTAAGGAGGAGCTCTGTGTTGTTAAACAGGCATGTGGAGAGGCAGGGATGAGCCAGCAAAAACACCACCGTGACCACAGGGAAGATCATGATGCAGTACTCAAAGACACTAGGCGCAAACACACACACACACCCACACACACACACACACACACACAC
>JAPQLA010000005.1:7524804-7534975 GCA_029822935.1 Naso vlamingii | reverse complement strand
TGTGTGTGTGTGTGTGTGTGTGTCGGTGCTCTCCATTGTGCAGCTGCGATCCATGAGATTCAGGCTGAGCTGTCACTCCGCTAATCTCCCCCAGTAGAAATACAGCTTGGAAAATGTCATCTGAACATTCCGAATTGTGTTTACACTCGCTGCAGGTTCCATCGCTTCTAATTTGACAAGTCATTATCACCCATGCTTCTCTCCCTCTTCCCTCTCGCGGCCCGAGACACACACAAAAAAAAAAAAAAGGAGGAGGAGGACTGGAGGAGACAAAACAAGGGCATTAAATTCCACTCACAGACACACAAAGGTGCTCTCATTTACCAGGTAATCCAAATTCCTAGGCTATAATAGGGAGGATTAATGTTATTTTTATTAAGAAACATAAGTTAATTTGCATTATATGTCTCTATAAACTTAACATCTTTCAAAAAAAATCATTTCCTTAGGCCTGCACACTTCTAAAGAATACAAATACTAGACAGAGAGCTCACATGGTAAAGCTGTTAGCTGTCTGAACAAAAACCAGCAGCTGGTGGCTTCATATGTATTTGGAGGAGCACATGGCTCTGCACACCCTCAGTCCCACAGCCATGTTAGCAGAAGAAGGGGCTGCAGTGGCACAAATTCAGTACTGGGCCTCACACAACAAGTCCCTGAAATCTAATGACAAATTACAATGTTAGTCTATGCCCTCCAGGATGCCAAATATAAGCTTATTTTCATCTGACGCCAGATGCCATTGACAGGCCACGTCTGAGCTTGATAAAATCTGTTCTTTCTAAGATTTTAACAGACGCAGGCTCTCAGCAAACAGACTGCATTGATAAGTCCAGAAAAAAAAAAAGCCCCAGCCACCCCAATCTTGAAAAACTTCCCGACACTGAGCTGTCTCCTCAAAAGTTTAGTGGGCCGTTGCATTTCATCTCCTCGGGGTTTGCGAACAAGCCTATCTCATGACCTCTATTACCAGGCGTGCAACTTCCAGCCTCAGGGTAAAAACTCCAAAATTCACAATCTAACCGCAGACAGGGACAGAGGAAATGGGGTCTTAAATAGAGGCTACCACCACGAACGCTCAAGACTAAAGTTCTGCTGTGTTGTTCTAACTGTATGACTGTGCTGATCCCTGCAGATCGGCCCTTTGGCTCAGATTTGTACTCCACTGTGGCTCAATACATGGAGCTATCCATGGTGCTGAACAGCCATGTGTATAACGTACAATTATCCTGATGCAGACCACAGTATGTAATATTCATGGCTATATGCATGTGCCTCACTTGGCTGTCAAGTCAGTTGCATATAAACCAGTGCGTTACTCTGGTCATCAGCGTTTTCCATTATTTACCAGGTTTTATAATTCATTAGGATGATTTATTTATCTGTGACATTAAGCATCACAGTGATTCAGTGTGAATGTGGTCTCAACAGACAACTTTTGTTTTGTTTTTTTCTTAACAGTTAAATGCACAATATGTAATCCCTGCCGCATGAGGTCTCTCGATCATAATGAAAACAACAAATGTAGTTTGATGACCCAGTGAAGTAGTGTGGGATCATGGGATTTGCTTATTTTATTGTTAAACAGGCACCACTACAGATGAAAATCTATCTGACCGGCTCTGGCAGAAATGTTCACTGACAAGGTAATGTATTAAAGTTTTAATTAAGTTACATTTAGTCATGTTTGCAGACCATCATCCTCACTCTGACTGGTGTTGTCCTGGAAGCTAGGATCAGGCGATAAAATTAAACCCAGCATTACTTGGAAAAAGAAATAGGGACTTTTGTAGGTTTAAACATTGTTGGACACATTTGGTATAACAGTTGTGTTAGTACACAACTCAGCATAGTATATAAAAAAGTCTGTTTCTTTGTTTTTTTTTCCTCATTGGAGACAATAATGTTGTTTTGTAGTGGGATAGTTACATTTTGCCAGGTAAAGTCATTTTGTTAAGCATGGCATGGTGCTGTGGTGCCTTGGAGGATAATTGGAGCCAAGAGAAAAAAAATCCAATTTAAATGTTTTTCCTATTGGGTTGTTGTATTTTTTCTTTACAATGACCTCCCACAAAATTAGAACTCAGGGTAAAAAGAAATGTGTGTCTAAAAAAAAAAAAAAAAAAAAAAGAATAAATAAATAAAATCATGGCCATGGTTGAATAAGAAATGTGACGCTAAATCAAGGTGATGGCAGGAGAGCTGACAATGAGGGAGAGGGTGGGAGAGGGATGGAGGCAATGACCCATCCATCTATCCAGTCAGTCAAGAGACATCTCCAGTGGGAGTGATGTTCGGGGCCAGAGAAGTTAATGACACTACTGCCCTAGGCTTAGACCCAGGCACCATGCCCATGATCATATCGCATGCATGCACACACACACACATATATATATATATAGAGAGAGAGAAAGAACTCTCAAATGATTTCTATTGGAACTTGTGTGTTTTTATATATCGTGCTTCGCCGGCAAAGAAAGAAAGCAAACAGCCATGAAGGGCTGAGTCAACGTGAGCACGAGGTCCATCCATCAATCCATACACATCGTCTGATATTGCTTATTGTCTGATAATGCAAGGTTGAACAGGTCAATCAAAACCTGTAAGTGGTATCATTCAATCCACCGAGGTGTCGCTAGTTTTTCTGCTGTTTCACCTCATACTCCCTTCTTCCCCCTTTTCCATGCATTCTTGCTCCCCACATCTCCTTCACTCCACAGTTTTTTCACTTTTTTTCATCTTTTGTTGTCACTGTGGTGTTATCAGTGTGTTAACAAGGTTCGAGATCTGCAGAGAGTGACCACTTATGTACAGTAACAAGCCGCGGAAATGCTTCTTCTACAGACAACGACGCAGTTTAGTGTACACACATTTATAACTTACATCCCCACCAAAAAAGCCTCTGTTTCTGCTTAACCCCCTATTTTTCTCTCTCATTACAGGAACCACAGTGTGGGCAATGAAGCTCCAGTACGTTGCCCCCGCTGAGTTTGACTCCCTTGGTTTCTTTCCATCACACCTTCCGGCTTAAACCCTTCATCGACCCTCATTCGATCCTCTATTCATCCTTCTTGTACTCAACCTTCATTTAATCCCTACCTTCACTCTGAACACTTCTCATCCCAACATCCCCGATCCTCCTCCAGCCCTCTCACCTTCATTCACACTGACTAATTAGCATACAAAATGGGCATTGTTTTTGCTTCAGACAGCTGACAGCGCAGATACAAAGGCAGCAATTAAGAGATAAAACAGAAGAATGAAGAACCACTGAAAAGTGTTTGTGCATGTATACATGCTTTACTATGTGCTAATTATATATGTAAGTACTGTGAGTGTATATGCACTATCTACAGAATATGTATTACATCACTTGTATAGAGGGAGACGACAAATGAGCAAGTGTTGAAGATGAAAGAACATTTTCAATTAAGATGAGTATGAAGCCTGCTTCATTAATAATGCAAATCATTACCCCCATTACGATAGTGCCCCAGTTTAAAGACACTATATGTGAATGTGTGTTTGCTTGCCAGCTTTTGCATGCAAGCACACATCTAGTGTGTAAGTAAAATGGATTCCTCAAGTGATTTGGTGCCAATGCTTCATCCCTAGCTAATGGCCAAAGGAAAAAAGCTTTACAGCTTCTCAGAATCCTGCACAGCCCGTGTGTGCATGTGCATAGTGAATGCATGCTTTGGTGCACCTGCACACTCAAGCAGGGAGGTGCAAGTGAGAGAGAAAAGAGAAACAAAAGAGACAAAAAAAAAAAAAAAAGACAGAGAACAGTGAGATAGGCAGACTTGTCCAATGCGTTCCTCTAAAATATTTATGCAACTGGAGATTTCTGTCCCTGATTCGGAGTCCAATTAAAGTTTATCTCTAAATGAATGTGCTTGTGCTGGAGCCAGGAGGGAAGGCAGCAGCAGTCTGCAACAGAGGCAAACACAACACAGCAAGTCTGCCACTTTACTGTCTATATTTCATAACACCATACTGCTGCACACTTAGAGTAAGCACACACAACAAAAGCATACAGGGAGTATAAATACACAGACACACCACCTTCCTTCATGAATGCAGTACACCAACAATATGACATCATGTGCTTGTTTGCAATACTCATGCAGAAATTATAAACTACCGCGTTCAATGCCACAACAAGCTCCCGACATTAACTTGCCAGCCAGGAATTAAAGCAATCCCCTTTACATCTAAAACTGCTGAATTATTCAGCAGCTCGCCAATAAGGAGCAGTGCTAGAGAGGAAGGGCTTTTGGGTGGGCAATTCTGAGACAAATGACACAAATCCCAACATGCATTGCTCTCCAGTGGCACACCAGTACAGTCTAACTTGAAGGGACCTCATAAACATCCAGGAAACAAGGGGAGAAGCGTGATTTATGGAGACTGAAGCAATGAACTCAGCGGCAGAAATTAACAGAAATTATACTGATGAACACAACACTGGATTTCTCGTCGCTCCGTCTCTGAGCTTCCTGCTCTCCCTCGGCCCGGAGAGCAGGGAGGGCAGTGCCTGTGCGGCAGCTTTAGATAGGAATTAGCAGCGTTTCATTGTGATAGTGATTGAGTATGGGTCCCTAGGGCGGGTGTGCTCATTGTTACCAGGGCTTGTAAATCTACAGTAATCCTCCCAGTGCAGGCCAGAAACACACATGAATATTGTACATACACACATACATACAAACATTGTACATACTGTACATGTTTGCTTATTTCTTTCAGACAGAAACATTTATAATAAAAATAATTCAATTGAAATAATCCAACCCACATGCGGTATTGATCCAGAGTTTTTTAATCAATCAGAACATCTATACATTCAGAGCCCTGTCCCTGAGTTTGCCTCTTGTGCTCCATGTGAATATGATCAAAATGACCATGTTATGCAGAGTTTTGTTCCTTATACTAACTACAATCCATGCTTCACATTTCTTAACATTTGGCCTCCACCCACGCATCCACCCACACCAACACGCAGACACATGGTTGGTGAGACACAGTGAGAGTGCAAGACTGGTTTGCAGCTTGCTGACTCCATCTCTTGCAAGCCTCTCTCGGTCAAGGTTCACCTGTCTCTGCACTTTACATATTTCCAAATGGAATGTTCTAGTTTGTGAACTGCACTGAGCTGGCACAAAAGATCAATGCAAAAGCCTGATCAGCAAAGGTTAGCAAGTACTTCAGCCTGTACTAGAGAGTTGAGAGGAGGCAGCTGTATGGTCCTTGTTCTGTACACAGCAAAGAGGATGGCGGCTTTAGAGGAGTAAAAGCCACAATCCATTAATCCCTGTCCTTTAGGAGTTGAGAACCGCAGTATGTTTTCCAAGCTGAAATGCTGAATTCATCATGTTGTTTCCAAAGCTTAACTGTCAAAGTATCCCAACATAAATGACTAAGAATAAAAAATACAAGGAAAAGACAAAATGGACATAAACACATGATTGACACAACTGCAATGTTAAAGTTATGCTGCTGTGGACAAAATGTTTGGTATTTGCTTTACTAAAATCACCAATACAAGGATTTTAAATTAAACTAAAAATGATATACAAATTCAAACCAATCATGAATTTTCTTTACTTTATCTGCCTGTTTAAGGGACTAATTGTTCAACTATGTTCACCCTACAGTTTCTGTTAAATCTAAGTATTAGCTGTCATATTTATGCAAAGGGGTAAAAAATCAAATAAATCTCTTTTAAAGGAATAAAGCAAGAAAAAAAACCAAACAAACAAACAAAAAAACCCAGTAAGTATTCATTTCTCCAAACTGCACTTAAAAACAGTAGTTGGTTAGATTTTAATACAGAAAATAAAATTTTGAGCAATCAAATACAAGAGGACAATGATAAATACAACAATTGTTTAATCCAACAACAACCACATGGGAAGTGAAATCAGTTACAATTACATGAAAGGATGTATTGCAACACATAGCGCAGTGTAATTTGACCCTGGTTGTTTAAAGTGCAATAAAATACATTAAATTCAAATGCATAAAAAAGTAATAAAAAAAACAGCAGTCATTAGCATGCCCTGTCCTCGGTTTTGTGCATGCACTCATCCGTGCCCACAGACACACAGAGCTAGTGCAGCAACCCACACTGAGAAACTGTATCTGCTGCTCTCTATATACTATATTCATATTTAAGCACACAGTGGGTAAAGGCTCCTCTCGTGTGCGCAGTAGGTGTTGTGAAAATAAATATTTTATACTAGAATCTAATTGCATTTTGTGGCCCTGAGCGCCCTACTAGACAATCTACAATACTGCTCTAATGGCAATGCTCCCCAGTGTATGTTGGGAGGGTGCTCACACACACACACACACACACACACCCCTACATACACACACATGCACCAACAGTTTATGAACTCAGCATCCGTGAAGCTCTCACACATCTGCAGTCTGTGTCTGTAAACCAGTGGTTCACACGGGTCCATAGGTCATGGAGCTGTGTGCGTTTACATGTATGTGAAAGAGTCTGTTTACACGTTCAAAAGAAGGCGAATAAACCGAGACAGAGTCTGCGAAGCATACAGTGGTGTCACAGAGGACTGGATGCGCCCTTTCAGCTTCTGTTTATTGACCGGAATGGCCTTGTAAATCCCAAATGAGAGGGTTTTGAGGTTAAACATCATGCACACACAAACACATATACAGACATGCTATAATGTACTTCGATAAGATTAATTCCTCAGCAAGGGATCTATGTATCCTAAAAATATCGACCATTCAGCGTCAAGAACTAGCACAAATAAGCAGACAAACATAGAGATAACTAAATCCTGTTTGGGCTGTCAGCCACAGAGATTAAGCATTGTCCTCCGATGATGGCCTTATTGACAATTGACAGAGCCAGACTTGTATAATCTGAGAGAAAGACCGGATCAATATCCACCACAGGGTCCAGCACCTACCACTCAAATGAGGATTTGACCCACAGGAACAGGAGCCTGGAAAAGCTCTATCTACACCAGAGGCCAATTCGCCGACAAATCCCAAGCCCCTCGCTTTTAATAAGGGAATCAAAATAATCATAAGAGCACAGGCCGGCCTTGGCTTTGTTTTTGTGTCTTTCAACATGGCCTGATGGATAGTGTAGAGAGCTGAGTCTGGGCCAGCATATCCCTCCATACACACAGAGACAGAGCAAACAAACAGATGGTCACATAGTCAAACATCATTTTCTAAAGGTGGAGTTGTTAAAACAAAAGGACCCAAAACAGTAAAAAAAAAATACAGTCCAGAGTGAGTCCACAATACTTGCTCCTGCTGCATCCCTGCTTGTGTTCAAGCCTGTACTGCAGGGCTGCAGAGGTCCACAGAAATCCCTGTAGGATTACCCAGAATGGCTGCATGTGCATCAGTGATGCATAGTCACAGGGTGGGCTCAGTGCAGCACACAACTCGATATGGTTTTGTGCTGGCACACAGCCAGCATTTACATATGAATAAATATGAAGAAAAAAATCAAATAAATAAAAGGAAAGCAGGGAAAAATAATCCTGTTAAAGATCAAACAGCAGGCTCCCTTCACCCCTCCTTCTGCTGTTCTCTGTTCCCTCAATTTTTCCTCAATTTATACCTATATTCCTTAGCTGCTCTGTGCTCCCACCTTGCTCTCCTTTTCCTCACTTGTCTTCCAAGCAACTAAACCTTCACTTTCAATATTCATTTCCAGCTCTCCATCTTTTCTCCTTCACCCGCCATCTTCCATCTCCTTTTTCGATTTCATGGCCAGCCATATCTTTAATCTTGCTCTTCTTCCCCCTTTCCCCTGTCCGACGCTCCCTCGCCGCCCTGCCTCCCTCCCTCTCTTCTCTCTAGTGCAGAACTAAATGGAGATTAATGAAGGGAGGAAGATGTGTCTGTCATCCAGACAGTCTGATGCAGCCACCACAGACAGTGAAGTACTGGGTCTATTCAAAACACACCAGGGAGAGCTATGCACTAATACTGCTCCAGCTGAGAGGAACTACAGATTAGCCTTCCACTTCTATTTAGATTATTTGTAAATACTAACCATACCACTGAAGCATGCATTTCTCTCTGCAGTGATATAAAGTGCATGGGTTTTCTACCCTCTCTCTCACACTCTCTCACTTTTATCCTATCATTGTAGGATATTCAGAGCACACCCCAGCGTCTCATTTCCTCCCTAAGTTTAAATCCTGACAACTGACGGCCGCTCGCTGCTCACACGCCAGTCAAACAGCTCTGATAAGCCCCGCAGGAAATTGACTTGTATTTTAGAGCTTCATCTCTCACATCACATCCTTCCACCACCCATCACGCCCTTGGTTAGAGGTCAAGAAGCTTTCACTAATCTCATATGCAAATTTGCGCCTAGTACAGTGCGAACATGAGGGTGCTGTATGAACCATGTCCATAATTCATGAGCCATTACCAGCGACAAGTTACACTTATGTTTGAACACAACTTTCTACTGATATTGGCTTTCTGGGTACAGTCACTGCTGGGTAAAAGCATTAAAGGAGTCTTAATAGTAAGCTGATATTTGTGTGGATGGTGCATGTGTGTGCGTGTGCAGAAAAGCATGAAGGAGCTGAGGCTGCTGCACGCCACATGAAATATTAAGCATGGATGGCAATAAAATGCTCCGGAATTGCTTGGTCACCTTCTTAACATATCGTAACCTTTCTCCGCTTTTATTTCCATGATATTACCGTGTGGCCCCATTGTGATGACACCATGTGTGTTTCATTTGTGTGTGTGTGTGTGTGTGTGTGCATGAGCGAATAAGGGGAGTGCACTCATCTGAACACACTTCCCGAATGGCTTGAACTGAAAACAAACATTCTGATGAGGATGATGCATTTACTCACAAGGTAATTACAAGCATCAATTAAAACTCATCCACAAACAGGCCCGCGTACGCCACGTTTTAACACTACAATCAGCTGCTTATACCCACACACTCTCTGCCTTATCAAGCCTCACATAGCCTGTGTGGATTAGCAGCTGTTTATGTGTGCAATATATTCATCTATCTATTGTATTCGTTCTCTCAGCGTGGCTGGATGATGCTTTCAGGGCGCAGACGTCTCCTCTGGAGTTTTTCTGTAGCAGTGTGTGCGGCAGCCAGGGGAACGCAGCAGGGGGACCGGGCTCATGTGACTCAACTACTGGTGAGAAAGAGGCAGGAAAGTGACAAGCTGGCATGCACAGCCGGGACTGCAGTTAAGTCGAAAGGAAGACTCCTGTGAGGCTACTGCTGCAGACACAACTGGAGCTGAATTACATGAAAGCATCTGCCCTGTTCAAATGAGTTTCCGGTTCCTGTATCTGTTTCTGATTTCACAACATAGCCAGAGTTTAAGGAAAAGACACAAATGGCCTGAAATCCAAGAGGTTTGTGCCATCAAGCTTGGAAAGATACAATGACTTAAAAGCTACAGGATTTAATATTTTTGAGGCATGACCTGGCAGAAATCCTTCATCTGTAATTATAAAGTTGACACTCATGTGCATCTTCTCCGAGCATTTTGCACCATCACTGTCCTTCCCTTACTTTTTCTACACAATATGAATGAATAAGCTGAATCTTTTATCTTTGAAAGCAATGATCGCAGAGGGGCATTGTTTTTAGGAATCTCCTCATCTCTCATTAGTAAGAGATAAGGACACACACACAATAAAAACACATGAATACACATGCACTCATAACCCTCCTCTTTCTCCTTTTTCTTCAGAATACCACAGCAAAAAATCAACATCATTAATTGTCATGGAGTGATCCCTTCTTGCTGCACCCCCCACCTCCTGTTCATTTTTTTCTCCACATGCATTCATCCTTCATCCTAATCAGCCTGAGGGTGATGCCTGTGTCGGGTCTGCTCATCTGTGACACTTACATAGCAACTGCTGGGACCCTGAACCCAACTCCCATTCTGCACACCCACATAAACACACACACACACAGCAAACCTAGAAGTCCACATGGAGCCGACCTATAAAGCACAACCACATTAGCGTCACATGGGAATGTGAGGCTAATGGTTTTGCTGTTGTTGGTTATGGTGAGCCTTTACTGTGGGCTTAAGGGCATCACTTAAAAAGAGCTGCTTATTCAACACCAAACCTTAAAAAACTGACATTTATTTTCATGATGCTCCTGACTACC
>JAPQLA010000005.1:7029871-7043044 GCA_029822935.1 Naso vlamingii | reverse complement strand
GAGAGAGAGAGAGAGAGAGAGAGACAGACGAAGGTGGAAAGGCAAAGAGCGGGAGAGGAAAAAAACGAGAAAGGTGGAAAACAGAGATAGAGAGAGACAGGAGGTTGAGGGAGAGACAGCAGAGTGCTGTGAGCTGAATGAGTGATGAGATGCAGATTGCAAGCCAGCTACATTCATTCACTCTCTTTATCACATTCATGATAAAGAGCTGTGTAGTCTCTTTTTCTTTCCCTTCCCTTCGGCTCCCTTGCTGTCTGTCTCAGATGTCGTCTGTCCGCCACCCGGCTATCTTTAAATCAGTCTCACCGTCCCATTGTTCACTCTTCCACCCAAACAAAGAGCGCCAACATTCACGATGATTCAGTGCCAGCCTGATGCGATTCATCAAATGCAAAAAAAGAGAGTGAGGGAGAATCAGGCCACAGCCACATCAGGAACCCACACACAGACTGCTTTAACACGAGCCTGCCAGCACCCTTCCACTGGCACTATGGCCACATTGTGTGGTGTCGTCAGATCAGGGGAATGGCAGCTATGTGAACTTTGCGGAATGCTGCCTCTGGGCTCCTACAGCGTCCTTACAATGGAAAAACACACAGAGCAACGAGCCAACGGAGAGGACATCGGCGAAGTGCGAAATCAATTAATCAACTCATTATCTAAGGAAGAACTAATGTTTAGAGAATAAAGTGTAAAAAAAAAAAAAAAGGAGAAGTATGCCCATCACGTCGCCCAAGGGGATGCCTTCGCAGAGCTTGTTCAGCCAACCAACAATCCACAAACACAATTTACAGTCATGTTAAACAGAGAAAAGCAGGAAATGCTTACACTGGAGCAGCTCGTAAAAAAGGACTGACATTTTTACGGGAAAAAAATCCCTGAACACACAAACAAGTCACAAGATCGGAATGATCAACAGCTTTTACAGAGTATTTTAACCATAAGAGTTTAGTACGATCCTCAACAGGTTAATTGCTGGGATCTGGTGGTGATGTAGTAAGTTCATTGAAATGTAATCGAACCATTAGAAAAACAAACCGCAGGTTAGGGACGTGTATTTGACAAGAAAACAAATTATTACCTTACCTCGTACTATAAACAAGTACTGCTTTTTACAAACAAATTTCCTGGTTGAACTTTAACTTACTTTCAGCTTGATCTCCAAATCAAGAAATCTGAATGTTGGCTTGTTTACTACCTGCTGATTGTCTGATAATTTGTGTTTTGTTTTGTTTTTTTTCACACCATCGGACGCTGCTGAAAAGAAGTCAAAATGCTCCAAAGTTCAGCAGCTGCAAGGCGCCACGGTGGCACGATATTTATCATGAACCATAAAAATGATGGACAGATATAAGACCGAAGTAGTAACTAACCAGGTTTGTACTTTAAATGGAAATCAATGGTCAAAGCAGAATCGTTTCTGCTTTATTGCAATTAACAAATGTACTGACTCATTTTGGGGGTCTCCACTGATAACTGTCATTTCATACTGTAACATAACTTATTAAAAACAAAAATTCTGGTTTTATTTTAACCCTTGATCCACTTTTAACCATGAAATCATTTTTCACACCAATGGAATTCTTTTTTGTTTCGACTATCTTTTTTTGAATTATTCCTCCAAAGTACAGAAATATGAAAGCACACAACTGGCAACCCTGTTATGTCAGCTCTCATTAAACATCACTTATCCAAAAGGTCACAATACATTTGAGATCAGCTAAACTGCCAGTGCCTTTGGCTGCTGCCACCGGCTGGACGCATGTCGAGCAACTCACCCTCTTATTGGCCACGCAGATGATTCTGGCGTAGCAGCAGATCATCAAGAAGATGAGGCTGAACAGAGGCACGTACCATCTGCAAAGCACAAACACAAGCGGTAGTGAAAAACCTCCAAATGAGCAAAGATATTAAAAAATCATTCCTGTTGTTTTGTCTGTGATGGTTGTTCTCCATCAGCCTCCGTGTCGTCCTGTTTCAGGAGGAGGAACAGGAGATACTCTTTGGGCCAAAGGAAAATGTCAAATGAAGAAAACAAACACACATGATCTAATTTTTCTACTCCACACGCACAGTCCCATATTTCCTGATAAAGTTTACACTGTGATAGTTCGTAATAGCATACTAGGAGTCTAATGTTCAGATATTAGGGCTGTCTAAACAGATTAGACCACAGAAGCTCATTTAATACGATTTTCACTGCAGGACTGTAATCTGAGAAGCCCGTGAGATAAGATATGCACAAGACCTGCACAAACGTTCTGACTTGACGTTTCACTAGCAGCAAAATAATTGTTATTCAGCCTTTAAATCGTCTTGCTGATCTGTTTTAAACACGAAAACAGTCCTCTTTTTGCTCATGCCCACACTGATGGTGACCATAAGTTCACCATCAGTGCACCTTTAAGTATATTCATGTATAGGTCAGACCGTTCAGCCTGTGGACACTGGGCCGCATTATTCAAATAGCTGATGTAGGAGGACACACAGTATGCACATAAACAGCTCAGGGTAGAATAAGCCTGACTCAGCTCCTCTGGACCGTACCACACATAGTTTTAGTGAGTAGAGAGAGAGTGGGAATAGAACAGAATGTCGCCAAAGCCACAACACCGGAAATGCGTGGCATTCCTGAGTGATTACGAGTTGACAATCGAGAGAGGCGCTGGAGGAAAGAAGTAACATGTCAGGTATGACAGAGGATGAAACAGAGCGAGACGAGTGAGGGTAACCGGGGGGGGGGGTGGCTTCGTTGGAATTGTAGCCTTGTGTTGCGTAACCCTTTGGGAGGTGATGTAAGCTCTGAGGAGTTTCAACCTGTCCCTCTAATCATAAAACAGGCCTTTGTCTCGCTTTGATAGACGGGTTCCTGGCCACCGCGGCTCTGTTCAGCCTCAGTAACTCTGACCAGACGAGACCGCGCTGTGCGACCGCCAAGTCCTCCAGAGCACCTGGCACGTGCAGCGAGGCACTGGCCAAATGCTCCTATGTGATAAACATATTGGACTGGGCAAAGGAAGAACATCAAGAGTAATTATCAGCCTGATCATGATTCAGGGCAGAAACTTCAACTGACAATCAAAACAGAGACTGAATCAGTCTCTGACCCACAAATACAGACACATGATTTCAAAGGAAAATGGATGGGGAATAAATGTCCAACGCTGTGCCGGAAAAGTCCTTGGTGTGTGCTAAAAACTACAACTTTAGCAGCATCTTAAAAGGCAAATAGTAGGTCCTTGGCCTAATTTAACTCAGTCCACACTTGTCTTCCAAGCCTGCGGGTCAGAAAAATCTCACTGATCATTATCAAATTAAACTCTATTGGCAGGGGAACCAGAGACGGCAGGCGTTTGTTTCACAGCAGGAAACACGGAAAGGCTGCGCAACACATCATGTTCCTTCACATCTTGTAGGGAACATCGATAAACACAAAGAATATCCTCTTTGAGCATGTGTGTGAGTGCGTGTGTATGAGCACGTCCACGCAGGTTCAATAATGGCATGGGACAATGATGAAAGCGTTTCAGGGGAGACCTGCGCGAGCGTCACCTCGGTGTGATTTAATAACCCGCTCTCCGGAATAAACAGCGTCCAATTACACCAGCGCACGTCCCGTTAATGATGGAGAGACGAGGTGGGGGGTGGGCGAGTTGGTGGAGAGGGGAAAGGAGGGGGTGGCCTTTTTAACGATAGCGTAGGGGGGCTGCGAGGAGGAGAGAATGACGGGCGGCAGCAACAAAGTGCTCTAATTAGCATGATAATGATCTGCCATTAGAGTCCGCTGTGCTCTACAGCTGAGCACTACCCGGAGAGAGAGAGAGAGAGCGAGAGCAAGTGGGAGACGGGAGGGAAAGAATGAAAGAGAGACAGAGAGAGAGACAGAGAGAGAGAGACAAAATGAAATGGAGGCAGAGAGAGAGAATTTTCGGAGTGGGCAGGGGATGATAAAAAGTGAAGAAAGAATAGAGGTGAGGACGGAAACGTGGATGGATGAGAGCAGATTGTGGGTCAGGTCCAGAAAGAGCAGGAATAAGAAAGAAGCATCGGGTAATTAAAAGACAGGGAGAGGGATAAGGTCATCGCAAGAATGAAAGGAAAAGCAGAAAGAGGCTGCAGCCAATAGATCGACTAGGGAAGGACGGATAGAAAGACGGATAACCACAGAGTGGTTTTTAGAGGACAACAGTGAGCAAGGGTGGATGCCTGAAACTGGCAGTAAGACAGATCATCACAGACGCGCAGAGATTCAATCTCTGGGCTCCAGCCTGGCCTTCCCTCCAGCATCGCTCTGAAGTGAAGAATGAGGCCTGGATGAAAGGAGCCTTAATTGAAGTGCTCGGTAGGAGATGAAAGTACGCCGGGCACCCGCCTGTGCTGCTTAGTTCTCGACTAACGCAGCCGTCAACTTTGACCAAAAAGATCCTGCTGCTGTGTGAAAGATCACGATCTACCTGTTCAACCGCTTAGACAGGGACGCGACACGAATGGCTGAGAGAGAGGAGGAAACACAGAGACCTGAGTGAGTCAGGTGTGTAGGATGTCTGTCACGACATAGACTCATCTCAAACTTAAAACATGACATAATAGGCTGCATGTTAGAAGCTCTACTAGGTAGCCCTTTAAGCATGCTTACATTGAGAATGTTAAAATAATGTCTAGCACATATAATGTGTGTTTGATAATTAAAAAATTAGCATGCAATCAAAACAAAGCACGTCTGAGACTAAAGGGGATGTCAGTTTTGCAGCTATTTACTCGAGTGTTGAAAAGAACAAACTTTGACCTGATACTGGTGGCGTTCTGGGGTCACAAGAATGACTTTAATTTCTCCTAGGGGGACATGAATGTGTGACCAAACTTCATGACAATCCATAGAATAGTTGCCAAGCCATTTCATTTAAAACCACACAGGTCAGGGCACCCTACTGGCCTCAAGGTGCAAACCACAATGTCCCCAGTGTGAATCCAGTCGTTTACACCATTCCAGATCTCTCTCCCCCTTTCTCTCAGACTCTCTCCTCATTTCCTGTAATCTTTCCCAAAAAAAAAGTGTTTTGAAAAGGAACAAAACTGACAGTTTTAGGACACATCTTCTGGGAACCATGAATGTTTGTGCAACATTTTTGTGCCAGTCCATCTTATAGATGCTGAGATATTTTAATAAGTGAAAATATGTCTTAGTGATGCTGCTAAAGGAAAAGTCTGCTCGCGAGCAAGCCGTTGGGATTCATCCTTTGGACATCATGAATTTCTGCAGTAAATTTCATGGCAATCCATAGAATTATGAAGACATGTCACTAAAAAACAAAAACGTCAAAGTCACGGTGACAATGACTGGAAAATAAGAAGATCACCGAAATCAATAGGATGTATCCTCTGGGGAGCATGAATGCCTAAACAGAATTCCCTGACAATCCATGAGATATTTAAATCTGGACCCAAGAGGTGGACAGGACTGACCAACTGACCGACTCCACCATCCCTCCAGTGTGCTGGGGTACTAACAGTAATTCTAAGCTTTCATTTTTGGATGTAATTTTCTCTGTTTTTCGGCGCTACGCCTGACCTGGGACCATGATACACACCGACGGGGACCTCTAAGAGCGGTGACTCAGCCAAGCTCGAGTGCTTCCATTTGCTGACTCAACCACTGAAATCCTGCACCTCGGTCACAAAGCGCTGTCCTCTGCTTTTCATTCCCCTTCCTCTTTCATCCTTCCCTCACACCCTCCTCCTGCTCCGAGCCTCCCCCGCCTCCTCTGTCCTGTCTGCGCGCTTCGCTGAACTCTGATGAAGACACACTACGGGGCGTGGGCAGAGACGAGGGCAATCTATTTCTCTCACTCTCCTCTTCTATCCGTCCCGCTATGCCGCCCCTCTTTCCTTCTCCTGCTGAGTAATTCCCTATCTCTCTAACTGTACCCCTTATGTCTCCCCTCCCACCTCTTCCACTTTTCACCTTTAATACTAAAACCTCTGCTCTCCTGCGTCTTTTCCCGGCAAGCTGTCGGCGGGGTGCGAGTGTTCGAGCCCATGTGTTTTTTTTCTTGACGGGTGCTGCCTTGGCCTCTAATCTCTCGTCTGGTTTGATGTAATTAGAGCTAATGAAGATTCCCTGATCCTCTGAGCGGCTCGTCCCCCTGGGCCACGACAGCACGGAAAAACTAGAAAGAGCCGGGGAGCAGAGAAGCACTGATAAAAGAGACACAGGCTCGTTTAGCACAGCTGAGCTATGTGTTGTTCTGCATGCATGTGTGCGAGTGTTTGTCTGCGTGAACCCGTCTGTGAGTGTGTGCGTGCGCATGCTTATTTGTTTAGAAAGATTGATTCCCTGCTGATGCTGCGAGCAGCAACGCGATTACCTTGGCTCACAGCGAAGTGGTGTTGTGTGCATGTGTGCACATGTGTGTGTGTGTGCTTGTGTGATTGAGCGTCTGCGCTGGGGATTGGCAGAGCCCTTGCAGACTTAGGGCCAGTTGCAGAAAGCAGTCGACAGGCATAATCCTTCATAGCCGTCCTAAACACTTAAATACACAGTGTAGCAACTCCCCTAAATCTGACAAGGCAGAGGCAGACACAGGCACATCCATGCACACGCACACACACACACACACACACATACATCTTGGCCTTACACCAACAGGGAAAAAACCCTGCAGGCTCCCCTGACATGCAACCCTTCACATTTCCCCGCAGAGACCTGCCCTCCTCCTCGCTCCTCCTCCCCATCTCCCCCAGTGGGGGAAGCTTTGATGCTGGCGCTGAAAGGGTCTACTTACATCCCAAATCTCCAGGCTACGTGATCGTCTGTGATCCAGCTGGGGGAAGAGAGAGAGAGAGAGAGAGAGAGAGAAAGAGAGAGAGCGATGAGGAGGTTACAAAGGAACGGGAGAGCGGAAGAGAGACTTGTGTGACTGCGGAGGGGAAAAGCTGTGCAGCTGTAGCTATTAATAAGCCGAGAGTGGAAAGAGAGAGCCGAGCCCGGAGATTAAGGCTCTGTCCCAATTCTCATTCCACCGCCTCCTCTCCTCGGCCTCTTCACCTTCTCCTCAACCCTTTAACTACCCTCCAAACAAACAATGCCTCTTCTATTCACCACAAGAACTGGAGAGCGTGAGGGGGCGTTTTACTTTTCAGAGATGTGCTGATAATTGCCAATTTTGATCACATAAAATCTTATGAGGGAAGGAGCCTGTCTGCCTCTGGAATGAGGCCAGTGCTGTGGCCCTCCTTGAAAGGAAAGACATTTGACGGAAAATATGCTGTCACTGGCTGACACACACACACAAAAAAACACATAAAACGATGCAGTAGCTGAATGTTTGGCTGTACTCACCACCAGGCTCCTGCGGGGCCATAGTAACCCTTTAGCAGCGGCAAAGAGGCCATGACCAGAGGAACCCCCCATGCCATCAGATGGTACAACCTGATAAAAGGCAGACATTTATTTCATTATGTGCACCAAGACCAGGGAGCTTTGCCCCTGATTAAAAAAAAACCTATAACTGAATCAATTCCTTTCTTCAGTTCATCTCTCTGTTGGCACTCGCACCAGGGTCATTTTTCAGGTGCAGACAAATGCCTATACCGCCGAGACTGCCAAATACTCATGGTAATAAAAACCATAATTACCTTCACTGCTGTGGGGGAGATGATTTGCAGAGATGGCTGCATCGAAACCACAAACAGGATGCACATACTCACTTAGCGGGTACCGGTGACAAGAAAATTTAAGGACAAAGCTTAAATTGTGTTAAAAAAAAAATTTTTTTTTTATTTTTAACTGTACTGCAAAAGCAGCCAATTTCAAAACAGTTAAAAATGCAGGAGAGGCTTATACAGGCTATGACTGAGAAATGATAGGATCAGTGACAGTTTTCTCAGATGTTCACTGTGTGTGTGTGTGTGTGTGTGTGTATGCGTGTGTGTGTGTGTGTGAGAGAGAGGCAGATGAGGTGTATGCTCCAGTGTCTTGGGCTTCAGTGTGCGCGTCAATACTTTATAGAGCGTACAGCGTCGCCCGGTCAATTGAGTGGAAGTCCTGCCCTGACTTGTTCCAAGTGCGGTCAATCGAGCGCTGGCGACATGGCTGACACACACTCAATTCCTCATGAGGTCTGCAATACACACACACTCGCACAAACTTTTTACAGGGGCTCACTGTACCCCACCCCACACCCACCCCCCTTGTGACGGACAGCAGCGTGTGAGTGTGGGAGGTGGTAGAGAAGAAGAAACGGCTGGTTGCCTGAATAGAAAAGAATAGCAGGTTGGAAAGAGATACAGGAAATGTATAGATCCAGAGAGAGAGACTGTGTCAAACACAATAGAGTGTAAGAAAAAGGGAAAACAAGGAAGAAAGGGGAGAAAAAAGGAAATGGCAAAAGCACAAAAAAGAGAAAGCAACTGAGCAACTGAACGAGTAAAAGGGCAAGAGAGAGGAAGAAAGAGAAGGAGACCCATGAGGGAAAAAAGAGAGGGAGAGAGAGAGAAAGAGCCTGTCTGTGTGGAGGTAGGAGGAGAGATACAAATGGTGAAATCAGTGCTGCCAGTCCATGGCGTGACGACTGGTGCAAGAGGCGCTTGTCAGGAAATCAATGTCGAGAGCTCACAGACCCACAGACCCACACACACACACACACACACACTCGCTGCAGCACATACCCCACACACTCGCAGCGCATTGAGAGGGAAGATGACGAGGTCCGGAGCTGCGCGCAACATGGGCTTAATGAGGCGCAGCAGGACTGCTATGCGCTCTGCATTTCACACACCTGCAAGCACACACACACATACACGTGCAGACACGCACATGCCTCGTATAGAAATCTCTCCCAAGGCCCAATCTCATTTCTCAGCGTCTCACACCACTCGCCCAAATCCGTCCTTCAAACGCACAGACTCTATACATACATGCACGCACAAACACACTTCCCTTCCTCTCTTGCATCCACTTCAATCACTCTTAGATCATCCAGCCTCCGTTCTCCATCTCCTCTGGCGATTTGTTCATTTATAAACTATCACATGTGCCGTCGCTGTGTGCGTGTGTGTGGGTGAGCGAGTGTGAGAGAGAGGGTGGGAAGTTGGGTTAAGGGGCTGAGGGGTAATTGTGCATAGCCTGGTAAACCAGACCCATATGCATGCAAAGCCACATACCCGCCTGCCTAAACACATACGGCTTATCCACGCACAGTCGATACATGACTATCCCCTGAAGCCCTGCCTTCGATTAACTTCAACCCGTTAAGCATTGAGTCGTTGTTGTTTTTTTTCCTTTCCCATCATGTGTGACCTGCATCACACAAAAATATGAACACATCCTCCACTCACCTGGTCCCTCTGGACCCATGAGAGGGATCCAGCTGACACGGCTCTGAGGCAAGCTGATTTTGGCCTCATAGCCTGCCCCCTTCCGCGCGCCCATAAAGCCGTCTCCTTCTGAGTTATACCGCCATTATATCGTCCGGCTTATTGCTAATCAATGCAGGGAAACTCCCATGGGGTGCTTCGCCGGCCCAACCCCTCACCCACTCAAGAGTAAGGAGTGTGTGTGCACCTAAGCACATCTACAAGATGCAACCATGAACAATAGACTTGCAAAGCAGAGCCGCCACTAACTTGTTAAAGCGTTCTTTTCCGCCCACAGAGTGCATACATTTTTTTTAGAATATGTGTTTGTGTCAGGAAGCTCCGCGCTAGGCATTGGAAATGAGAAAATATCTCACGCACACACAAACAAGCAAATTCGCACTCGCGCTGTGAAGAGCGCTCATGGGAGTTTGAGCGACAGAAACATAGAGCCACAAAGCGTGAAGATGGGTGCGCACGCACACACACGAACGCGCACACACTTAACGGCTGACACTCACTCCCTTTTCAATTAGAGCCTCGGCTGGCTGGAACAGAAAAGGAAGAGGAGGAGGGGAGGAGGAGGAGGAGGGGGAGGGAGGGAGGGAGGGAGGGAGGGGGGCTGGGGGTGCTGTCAATGCGCTGCAGGAAGACACATGCTCTGGCAGACCGAACACATGCATATACGCACATGGAAAGACACACACGGGGGTAATTGGCAGGAAACATCAGATGAGACATTCAAAAGGGAGATGCAAAGGTGGACACAGAGACAGACATCGAGCTGGACTTGATGGATTTTCATAGAGGTTCACTAATTACTCAATTAATCGATTAGCGGGTTTAAAATCTGCAGCTACTTTGGTAACTAATCGAAATTTATATTCTCTGGTTCCAGCTTCTTAAATGGAAGGATTTCATATTTTTCTCAGTTTTGAAAAACGTTAAATTTAATAACTCTGGATTTTGGTTGGGAAAAAAAACAAACATTTGATATGAAAAAAATTTGAATAACCTTTACCAGTTAGCATCCAAACACCAATAAAAATAAGCATTAGATGCAGCTCAGAGTCCCCTACTCACATCTCATAGCGGTTGGTGCTTGCTTCTCTGACCAGATTGAGGTACAGGTTCAGTGTGATGAGGCAAACCCAGGCCAAGGCACTCCAGTCTGCAGTGACACACACACACACACACACACACACACACACAGAAAAACAACAAGGTCAAATTACAGCAAAGCTCCCCTGCCACACAAGCACACACCTGCACCTGTGCCTGAACACACACACACATGTATGAGAGAGAGATTGTGTGAGTGTGTGTGTGTGTGCGCGCGTGTGCGTGTGTGTGCCTGTGTGTTCCACTTTTTGATAAATGAAGGCATATTCTGCAGTAATATGAGGGAAACCTGTGGCTTAGGGTGATGGATGAGAGGGGCGAGCGCAGAGAGAGATAATGATGAACTGTGGCGAAGCGGAGGGAGATAAGGCAGGAGTGAGGAGAGAGAGAGAGGAAGAAAAGAGGAGCAGGAGGAGAGCTGGGTGCAGTGGGGGGTGGCGGTGGTGGTGGTGGGGGGGTGTAAAATGGAGTGAACTAGAGCGAGTGTCAAGAAACTGAAAAGAAAAGAAGAAATGAAGAGAGGAAAAGGAAGGCAAAGTCAGCAGAGGGAAAAAAAAGGAATGGATTTTACCCAGACAAGAGAGTCTAAAAAGCTTACTTCCCTTTTTTGCCCTCATGTTCAGCCATTTTCCTTTGTGTGTGTGTGTGTGTGTGTGCGTTTGAGTGTGTATTTGTGTTTGTGTGTATGTTCTGTTGACAAGACAGGCAGGGCTGGTCGTCACAATGATGGATTCTCTGAGCCACATACTCAGCTTACTCAGTTTCACACAACAACCCCCCCCACACACACACACAGATATACAAAACACACACTCCTCTTACACTCAACGAACCTTTAGGAACACAGTGCAGTGACTACGAAAGAGGGAGACTGGCTGTCTATGCCATTATCACATTAAATCACTGTCATTGCGATGGCAAAGGCATTTCACACAGCCAGACAGCAGCCGAAGCTCTGCTCTATCTTGACAACGCGCAGCGCAGCTTGACGCTGCCCCTGCTACCATCTTCCTCCCTTTCAAACGCATTTCATAAAATTTTATTGGCTGGAGTTAAAAGCAGAGCTGCGCTATGCGGCTCCCGCTAGACTTGACGCTTCGCCACAGAACAAAGTGCCCGTTCAGCCGGTGTTTATGTAAGGCCGTTTGTCCTCAGCGTGAGCATCCTCATGATAAACCGAGGTGACAGGCGCCCGCCCCTGCAGCTCTAACTCACTGCCCATTACCCTGTATCCATCTGAGTGTTTGTTCGTGTGCCAGTGTGTCTGCCTGCGAGAGCAATAGCCTGGTGAAACTTGTAGTAGCAGCCAGTGCTAACTAAGAACCCTCATCTAATCCAACTAATCAAGACATAAGGAGCCGTAACGGCGGCAAGCGCCAGCAATGCAACTAAAACCCCAATTTTAATGTTTAAAGTAATCCTGCCTAATCAGTGTGAATCACAAAGAAATCTTCCCATTTACCCCAAAATTTACAACGAGTAGATCTGAATGTTAATGCACATTAAGTGCTGGATTGCAGTACTGTCATTGGAGGAAAATCATCTGCTCATACAGGGAGCGGCAACGTAACACTGAGGCGTCAGGTTTGAGGGCCAATAAGTGCAAAGCATAGTGCTTGACTCCCAGCTATTGCACCATCGCCACGGGTGTGGTATTCTTGGTATGGGTGTGTGAATACTTCTTACTGATGCAAGTTTAACCACCGCATTACCACCCTTGACAGCTGGCATATGTCCAAATGGTAAGAAAATATCCACTGCTTTTCTTTTTTTTTTTTTTTTCCGGAGACCTTCAGTATAAGATGTAGAGGCTGCGTTGATTAAGCGTAAGCAATAAAAGACAGGAGGAGAAGCCATTACACATATAAAACAGTCTCCACGTTAAAATTATAGTGATACCATGAGAGAGAATAACCATAAACTCACTGTTAAATGCAACTGAAAGAATATAACCGTAGATATAATAAACTGTGAGATTGATGAGAAAAATAAGACATTTTTCAAACAGCTCGACTCATCACCGACCTGCTCACCAGCAATTCTGAAGAATGAAGCCTAGCAAGAGCATAAGTTAAAGGATAAGTTCTGTGTTTTTGACCTTAGACCCTAATTACAGGGTGTTTCCCACAGATATGGAACATACAGACAATAATTTCACTGATCAGTCCAGTGTTGAGCTTTTAAACACATTCCTTCGAGCTCTCGCTGCGCTACAATGGATGTACTTTAGGCAATCCTAAATGTGTTGAAAAACAACAATAAATGTATTTTTCCAAGACGGGGAAGTTAATGGCATGTTCCGAGTCTCAGCATGCTCTGCTGTGAACTGTATTGCTTGCCATGGCTTGGACATAAGCCCTATCACTGTGAGTAGACGTGGAACAGTGAGAGCTACAGCGGGAGCTCCCTGTTTCTCCCTGTCGAGACAGGACTCTGTTGCCGCTGTGGGAGCAGGCACGAAGCATCAGTACAGACAGATGAGTGGCGGCTACTTTTTTCCACAAGCTGTTAACACTCGGATTGATACAATTTCCTTTAAGCGTTTAGGAATTCTGGGCAATTTTTTTACATGAACTCCCCATTTTCAGGGCTCAGAAGTCACTGGACAAACCAACTCAACTGTAAACTGGAGCGTCCATCCTCAGCGGTGAGAAGCGGGAAGCTCCCGCTGTAGCTCTCACTGTCCCATGTCTACTC
>JAPQLA010000005.1:6904879-6916152 GCA_029822935.1 Naso vlamingii | reverse complement strand
GATGAAGTGTTTGCAGAAATGATTAGATTATGAACTGGAATCAAGGAGGAATAGTAAGAGGAGGTATTTTGGGTTTTCCACTTAGGTTGTCTGGATACACTGGCAGCCATGCAAGAGCTGAAGATGGGTGTAGCCAGCGCAGAGGAGGAAACCCAGGCTGTGATGAAGGTCTACTCCAAGGAGGACTACAGTGTGGTGAACCGCTTTGAGAGTAAGTGGGCCCTTTATACAGGATACGTGGTAAATGATGTGCGAGGTTACTGGAAGATACATAATGCTTTTGTGTGTGTTGGCTTGTGATTATATCATGCAAGGCTGACATTTTACCCTCCAAGTCCAGCTGCTGATTATTTAAAAAGCAAATGTTTTGTTCAGATCAACAACCACAAGGATTAAACATTAAGAAACAATTTTTATTTTTGTTACAAAGCATTATTAATCCCTCATGTGATGTTGTAGGTCACGGTGGTGGTTGGGGCTACTCAGCCCACTCTGTGGAAGCCATTCGCTTCTGTGCTGATGCAGACATCCTGCTGGGTGGCCTGGGCCTGTTCGGGGGACGAGGGGAGTACACTGCCAAGATCAAGGTGAAACACCAGTGCTGTTTTTTGGCCCTTTTTTTCAGTGTTCATTTCAGATATTCTGTTTGCCTTTTTTTTTTTTTAAATTCACAAATTTGCATCAGTACTGACACTTAATCCATAGAGTGTGCTGCAGTAAATGATCTCCACAGGTATCTTAAATGTGCCAAATTAAAGTTACACCAAGTTGTCAGTTGGAATTTTACTCTATTTTCTGCTGCAGAGCTTTTATTTTTTTATTTTTCTTTATTTTCAAAAATAATTACAGAGCATAGTAAAAATCAGCAAAAAACTGACGCTGCGTGACCATCATCAATGCAAACCTTGAACAATTGCATGTTAGTACATAAAATTCCTAAAACAAAGAAGTAACCACAGGAGGATCATACACCGGAATCCTGCCCTTAAGTGACAGACGTTAATAGTATTTTAACCTGGTTCTGTTGTTGTGCAGCTCTTTGAGCTGGGACCTGACGGAGGCGACCATGAGACAGATGGTGATCTGCTGGCTGAGACTGACGTTTTGGCTTATGACTGTGCTGCCAGGTGAAGTTCTATTTTGCTTTTGGGTTTCACAACTGTTTGTTCTTATGAAGTTATGTAATCATACTTTACAGTATTTGATGATTATTAATGTTGATCCCTTTTTTTTTTTTATCGTTAGGGAGAAATATGCCATGATGTTTGATGAGCCGGTGCTGCTGCAGCTCGGCTGGTGGTATGTGGCGTGGGCCCGAGTGTCTGGTCCCAGCAGTGACTGTGGCTCCCATGGACAGGCCACCATTACTACTGATGACGGGTAAAACTAATTTCACAATGTAGATGATGCTTATGCATTTATAAAGCAATAAGTCTTACACATTTTATGTATCATTTTGTCACATTCATTTGATTAATGTTGAATTTGAATTTTGGTCACAGCCCCTTAATTTGTCTTTTTTTAAATTGTTTTTTCTTTTAGTGTGGTCTTTCAGTTCAAAAGCTCTAAGAAGTCAAACAACGGTACAGATGTTAATGCAGGTCAAATACCTCAGCTGCTTTACAGGCAAGTAAAATTCCTACATTTTATGAACTGCGATGAATGACTAGTTTGTCTATATGCTTGTCAAGTAAGACAAGATAAAACTTTATTGATGCCTCAGCAGGGAAATTCACATTACAGCAGTGAGAGAGTCACAGACAGGGCCAAAAAGTGACTGAAACGATAGATAAAAAAGAAAAAGGATCAAGCAAAACAAAAATACAAGAAAACATAAAAAATAATATTATTTTTGTTATATACAAATGGTGTATAGTTAAAGATATCTTAAAATATAAAAGCACAGAGATATTGAATTGCACAAAATACAAATGGAAGTTGCAGAGAGTAAATATAAATGATATAACATGTGTATATAGACTCATATATATATATATATACAGCTTAAAATTTTAAATGTGATTAAAATATGATACATAACATATGTATACTATAATATGTAATTTGTAATAAATGTGCATATAAAATAATTTGTAGATGACTAAAATAGATGATTTTATTTACTTCTTCACATTTTAGGCTTCCTTCAAATGATGGCAATGCCTCTAAAGGGAAACAGCAGACCAGTGAACCGGTCCATATCCTTAAACGCTCGTTCGCTCGCACAGTCTCGGTGGTGAGTGCTTCACTCTTTGCTTTAATGGCGTTTGCCGCCTCTCTCTTTCTACCTGCCCAAGTGCCATGATTGGTGATTTTTCACAGCCCCGTGTGTGACTGCCTTTCTCTGTCTCTGTAGGAGTGTTTTGAGTCTCTGCTGAGCATCCTTCACTGGAGCTGGACCACATTGGTTTTGGGTGTGGAGGAGCTGCGAGGGCTGAAGGGCTTCCAGTACACAGCCACCCTGTTGGACCTGGAGAGACTGCGCTTTGTTGGCACATGCTGCCTCCGTTTGCTCAGGGTCTACATCTGTGAGATCTTCCCCATTGCTGGTAGGAGCACAGACGGATTAAAAGCACGTTATCGATGTAATGCCTTGTTCTTTACAAAAAGAACGATCAACGGGCACCTGCCTCTAAACTATGTATATTATGCGTATATGTGCATATATTTTTCTTTCCTGTTGTGAATGCTTTTCTGAGTAAAAAACAATTGACAATATTCATCCTTATATTCATTTTGGATAAAACACTATATATGCCTTTTAATAAAACTATATATGTAGCCTAGAAATCACCAAATGTTTTGCAAAAATTTACAGAAACAACCTTTTGTTTCAAAAATTACATTTCAGCAATGCTCTGTTTGAAAGTGTAGCTTATGATAAGATCTCACATTGATCTCTTTATCTGTTCCTTTGAATTCTAGCCAGCACCAAAGCTGTGGTGGAGGAGTCGAGCAAGCTGGCAGAGTGCGTGGGAAAGACGCGCAGCCTGCTGAAGAAGATCCTGTCAGAAGGAATGGACAACTGCCTGACCAAACTGGACAATGACCCACAGGGCTACTTGTCCCAGCCTTTGACCCTGCTGGAAGCTGTGCTGCAGGAGTGTCACAACACCTTCACCGCCTGCTTCCACTCTTTCTACCCGACACCGGCTCTACAGTGGGCCTGCCTCTGTGACCTGCTCAACTGCTTGGACCAGGTCAAGAACAGCAGACCATGTCATTGCACTTTAGAAGCCTAGTAGTACAATTAATCAATTTTTAACCTGATCGTATAAATAATGTCTAGTTATTTAGTCTATAAAATGCCGTTGACCCATTACAAGTTTTCAAAGCCTGTGGGTGATGTTTTCAAATTGCTTGTTTTGTATAAGCAACAGTCTTTAACCCTAAGATATGAATTTCAGATAATATAAGCACATTTGAGAACCTGAAACCAGTTAATGTTTAGCATTATTTCCTGAGACTTGCCTTAAACATTAATAATCAAAATAGTTGATATTTTTTTTGTTATTAATCGTATCTACAAATTATTTATAGAGATGTGAAGGAGTGTTTAAAAATTCAGCAGGCCCACTTTTACAGCTACTAAAGGGCAATACTTTTTTCTAAAGTAATACTCAAAAGTTTCAAAACCATACCTTAACTACAAAATAACTACAAAAAAAATCAAAAATAACAGTAGAATCACAATTTTTTTTTTTTTTGTCTTCTCTGTTTTTAGGACATTGCTGAGGCCAACTTTCGCACATCCAGCAGCCGTCTGCTTGCTGCTGTCATGTCAGCTCTGTGCAACACCTCAGTCAAGTTGACATCCATCCTGCCCATTGCATATGATGGGGAAGTGCTGTTGCGTTCATTGGTCAAGCAAGTCAGCACAGAGAACGACTCTGCCCTCGCTCACCGTTTCCCCCTGCTGGTGGCCCATATGGAAAAATTAAGCCATGTGAGTTTTCGCACGTCACAGTGTAAACTGCCCATCAGGTATCCTCACCTCAAAATGGAGGACATAAGTGTTGATGGGTGCAGCGGGTTTCCCAGATAATGGGTTTGATCATTGTCATTATTGACATCCCTAAAATAGAAAATCAGTTTCATCTTTTTTTTTTTCCATCCTTTTCTTCCTTAGACGGAGGAGAATCTGATGGGCATGACCAGTTTCCGGGAGGTACTGGAGAAGATGCTGGTGATTGTTGTCCTGCCCGTGAGGAAGAGTTTGAGGAAAGAGGTGGAGCTGTTTTCTCCACACCTGGTCTCCAACACCTGTGGTCTGCTGGCTTCTATCGTCTCTGAGCTCACCGCCTCTGCCCTGGGCTCCGAGGTAGCTTCACTCACATTCCCTCACACAGTTTTCAGATAACCAGATTTTGATACCTGAATTTGAATAGCTGCCAGTACTGACACTGATATCAGAGTTCTCTTTCCTTTGTTCTTTATTATTGCCATTGATGTCATTGTTGTCGTTACTGTATTATGGACAAAAGTTACAAAAAGTTGCGGTAAACCACACAGCAGTTCTTGTTGAAAGAAAGTGTACAAATGTTGCATTAAATTTAGGTGTATTGCAAGAACTGTCCTTTAAACAGACACTCAGGCCCAATCTCAAACCTGCCTCTATCCCTTCACCCTGTCCACTCCCCTTTCATATGCATGTTCCCGTGGAGGGTCTGCCACATTAAGGGCCATCTCAAACCAAGTAATGCAGAGTGTATAGGGACTTTTAAACCCTTATATGGTAAGCGTGCATCCGTGTAGGCTTATGGCCATCCTTGCAGGAAGAGAAACAGGAGAATGGAGGAAGAAAAAAATGAAAGTTCCGTCCTTCTACTTTGTCCAGTAGAATAAATATATTTTTTACCTTTATTTATTCAGGGAAGTTTCACTGAGAGCATACTTTCCTTTTCAGAAACACCCTGATCACATTCTCACAGTTACTCACATTCTCACTTAGAAGCTGCCCAGTATAGTCCCAGGCTGATGTGCAGCTTCTGAGTAGCTCTACTGGAGCAGTTGGGGTTAAGGGCCTTGCTCAGGGGCCCTCAGTGGTGGTAATGCGGGTGGGCCAGCAGTGCCTTTCACTTTCTCCACCCAGATCAATCCTGCTGGTCCAGGGATTTGAACTGGTGAACCTCCTGTCACAAGCTCTCCTCTCTAACCTTTGTCACGCTGACAAACAAAATCTCCAGAACTGTAAAAATTCAGATATGTTGCAGCAGTGACAGACAGTTAATATGATAATAATCAGCTGGCAGGCTGCCTGCTTTTTGTGGTTTGCTTGTAACTGAGAGGAATCCCTGCAGCTACATTTGTAGTATCTAAGAGGCTTATTGAGTGAAATACACAGTGGTGGTTGCAATGCAGTAGTTACTTCTTGCAAACAGCAAAGCTGTGACACGTTTGGGACGCTTTTCGTCCTCTGCGAGCAGCATCTATCCTTGCCTACTGTAACCTGTGAATAACGCAACACGCCATGCAAGCAGGCTGTCCATCCGTTGCCATGGTGAAGGCTACTTCCTTTGTCCAGTTGAGTGTCAAAGATGTCCCATATTTTGGTATCTGAATTATACCCTTCCCCTTCAGTAGACGAGCCCTCCACAGTTGCGAGTGTAACTGGATTTGGAGTACCACTCGGTAGTTGAGTGGTAGCATGTAGGGACAGCTACGGCATCGGGCCTCAGTGTGCTGTTCTCCCCCACCCACTGAACTGTCATCTGTCATGTGGTTTTTGTTCGTCTCGTCTCTTTATTGGGCATTTGTGTTGTCATCATTACCTCTGTCAATTTTGTTTTTCAGAAATCAGAAAAAATCTGAATGATCTTAATCATCACATCAAAGTAGTTGAAGATCAGATATTTTTATAAGACCACAAGTCTTTGCCGATTCGTTTTCTCTTCTCCTTACTCATGCTATATATTGTTATCAAACTAACTTTTCAAAATAAATGCTTTTGTTTAAACAACATGATGTTTGTACTGTTGCCAGAAATCAGTCACAGTAAAGGGCAAATTGAATCTCACACGTTGAATGTGTAATTGGTTTTCAGTGTTGAGTCATTAAGTGGGTGGGACAGATACACGTTGCTCTCCCACTTTCACACTCCTGATTTAATTATCTCTCTATTCACACACATACCCATGTAATGCAGTCAGGACTTTAAGCTCTTGTTGCCATAGTAACCGTCACTGGATGGCAGTCCTCGACACCACTGTTTTTCTCCCTAGTGTATTGTCAGGGAAACAGCTCTTCCTCCCTAGAGCGCCTGGACAGGTCCCTCTGCAGTTGTGTCTGGCTCTCATAATAGTAACAGATTGTGTTACTTAACCCTTACCCAACAAGAGATGTCTTAACCACACGTTTGTTTCAGTTTATTACAGAAAATATATCTCGTACAGACCGTCCATTTCTTTGTTTTTGTCTATACATTTAATATTCGGCTGACCTTTACATTACACAACATCTGTCACTTGTACGGCAAATATTTTTGTTGTTTTTGTTTTTCCTCACCTTTTCCATATTTTTGCAGAGGACATAAAACATGATTTTTTTTTTATTCAGGGTTTCATGGATGGCTAAATGTACTGTAAAACTGTTGAGGTCATTTTTTTCAAATGTGTTAAGCAGCACTATGTGGTTATGTAATAGGCTGGATATGTTTGACTACATCTCTTATTATATCCTCGCTTTTTAGGTTGATGGGCTGAACTCACTCCACTCTGTGAAAGGGTCCCCTAACCGTTTCACCAAAACGAGCCAGGGCCGAAGTTGGAACACAGGCAACGGCTCTCCGGATGCCATCTGTCTGACAGTGGACAAGCCTGGCGTTGTACTGGTGGGCGTCTGCGTTTACGGAGGAGGGGGCATCCATGAGTATGAGCTAGAGGTGCTGGCTGATGACGTAAGTGATTCTAAATGATTTTTTCAAACTTAAATATAATTAGATATAATGTGTTTTTTTGTGATGTGTGACAAGTGCTTAGCTCACCCTTCAGGCGCAGACAGAGCACCCAGGGGACTCAGCACACTCTCACAGGTGGACATCTTTAGAGCTGGTGAAGGGCACCTACAGCACTGATGATTCTCCCAGTGATATCGCTGAGATTCGCCTGGACAAGGCTGTGCCGCTCAAGGTAAACAGGATCTCTAGAAAATAAATACTTGTGAATTACAATGCTAGAATGTGACATACTATAACTTTTTCTAACTTGTACATCTATGTGCCAGTTTTGGTAAAATATGAGTATATATGCACTCACTAATGAATTCATTCTTTTGCAGGAAGGGGTAAAGTATGCTGTCCGACTGCGTAACTATGGCAGCAGGACAGCTAATGGGGATGGAGGTATGACGACAGTGCAGTGCTCTGATGGTGTGTCATTCACCTTCAGCACCTGCAGCCTGAGCAGCAATGGTACCAACCAGACCCGAGGACAGATCCCACAGATTCTCTACTACAGGTAACAAAAAGTCAGCATTTAGTAATATACCACATGAGAAGTGTTAATTGATTTTCTGACTTGAGTTTTTCTTGCAACCGAAGGAGCGAGTACGATGGGGATCTGCAGTCTCAGCTGCTGAGCAAAGCCAATGAGGAGGACAAAAACTGTAGCAGAGCTCTGTCTGTGGTTAGTGCTGTGGTCAGAGCTGCGAAGGACCTGCTTCATAGAGCTTTTGCTGTTGATGGTAGGCAGAACAATCTTACACCTGCATTTCAAAAGCATTGGTAATTGCCATAAAGCCACTTATATTGATGATGTCTTTAACCTATGGTCTTCTCTATCTCTAGTGGATGATATTCCTGAGCTGTTAAGTTCCTCCAGCCTGTTCTCCATGCTCCTGCCCCTCATCCTGGCCTACATCGGACCCGTGGCTGCGTCTGTGCCTAAGGTAAGGAGTTAAGCCAGGATGGCAAACCTTTTATTTCGACTCATTCCATTATGTCTCCCGGCTGTGGCGTTGTGGTGAAATTGTCTCCTCTTCCTCATCCAGGCTGCTGTTGAGGTCTTTGGACTCGTTCAGGAGCTGTTACCTGCTGTCTCTGCTCTTAACCAAAAATACGCCCCACCCACCTTCAATCCCAACCAGTCAACAGACAGCACGACTGGCAACCAGCCTGAGCAGGGCCTGTCAGCTTGTACCACCTCCAACCACTACTCAGTAATTGAGAGTGACCATCCATACAAACAAGCTGCTGTCACACAATACAGGGTAAGATATTCTTAGCCAAGCTAACTGCTAACAGTAGCCAGAAACTTTCATCTGAAGAATTCAGAGGAAAAAAAAAATTAAGTTAGAACTAACCTTGTCTGTCTTACTTTGCCTCAGGTGTCATTCCCAGACTGTGTGCGCTGGACAACCATCGAGTTTGATCCACAGTGTGGCACTGCACAGCCAGAGGACGTCCTGCGCCTGCTCATCCCCAGCCGTACCCTCCACCTGTCCAGCCTGGGGGGCAAACCCTTGATCCATGATACCATCAACACCTGGACTGAGCTCAAGAAGTTCTCAGGCTCCACAGGGTGGCCTACCACTGTCCTTGTGCTGCCAGGTAAGAGAGAACAAGCAGTTAAACATTTCTTAACAGCTACGAAGGTTACAACAGTGTTGTTTTGACAGTAACACGACCACGATAAATTCACAAAAGCCAAGAGACTTAGATGACTCTCTAAGAAGACAGATAAACAAAGGTTACCACAGAGAGAGTGCTTCTGTAGCTGTTTGTCTTCTACAGTTTCTTGCTTCTAAATCTCTGCCAGTCAAGCCAGGAGCTTGAAAATCTGAAATGCTGTTGACATTTGATTTGGATAAGTAATGAGACAGAAATGTTCACTAAAATTAAAATACACAATTCTTTAATTTTAAAATCAAGAAGAATTTGTAATAAAACTTTTGTTGACACATAATTCCATTCGAAAGCTTCTGTTTCTAATATTGTCTCATGTTTGGCTATGAAGTGATAAATAAACAGCTATTGCACTTATGTCATATTTATATTCATCTGTCGTTTGAGTTGCTTCTCAGACTAAAATCATCTAGAAAACTCAACGAAAGGACGACGAATAAGATACAGTTTATTCACTTAGTCCAACTTATATCTGTGGATAGGACTGAATTTTTTTCTTTTGCAATTGCATTTTGGGCAACATCATAGTATGTTAGGCTGTCATGATATACCTTAAATGCAGATCTGAGGGCAGTAATTCCCAAAGTTAACAGCACTGTGGTGATGAAAAAGTCACGAAAGGTAGAATCTCTGTCAAACAAGAAATGCAGGCAAACACATTCTTCATTAGGCCAATGCGTTATGTGTTGTATGTGACAGGACTTGCAGATGATATTTATGATGAAATGTGTAGTCTAATGTAGCATGAAAAAGGATTAATTTAAAAATGACACCATTTTAAACCAAGCGGTTGTTTTTGCATCCCAGTTGTATTTCATTGATCTTAATTGTTCTCATTATTAATAACCCTTCGTGAGCCACAGCAGGCAACCACTGATTTACCTACAGAACTCAGCCCACCCGTCCCTCTCCTCATCTTACTGTCTTCTCGTCTTTCAGGAAATGAAATTCTGTTCTCACTGGAAACGGCCTCCGACTACGTCAAAGATGAGAAAGCTTGCTTTTATGGCTTCAAGTGTGTGGCTGTGGGATACGAATTCAACCCCGGACCTGATGAGGTACAGACATGCTCGTACATTCTTCTATCAAATATGTAGCAGGCAGGCTTTCAGCTTCCTGTGTGATCTCATTGCTGTGTGTCATCCGTAAAATGCTACATTTATTAATTGGTACAGGCAGCCAAAAAAAAAAAAAAGTGTTACAAGAACCACCTGACAACATTTTGGATATTTCAGGGCACCATCCTGCTTGAGAAAGAGTTAGCTTACCTGGGCAGTGTGTGTGCTGCAGCTCTGATGAAGAAAGACCTGGCCCTCCCCATAGGTATGAAAACCAGTGGATGATTGAATTTGATTATGATGCCTTTGTATATTGCCTGTTTTCCAAGTAATTCATTCTGTAGGTCGTCTGTGACTGCTGGGAGTAAATTAATATTGTGTAATATCGTGGGAAAATTGTATATCTTGTCATAATCATGTTTTTTATTTGAGGTAACGAACTGGAGGAGGATCTTGAGATTCTTGAGGAAGCCTCTCTTCAGGTGAGTCACCTCCTAAATTCAGAGCTATTCTTTCAGATTTATTTTAGTCCTGTAAATGATTTTTTTTTTTAATCTTTTCCAAAATCTTTCTTGCTTGATTTTTATTTCCTTTGACCTCACCCAGGTGTGTAAGTCCCACTCGGGGATTCTGGGAAAGGGTCTGGCCTTGTCTCATTCCCCTACCATCCTAGAGGCCCTGGAGGGAAATTTGCCCCTGCATCTCCAAACCAATGAGCACTCTTTCCTTGAGGACTTCATCACTTGTGTACAGAACTCAAGTGGAGGACGTCTCGCAAGGTAAATGTGTGTGGAAGTTGCCACGTTGCACAGCTCTATCTGCCTCTTGTCAATTTTATTTACTTGACAAGAGCAAAATATTTTCGTCTTGAAGTATGTATTGATTGTAAATTTTATTTCAGCTTTGTTCCTGCAGTTTCAAAGATTACTGTATTACAATTTAGTAATTTACTACCCTGTCACTCTCCATTTGTTCTTTTCTTTCATTCAGGTGGCTGCAGCCAGACTCCTATGCAGACCCCCAGAAGACGTCTCTGATCCTGAACAAAGATGACATTCGCTGTGGATGGCCTGCCACCGTGGTGGTGCAGACCAAAGACCAGTATGGAGACGTGGTGCATGTTCCAAACATGAAGGTCAGAGTGATTGGCTTTTCTGCCTCCAGCAGATAAATATTTAATAGAATTAAAACAGACAGAATGATTATGTATGCAACGACGGATCTCTAAAGAAGTTCACTGAAGTTGACTTTTATCTGTTACCTGTCCAGGTGGAGGTGAAGGCTGTTCCTGTTTCACAAAAGAAGTCGATGCAGCCTGAGAATGTGAAGAAGCTGCAGCGGCTACCTGGGAGCTCCTCACCTTCGTCTTCTGGCCCTGACTTAACCTTTGGAGGTTTGCCGGTGCCCAAGCTGGAGGCCACGTATGAGCCCATGATAGTGAAAGAGGCTCGATACATTGCTATTACCATGATGAAGGTCAGTCTCAGGAAACTAGCTCAAAACTCAGTCATTAAGTCACTTGTTTACACTGAGAGGGCTGCAGATGCTCCACAAGGGGGCGCTATTTGGTCATTAGATGCGTCAGATCTGTTGTA
>JAPQLA010000005.1:6713391-6727525 GCA_029822935.1 Naso vlamingii | reverse complement strand
ATATATATATATATATATATATATATATATATATATATATATATATAAAGAGAGAGAGAGAGAGAGAGAGAGAGATTCAGTAGTATTTTAAAAACAAACAAAATATAAAAATATAGAGTTATACAAAATTAATCTGGCTCAATCACCACTTATGGGCTCCTGGACATGTGTGGTGGTGACTGTGTCCGCAGAACCCACGCCCTCTGCCTTTAGTTTGGATTTAGTTAGGACGCCCCAGTGAGGGAAAATGGCAGGCGGATAAAGCTGGTTCCAGAGTGAGATTGAATCTCATTTAGGCTTTCACTTGCTTTCAGGCACTGAAGGAGAGGCTGAGGATGAAGATCGACAGAGGCTTGGCCTGCTCTCTGTTGAACAGGTAACTGTTAGGTTGACAAACACCGGCAGTTAGCTGTTGCTAGCTTGCTAAATTCTAGACTTTTCCATTACAACAAAAGTAATATTCCTACGTAGCTTGCTGTGTAGGTACAAGCAGTATAAGTATATGCTAAGATACTTCTGGCGTCGTCAAGCCTGGGAGGAGAGGCCCAATTTGAATGTTGTGTTTACAAGCCGCCACAGACAATGCTACGGACTCTACCTTTAATACTATTGTTAGTGTTAAATCACAGCTTATTTTGTTTTTAAAAATCAGTGGAACACTTTTTTAACATCTCTGGACATTTGTGACAGCTACTTGAGTTCATTTAACAGGGTTTTAGTGGTATATTAGCCAAAAATGTTGGGGACCACTGATGTGGATGTGCCTTCTTAGCATCCTTTTAAACTGTAGTGTTTGAAAATGAGCCACAGTCTGAGCCCAGCAAGAGTACCATCAGCCAAGGAGGGGCTTTGAAAAATAGCAGCCGTATACCAGTCATTGTTTTCCTAGGAGGGTCTTACCAGAAAGGACTGTTGAGTGTAGCTCTGATCAACCTCTGCCAAGCCTGGAGCCTGTCACACATAAGACACACATATGCCGCCAAACAGGAGCCTATCGCACACTAAACAAAAGGGGCCACATTCCTTATGTATTCCCACATGAGGTTACATCCTGCAGCAGGGGGAAGAGTGGGATGCTGGGAATTCACTGGGGATCAGCTGAGAACGACACTTCCTCTGCCGTAGGTCTTATCAGCTCTGTTTGTGTTTTTTTTTTTCCTCTCCATCTTTACTATCTTCATCTTTCAATACATCCCTCCCTCCCACTCTGCTTCCCACTCTCCTGTCTTTCCCATTAGAATTGTGAGTCTTGATCTGGAGCTTTGGTATAATATTTACTGTATTTTGGAGCTTGCAGAGGAAAATACAGCAATGCAGATGTCCAGGCAGGTATCACAGTGAATGACAGACCGAAAACACGATGACGAGTATCAGCATTGAAACTGAAAGAACCAGTGCTTGACAGAGAACTGTTGTTCTCATGCATCTCTCTATAAGACTTTTGCCTATGTGCGTATGTGAGTGTTTCTTAAGGGCATTAGACCACAGTCTCAGCAGGAAGGGAAGAGTGAGCTGACAGTCTGAACTGGTTGCAACGAAGGAGTGAAGGGGTAGAGGAGAAGGAGGAGGAGGGAGAAGGTTAGAAAGGGTCCTCCTGCCTTATATGGGAATTCATACTGCTCCGCTTGCGGCACAGTCTAAAGGCTGAAGTTGTTTTAGTTGAGAATACTGAACTACAGCCATCAGTGCAAAGTATTACAGGTCATGGAACACATGCAACTGCTTAATTTGTACTTTGCAGCCTCATCATATGCAATACAAATCAATAATAGGGTTTTGAAGGCAGAAACAAAAATTTACACGACTGCAGAATTATATCAGTGCTGTAAGGTAAAATGGGCTCATAAAGGTGAGTGGGGACGGTTTGGAGGTGGAGAGGGAGAACAGCTGGAGGGGTAGGAGAGAGACTCAGGTGGGCTCAGTCTAGTCCGGAGAGAGCAGAGCTGGCTCCCCTGAGGCCAGGAACACACACACACACATGCACATGCAGTCACAGACACATTTCGCTGTGTCTCATAATTTAGCTGTGCCTTCTGTACCGTTATCCCCCCTTCTTTGCAGATACACCAGCAGCTCCGGCTCTTTTAAAAGCTCCTTCCTTTGCTCTTTCTTTTCTACAGCAATGAAATAAACTCTTCACTGTAGCAGCCTTGGATTCCAATCAGCTATCCACACTGCGCAAGCATGCAAAAGTGCGCACAGAGACACACGGCACTACCACACTGACATGTTTTAGTTAGCACAGTGACAGATTTGCTTCCTACAGAGTGCTTTTCTCGCTGTACCTGTCATGGATGTAGCTGGGTGTAGCTGCCAGAGGGGTTTATGGTAAATGGCCAGACCCAGGAATGGCAGAAGGAATAGGGAATTGGGCAATAATGAAGCCACAGAAGAAACACAGGACTAAACACACAGACACACACACACATATACACTCGATTTATTCCCATGACTAGTACAGTCCATTCCTTTGGTTGCTTCCACCAGGAGCAGGTAGAGCCGCAAACACTGCCTGGAGAATCTTGCGATTAATGACACGCTTGTCATGTCTAAACCCTCTTCATCTTTTTCCTGACGGGAGCCACTCTTCCTTTCCTCACCTCCTCCCCCAGTGGCCTAGCAGGCACACTACTTGAAATCCCCCAGGGCCAGCTGCAGCACATGCTTGGGAGTATCGCCCGGCTTTCCTGATCCAATGCTTCATTCATCTGTACAGCCTCTGGAGGTCTGAAAAACACACTCAGTATCCTTAGACATGCACAAATATGGGGATTACAAATATATGTATGTATGTATACACACATGCACTTTTATCTGATGCAGACATGCTGCCCTAACCCTGTATTCCCACTGGTCTCTACGCTCCAGGGTCGCGTTTGCAGACATCTCAGGCAGGGCTGGTGCATACACAGAGACACTTTTGAAAACAAGGCTAAAATAAGGTGAGGTGAGGCTCAAACACCGTGAGTAACAACAAGATCTTATTGAGGCCATTCTCCACCTGGAGATCCCGGACAAATGTGACAGAAGTCCCAGGTGACTGAAACGATCAGAGAGCAGAGTTTGCGCCTGAGCCCCTTCTAATCACATTATCCACTGACTCTGCCTGGCCCACATCACCTCAGCAATGATTAAGACAAACACAGGCAAGAGAGGAGGAGAAAGAGACTGCGAGAGACACAAAGAGAGTGCTGGCAGGCTGGAAGGAGGGGGTGGTCAGACAGACAAGGAGTGAGTCAGACAGGCAGATATCCTCCTACATGTAGGTCTGTCCAATAAAAGTGCAAATAATATGTAAAGATCAAGTCCAGCGGAGACAGTCTTTGAGACGACTTTATCTGTTTGTGTGTTCCGGGTTAAGCCCTTTTGGACCCGGGTGTATGATATCAGTGATGAGGGACTTTGGGTGTGAGGCGAAGTTGGAGGAGCACCTCTGACATCATTCATTCAGCGTTTGTGTGTTCCTCCTTTTCACAAGCCACCAAGGGCACAAACAAAAAGACGAGGTGGTGAGCCAAGCCTGCCTGTATGCCTGCATGTGTGACTCAGTGCACTCTGGACACATCCTGACGTCACCACTGGAAACTCGATGAAAGCAAAGTGATTTGTTCAAGCAAAGGCTGCCAGAGGTTTTTTTTAAGTGTCCACCATCACTATCTCTCTCCCTGTGCATCGCTGGGATTTGTTCACGAAATTCTCCAAGCTCAAGGCAAAGTTGATACGATTCGGTGATGCACTGTTCTCCTCTCTCTTGTTCGCTTTTTTTTTTTCTTTTCGCCGAGCCACCCAGCTGTTCCTGCGAGCGCAACACTAACACAGTAGGTTTTATTATGCTGATCTGACATTGCAGAAGTTGGGAGGGGAGACAGCTGTACTTGTTTGGCCCTGGGCGCACCCGTCATTAGTGCCAGCCTCGCTCCCCTCCTCCTCCATCCCTGCCTTGTTCCACATCTCCGACCCTCTCTCTCCTACATTGTTTCCAAAACAACACCACACCCTTTTATAATATTTGCTGGCCTAATTTCTGCCACTCTTCCCACCTGTCCGTCCATCTTCACAAAAACACTGCACCCTCGCACATCTTCACCTCTCCGCTATCTGCCGTCAAGACGACAAAAAACAACCGGTATTGTGTTGGTAAAAGGCTGAGTGCTGTGTTCTTGCCACTCAAGATTTTCTTGAATAGATAATATCCAAATTGATTCAAGCTGGGCTCACATCTAATGGTCTGTGTGGGCTCTAATGTGAACAGGAGATAATCAACACCCTGCGTTTCTGAGCTCTGTGTGGCAGTCATTTATATTTCTCCGACTGTCTCTTCCTGCCCTTACCTTCTCTTTGCCGTCCTTTCATTTTTCTCTCTGGATATCAACACCTGCCCCTTCTCAGAGCCTATTTCTACGCATTTCTTCCACCCCTTTACCTCTCTATCCCATTTCTTGTGATACCATCCGTGATACTTAGAGGTTGATTTCCCACTGTGCGTCATTAACCTTTTCTCTCTCCTCTTGGTTAAACCCAGCGAGTACATTCAGCTGTTTGAGACGGAGGAGACTTGGGGATCACGCAGCGCTCACTCAAGTGGGCTGGGGGTTTCACCGGCATCATAACTACATTCTTATTAGCTGCTGAGCAGATCCTGTAATGCCACTTCTCTTTCTTACAATATACCAGTATATTCCTCTGCCTTGCTTTGTTACGTAATCGTTCTCAAACCTTTGTTGTTACATCTTTGCAGGAAAAATACTGTTGAAGTTTTAAAGAAAATGGCTCTATATAATACAAAAGCTCACCTTCCTGCTTCTGCCACATGACATAACACCCGTGCTAGACAAGAATGCACATGCCATACTGTCGCTGTGGATGCAGTCAGATGATGTGACCCGGTTCATGAGATGCTTTGTGCCTCCAGGGAGGGAGGAAAGATAATCTTTGTGCATAAAATAAAGTGTCTGTCGACTTGCTCTAAAAGTGTGTTTAATCACAATGAGTGAGGTGTAATTAATGTTTCACTGGTGCGCTGTGTATGTGCAGTCGAGGGCCGTGGGTGAGAGGATGTAGTGTGCGGTCTCTCTAACAAGCTCCCACTCACCCCAGTGGAGGCAGGCAGGGAAGGCTGGAGTGACTGCAAGGCTGTTAGAGCAAGTGGGTTGCATTGGACGTGTCCATGTCTGTGTATGTGTGTGTGAATTTGTGAGTGTGTGCTTGTCAGTGAGTGTGTGTTACTGTGTGAAAAGTGTGCATGTGTGTCCTTTTGTGTGTGTTGTACTGGGATGTGGAAATTGAATGGAGCCTTTCAGTTCTACTGCTCGTCTCCCCGGGGGTGAGAGACTGGTTGCCATGGTTATCCTGGAATCCTGCCGCTAATGGGTGGGAGTTTGTGTAGCTCTGGCAACCTGGCCTGTCTAGGGTGTGCGTGTGTGCAGTGTGTATGTGTGTGTAGCAGGGGGTGTGGTTGGGTGGAGGCAACATTCTAGGACACAGGAGGTCACATATGTGAGAACACAAGCTTCCATTCCTGTATGCTCCTGGATGTATACAAACACAGAGTTTTGTCATTCATATATTTACTCTGCAATATACTGTAGATACTCAGGATGCAAAACCAAAAATCAAATGAAGCCTCAATGTCCACTGACAAATGACAGCAAAGCTGTAAATCAATAGCACATTACTGCCTGAAGTCATTGTTTCCACTATTACAAAAATTGTTGATTTCTTCACACTGCGAAGTCAAATTACAAGCATGGTGGATATCTTAATCATGTGGTGATGAAATAATCGTCTACTTTTGCTACATTATTGCAAGTGTAAAACATAATGCATTGAAATAGTTAAGCCCTGCTCTCCCGTCATCCCCATTACCATCCTTTTACCCTCAGGCGAGAGGGACTCTTAACTGGGCACAGAGACCCCACTGAACACGAACACAGTGGATAGTGGATAATGAAAACCTCTACACAGAGTAGATTAGTGTAAGGAAAGATACATTCTCACCGAGTGTTTTCCTTGCTGCACAATTTCAGATATGATTATAAATGCTTGTCCACAGCAGAGTTCCACCTCACAAATATGTGTACGCCTCAAACAGTACATGCTAATTGGGATGTATTATTCAAATTGCATTATGAATTTGACACAGAGCACTTCATGGATAGGAGCGAGGCTGGGCACGTCCTATTGTGCAGAGAATATATGCCCGTGATATGCAATGTGACCAGATAATCCTGGTTTTCCTATTCCCAGCGTTCTGGTAGAGGGGATCAGTCTCCGCTAGTCACACAGATGTCTTGGCTCCTGTTCCTCTTGGAAGACTGATCCATATGTTGCGTGAACCCCTGTGGATTTAAAGGAACTTGGCTTAGGAATTTACTCTCCTCTATTCCAGTCATTATGTATAGCCAATTCACTGTAGCCTAGAAACATTCAGAAAATGTTTCTCTTGTACGGCTTCCAACATGCATAAAAATAGAAAATAAAAGCATGGTGTGATTACCTTCACGCAGGATACTTTCAGTGTATGCTCTGAATGTGAAAGCAGGGGGCCCGAGGATGAAATCATCTGTCAGGAAACTTGCTGCTGACAGTTTTTATGTGGTTTGATTCATTTTCATATGTAGCCCCTTTCGGAGTATGGGCTGTAAAAAGGGCACAGATCCCCTCAAAACGCGGTGAGCAGACGCTGAAGAATGTGGGCTGGACCATGCGGTCAAACGCAGCGAGTCATGGGGGGTAGAAGAACCTTGTAGATCCACCCCCTGCTCCTTAGCCCAGATTTATGCCGAACAGTTATATAATTCAATAAACACTTCCAACTCTGTTGCTGAAGTCCAGCCACAGGCCATCTAACCCTCAGACAACCACATGATCAGCACTTTCACTTGTATTACTACCAACTTATTATCACACAGTCGGAAAAATTAAGCCCCCCTTTCCATAGTAGGACTGAGGGAACACACCCTCTTTGTAGAACATTAACAAGTATCTTTCTGCCTCTCTTGTTTACATTTAGATGGCCACTGAACACTAACTCTGAGTATGTCCTGTTGAGGGAATATCTTATCTTCTTATGTAATGCATTCCTTCCCAGTGTGCTGCTATACCAACAGGCAAAGGAACAGTGACAGTAAACTATAGATTTGCTGTACCACAGAATACAACCATATCCATATCCTATCTTTCCAAATCCACCAAAATCCAGGGAACCTTCTAACCAGGTCATGAGAGTTTTCCTTTAATCCTTTATTTTGCATGTTCCTCTCACCCCTCCCCAAACCTTAGCCTTTTCTGAGATTTCCACTCACTAACCCAGACAGCCTTAGCCTTGACTCGGGGCCACCCCATGCTCTCACTGTCCAACTATTTAACTAACCGCAGTGAAACAGCTTTAATTTCAGCTTACTGCTCAGCCTGGCTGAATGCAGCATCGCTTGGGGGTCTTTCTGGAAAGCCGTGGTATGGGGCCCAACAGGCCAGGCAGGCAGACAAGGGAGAACAACAGCCCTGTGCAGTTAGATCTCAAAGACCCCAGAGACACATACGTCAGTCAGAGCAGCCTCCCTCAGGAGTCGTTCAGTTAGTTATGGCTCTTTTAAATGCTTCTCTGCACCTCTGCTCCGTGCATGGAGGTGAGAGTTATTTGATAGCCAATAGTAAACGGCTGGATTAAAAAAATAAAAATAAAAATAAAAAAATTGACGATACATCAATTTGTGTTGTGTGTTTGTGGTAGTTAGAAAATAAAAAAAAAATAACTTGGAAGCTGCTTTACAAAAGAAGAAAAAGAAGTCCTGAGTCTGGGATGACATTTGGCTTGCCAAATTTTTCGTATATAAACATAGAAATGCCTGATGTGGCATTGCTCAGGTAACACAAGTGTTGTGAAAGCCACACAGATTACAAAAAAAAATCACCAGTTTAACCAAATAATTAAAAAACAATTGTAAATGCACATAAACGTGTCTGTCGTATTGTCAAGCTGCATTGTGAAACAGTGCAGTTGCATTTCTTTAAAGTACACTATGGTTAAAGATGAACCGGAGAGGTTCTGGTTTGGGCATGACTTAAAGGAATAGTTGAACATTTCAGAAAATGTTTGCTCTCTTGTCCCCAGTTGCTCACAAGTCATTGTTTGCAAGTCCAAATCAAGTCTTGGCCTCATGTGGTTGTAACGAGCTTTCTGTAATTTACTGAATGCCATCTGGTCTGCTTGGAACACTGTGTAGCTTTATCTAAGCAATTCAAAGCATGCAGTACTGTAGTATAATTACTCCTTTATCTATTTGCATAGAGTATCAGTACTGATTGCTTGTTTTGTGAAAAATTAGTTTAAGGCTATCGTAATGCCATATTTCTAAAAAAGTACACAATGAAAGCTTTTCATTTAAAATAATTTTAAATTTCCTTCAGCTGCTGTCAAATGAGCAATGTTGTCTTTCTCGCTGTTTAATGAAAGTCAGCAAATAGTAGCAGGAGAACATGGAATATTAAGTTACCCAATTAATTTTAAAATAATAGTAAAGCCTGTGCTCAGTGTGAACAAGTAAAATATTCAGCAAATACCAGTCCAATCAGGTTAACCTCTCTTAGCTAGACAGTTATTAGCAAGCTAATGTTAGACAGTTACTGCTAAGCTAAACTTGTTTACTAACAGCTTTCACATTAAGTGACTACTGTCCAGGGAATTTTCAGGCAACTGATTGTTTAATGTGGTCAGTTCAGCATCTTTTATTTTGATACCATAGACGTTGCATTTAAATATTTATCTGTTTGTCCTTTGTGTAAAGGGAACAGCAGCAGCAGGTGTGCTGCCATGGTGGTGGTGTTGCAGTTTCAAGTCATTTGTAGCGGTGCACACCAGGTCAAGATAACACTGGAGGAAATGATTAAGCTCATCAAACATTTCTTCAGTGTCCTGAAAGTCCCAACTTTAAAGCCTGAGTCTTTTGAGGACTATTCTCAAGTCAAATCTTAAGTCTCAAGTCAATATAGGAGCAACTTTAAATAAAACGTGAGTCCAAGACTCCATCTCTGTTGAGAAGATTAATACCTCCTTTAAAATGGTATCAATCTTCTCATCTAATTCAGCAAGGAAGCAAATGGATTATTGTTCTCAAAACATTGACCACATACTGAAAAGCAGCATTTCACTGCCCTCAGTCAAAGTATAAAAATCTGTTTCACCTCTTATGGTGGGTGTGGTTGGATGAGGTCAGAAGTTGGCTTTGTGGCACCTTAAACCAAAGACTGTAGAACCAAAAACCACCTAAAAGTGATTAAACCGTATACTGACACACCCTGGGCCACATTTCTACATGCTGGAGTAAACTGAAATGCCAAAAGACTGTAGGTCGGCAAAAATAAGATTTAAAAAAAATGTTTTGGACAACACGTACTTGGTTTTTGATGTAAAAAAATTGTTGTACTACCAAACAAACCGGTGGCCAACTAACACTAAAACAAGCTAAAAAAGGTAAAAAACATTCTTTATCCCCTATTTGAAGTTCTGACCTAAGTATAAGTAAAACAAAAAGTGAAGAGTCTATATTCCAGAAAAAGGTGGACGTGTGTGTATATTTTTGCTGACACAGTAGACTGTGGATTTGTCTGGATGAAGGGGAATACATTTATGGTTTTTGAGGAGTGAGGGCCCACACCAGCCACCCTAGGGTCTTGTTATCCTCTCCTATGCCTGTGCTCTTGGGGCGACTTTAATGAACACTCCTGCTGCAGCCCTCTTCTGGCTCCAGTCAGGCTATCTACAGGTCTGCCCCCCCCCTCCTCCCCGACTACGCCTGCCTGCACAGCAGAGCAGGTCCTTCCACAGACAGAAGGAAGACTACGACAGAGACAGCGAGGACGCTAGGTGATCGAACTGAATAATTGATTTGAGGAGTTTGCTTGGGAACACCTTAAGAGTTTGTCTGAGCACAATGACCACTGTATGCACACTTGCTCCTGCACAGAATTGAAAGAGAAAACAGAGCTAAGTGTATGAGTTAAGCTTTATTTTTTTAATCACCTGCCTTATATAGAAAACTGGAAAACATCTGCTTATTACATAATGTCACTTATTAGGCTGCATAGTAACAAATCGACACTGACATTAGATGAGACTGTAAATGTATGTAAACAACAGCACGGTAAGGGGTGGAGGCATTTCTGTTGCCTGGAATGATAAGATCCCTAATGTATCTCACTGTGTGCTGATAGGGCCAGGCAACAAGTGGTGGGGCACCTCCCATTACCTCATGGCTAATGGGAGTTGACAGTGTAAAACTGCCAAGAAACATGAGGCAGTGACATGATGTGAAGAAATGTTTCAACACCATATTTCCCTTTCATGAAAAAGTCTCAAAATGTTCTCAATAAAGCTCTGTACCCTGTAGCCAATGTGGTTGAAGAAGAATGATTCATTTATGGAGTCAAGTGAGAGGTGATACAACAATTCTTGGGAAATATGATGCCATGGAATCTGTCATTGGTCAGTTTTTCAACGACCCGTGGGCTAAAAAGGATTACAGACACATACAATGGATCTCTATCTCACAAAATGATGGGTGTGCAAGAGCGAGAAGCATTTCTCTCGATCAGCAGTTCCTAAACTTTTTCAGCTCAAAACTCATGGAGAAATGTAATGTCTCCCTGGGGCCAGAACTCCCAAAAATACATCATGAATTGACAAAACATCTACATTTAAATATGAGCTACATCTATGAATAAACCATGAATTTAAAATGTACTTATTTCATTGTGAAAATACATCAGAGCAGTAATCGATCTTGCTTAGTGTAAGGTAAATTTCTTAATATCTCATATTATATGTACATACATTTTTTTTTTGTATGGGACACATACATCATCTGAGCTCAGAAGACCAGTGCAGCCCCAAAAACAAACAAACAAATAACAAAAACTACAAGAAAAGCCCTTCTTTCAAATGGGACCCAATGAAAATGGTTTGATGACCCATTTTGGGTCCTGACCCGAAGTTTGGGAAACATTGCTCTAGATAAGACAGCACTAGGTACTGCTGATTAACATTGTAAAGGTGAAAAATTTATAAAATGAGCCTAATTTGAGCAATAGTAGTGCATAATTCCTGTTGCAGGTCTGTTACAGCTGCTAGAGCACAAATGGGTTTTGTCTTGTATTTTTAGGGCAAGGGTTACAGCACAGTGTGTCTGGATGTACAGTACATGTGCGTGTGTGTCTTTGAATGTGGAGTAACCCTCAGAAAACTAACACTTCTGGAATGCCCCCTGCAGAGCGACGACTTTAAGGTTAGGAGTGTGTTTATGGGAGCGTTTTGGCAGGAAGAGGCAGGGACCCGGTCCAGAATAACGGAACAACAGTGGAATGTGGTACAGCAGGGAATATCCTGAGTCAAACACAAGGCAGTCCTGGGGTTTTTGAGGAGGAGCACTTTGTGGCAAGACTTTTTTAAACTACATTTTTTATATTAAGACAGATGACACCCAGCGCGCCGCTCTCTTGTGCAGCTGACAACGCAACATGGATGCCTGCAATCGTTTTTCATTTGACTCTTTTCATTTCACACCACAACTAAATTAGAAGACCATGTCCCATGGAATATCTTTCAAACCTGTGACTCATTCACTGAAAATCTCTATCCAAATGTGAGAGCCTCAACTGTGGCGGTGTTGAAGTCACAGTGAATATGAAGTGTTTGTATTTCTCTTCAGGCTGTGCATTAGGCCGGATGCCACGCACCTTCGCCCACATGCCTCCCACGACCCAGCGCCCGTATATAGAGGGCAGAATCTGAGCCCAAGCTGCAAGCAGGCAGATAAAGACAATCTCATTGATGTAGGAGCAGCTCACTGGTAAAAAAGAGACATCTCTGACACAACCCTGCCTGCGTTACCCTTGCTACAGAATCAGATTAACCACCGCAAGAACATTGTGCTAAGGCTTGAAGGCGTAGAGTCAGCTTTTACATACATATCAAGCAGATGAGGTGTTTCTGTATATGCGAATATGTGCGTGTACGTGGCCACAAACCTGGTGGCTGTAGGGAAAGACCTTTAACTGAAACATTGACAAGCAGCTCAATCCGTCTCCGAACCATGTCTATGCTTGTAATGACATAAATATGCACCGTGGAGCCAGTGAATGACATGTTCCACCCACAACGCCGTCGACAAACTAAAATATCTTAATACTCTGCGGTCTGTATTTACAAAGAAAGTTAAAATGTAAAGCTGCACATCTCTTTTGGGATTTCGAGGGATATTTGATCCTACCTGGTTAGCTTAGTCATGTTTTTCCTATTGTCTGTGCAATCCACACAATGAACCTATCAACTCCACAGCACCACCCACATTACACCAAAGGACATTTAACAAACACCACCGACAATCCTGTGCTTTATATCCTCAGCTAAACCTGCCTTCCACCTGCCTTGTCTGTTTTTTATCATTATAAACAAGATTTGAGCAGAGTGTGATGAGCAGCGGTGTACTACAGTATGAGCTCTCTGGGCTGGCTTGTCTCACTCAGTCTGTCTTTTTTTCCCCAACTCTATGCTTTCTCTCCTCTACTCTTATTCTCCCCCTCTCACTCCTGGTCTGTTTCCTCTCACTCTCTTTGTCTTTGCTGTTTTCTCTTGCTCTGCCTCTGCCAGACCTCTACTTTACACTCCCCCTCCTCCCCGAAACCAACTCCTTGGCAACCAGTTGCAGCGTCTCCCAGAAAGGTAGACAACCTCCCCGTGGTGCCACAGCAACCTAGTGCAACATCAGACAGGGAGGCATGCTACATTATTAACCAGAAACAGCCAAGGGAGGCTGTCGAGGACGGGATCGCGGACATGAGGGAGTATCAGGGGGGTGCTAGTCCCGAACTGCTGGTTGCTGCAGCGTAAACTTCAGAGGGGAAACAGCACTTGCAGATTTGACTGGACATGCATGAGTTTCCATATAAGCACAGTAACACATTTGCACACTGTGTGAGTAACAGAGAGAGAGAGAGAGAGAGAGAGAGAGAGAGAGAGAGAGAGAAATTTTGGAGCGGTTACATTCAGCCAAACCCACAGGGGGATCAATAAGGAACATCTGGGTCTGGGGTGGACAGGGCGGCTTTTGTTTGCAGGCAGTACATTGGCCTGACACCTCACCCAGATTCTCTCTGGGTGTCTACATGGGGGGAGGGAGAGAAAAATTGCTGGGGGCTGCGATCAGGGAGAGAAAGGTGTTTGCTTTTCTACGGGCAAAATTTGTCTGCTACAGGGCTAAGGACATATAGCCTGCCAAAGGGACACATATTGTTTTATTTATTTTAAAAAAAAGTATCTACATTAACATTTATTTAATCTGCAGATCCTTTGGAATATCAGATATCAAGCTGAAAAATGGATGCCAGTCACACTGCACTCTATGATGAGGTGAAATCCCAAAGCTTAATATTTAGCTGAGTAAATGTTTACTATGTTCACCATCTCAGTTTAGAACGACTGTTACCATCTTATATTTGCAAATTAGCATTAAACATCATTATCAGAATCATTAGATCATTAGGATGTCAGTTGAAGTTAAAAAAATCATCAAGCTCTGATTAAAACGTCTGCAGCAAATTTAATGTTAATGCATTCCGTGCTTGTCAAGCGTTTCAGTTGAAACCATTTAAATAGGCTTTAGGATGGTGCAAGAGGAGAATTTAAAGGATCACAGAGGAACGATAGCCGGACTAGACCAAGGATTAATCCACAAAGAGGCTCCAGGGCAAAGTTGAGCTTCTGACCACTACTGGCCCCCAAGTTCACCTCATGTTGCCTTTAAGCAGCCATCAGGTACATTGCATGCAACAGACTGCACATTGGTTTGCACTTCTTACATTACAGTGAATTGTTGCATGTATTTTACACAGGGTTGGGAGGGTTACTTTGGAAATGTAATAGGTTGCAGATTACTAGTTACTCTATTTAAAATGTAATAAGTCATGTAACTATTTCGATTCCTTTACCAAAGTAATGTAACTTATTACATTTGATTACTTTCTGATTGCTTTTCTAAATTTAAATTAAAGGTTTTCAACTATTTACCATTTTCAAATGTTTAAACCAGGCAGTGTTAATGGCAGACGCGGGACGCTGCAAATTCAAAGAGAACCAATC
>JAPQLA010000005.1:6669606-6680125 GCA_029822935.1 Naso vlamingii | reverse complement strand
AAAAAATATATTTTTTCCCAAAAGCATTATTGCATACTTAAAGTTATGTGAAACTGCAATAAAATGCTTAGTGGGTGGGATGATGGTACAGACCATAATATGCTGTGACCCTTGACCTGAAACCTCTGACCCCGAGCTGAACCCCACCAAGGTCCACATGTCATTGATGGCATATTTCATGGCGAGGGTTTGTTTTCCAACTGAGGAGGAGTCACGCAGGGAGAAGCACAATTTGATTCATGGGGTTGTAACATTTCCTGTAGGCTGAAAAACGAGTAGGCTATACAAGTCTGGAGTAAAAATAGAAGACTACATAAAATGACACACGCACACACACATGCACACACAAACAGAGACCACTGCGAAATATTCGTAATTCACCACAGATCCACTTGCAGCCAACATTACTTCAGAGGGAAGAAATGTGAGTCTCAAAAACAAAAAGCGAGGATAAGAATTGAAGGTAGAAAACATTTTTCATCTCTGCTGTGGCTGCGAGTTTTCCTCCTTCACTTTAATGAGCTTTTCCTGTATGATTAGTAAAAATCCTGCGTGTGCTCGCTCCCTGATCGCCCTTACTGTGACTCAGCCTCTGAAAGGCTCCGCTGTGAGGATCAACACCGCTCCCCACACACTCTAGCACTCCTCCCACATTGAACAGTCTAGATCTGCTACATCACACGTAACATGCTTCATTTGACATTATCACACAAATTGTGCTATTAAAGACGCTCCAAAGCACGGGAGTCCGGAGAAGCGAACAGCTAGTAGCAGGGCGAGTGTCGTTTTTCAACTGTGTATGTTCTTCATTATCTTTTCCAAGTAAACAGGTTCCTGAAACTTACGCAGACAGATGGGGCGGTTGTGTTACAGTCTGCTTGGTGTTAAGTGAAAGATGTGTTGAGGGATACACTGAGCCACCAGCGTTGGCCTTTGGAGGCCCATCGCTGAGAGACAGAGGGAGACGGTCAGGAAATTGAGCCCATATGATGTTTTTCCACCGTCACAAAGGAGATTTAGGAGAGATACAAGGGGGAGCCAAGAGAGCCACGGTTCTGTGGGAGTGATGGAAAACAGGAGGAAGAGAGGTGAGAGAGCAGCCCATGCCAGGAGAAAAGAAGGGAGAGAGGACACAGTGAAAGGAGGCGAGTGTGAGACGCTATCTTTGCTCCTCGGCGTTTTATCTGCGTGTGACATCATGGTAACTGAGGGGACCTCACGGAGGAGTCAACACTCAAATAAACATTAGGAAACTGATCATTCCTTTTCGATGAATGTCACTGTATTTAGGTTTCCCACACACATTTCTCTTGCAGTGTTATTGTCCTTGAGGCTGAATACTTTCACAAAAACAACGGTCCTCATCTGGAATTCATTAACATATCAATTTCTGGTCATCAATAGATTAATTTTGGACAGATTGTCTCTATTATTTCTTTCCTCTCTGTTGTGTGTGTGTGTGTGTGTGTGTGTAGTACATATTTATGGTGAAAAAATGGCAAAAATTTATCACCGAATGAAAATCTAACATTAATTCTTCTTTTACTCCCGCAGTCACCCAAAGTGCGCCCTTATTCTGCCATGGACGGCGTCCCCTTCTTCCTCAGCAGAGTTAAAGCCGAACCTCCAGAGGACCTGCTCGCTCACGACCTGCACTTCCACACGCAAACTGAGCCTGTCGACCTGTCAATCAACAAACCCCGCCCTTCCTCTTCATCCACCACCCCGACAACCACCTCATCATCCTCCCCTCTCAGATCCGCTTTCTCCCCGTCTTCTTTATCGTCGTCATCCTCCTCCCCCTCCTCCTCCTCTCCATCGGTTATCACCTCAGCCTCATCGGTGCTCACACCAGGCCCTCTGGTTCCCCCTGGAACCGGGGTGAGAGGTCAACCGTATTTGCACATCCTGCACTCTGTGCCGCCGCCTCCATCCAGCCCTCTGAGCCTGCAGGGAGCGGGGAAGCTGGCCAGCCATGTTCACCGCATCCCAGTTGTGGTACAGTCACTGCCCCTCATGTACACCACTGCCGTTCGATCCCCCTCCAGCCTCATGCTACCTCTGCTGGACGAGGTCAAAAGCCAGGTCAAAGGTAAGAACACGCTCCCCAAATTTACTCCATATTCACATGTCAGACTTGGGCCTGTGGGATTTCCATAATTTCACTTAGAATCTTTGTAATTTTAAAGATGCTTCAGCAATTATTTAGGTATTAATAAAACAGTAAAGAAAATGGGAATGCATTGTGATTATTATTAGTTGTACATAGCAACATAAGCCATCTAAAGTGTCTCCAGCTTTGATGGAAAATTTCTCCACCTACTGAGAAACATCAGTCAGGAATCAATTATCTCACGAAAAAACTTTCACCTAAATCAGTTGAGTTGAATGTTTTAATTATAAGTTGTCAACCATAACAATACACATCAACTTAATTCTCGCTAAGGAGGGCTTAAAAGCCTCCCAAAATAGAAGAGAAAGAAGAAGATTTTGTCACATGGAATCACAGTGGGTACAATGCAGTGCAATGGGTTCTTTGCATTTATCCATCCCAGAGGAGCCGTGGGGTAGCCATCGCACAGCACCTGAGGACCAACTCCAGCTCTTAGCCTGTGCCGTGGTCAAGGACACTAACAGGAGAAATAACCTATATGTACATGTTTTTGATGGGGAAACCAGAGCACCCAGAGGAAACCCTCTCATGCACAAGGAGAACGTAAAACTCCAAACAGAAGGGCCCGGCTCCAGATGTGAATTAAACCCAGGTGGTGACAGCTTTAACCACTGAGCTACTGTACTGCCATGAGACACCCAAACACTTTCATGGGAACCCTTTTTCAGAAATACGATAAAAAATATTTCATTTGACAACTGATTAGACTGCATCAGAAAAAATGGATGACAAAGACAAAGGCCCTTGTTGGCATCAGGCAATGAATGAGCTTTAATACCTATTTGATGTGGCTCCAAATATCCCGTTCACAAGCTGTTCATGATGGTATATTTGTATGCCTGGATGCCTTACTGTTGTCCATCAAAGAATTCAAGACACAGCGCTGTGGAAACTGACAGTGTGTGTACGTTCATTCAGAGACGGCCCCTCAGGCCATAATGTTCAACCTTCAGAGTGAGGATGAGCTGTGTGGATTGAAAGACTCCCCCATTTTAAACTGAGAATTTCCCTGGCTGTCTCAAATAGCCTCCGGTGCAGGTTAGCAGGGCCACACCTGTTGTTACCTTTTTTTCCGTCGAGAAGCAAATATCCGGAGCAGTTTCAGCACAAGACCTTGCTGGTCTGGCCTTGACTGTGTTGTTGGTTTTCCCTCTGGGTGTGGTTTTACTGCCAACCACTGGGAGTGAGCCTACACTAGGTGTTTCTGTCCAACTCTGAGCTGGACACAGGGCAACTGTTGGTTGTAAAAGGAGTTGCTTCTTGCAGGATGGATGGACACAGTTAACTTGTTCTGTACGTAAAAGCAAACAAACAGAGATGTGTAATTAGAGCATGTGCTCACACAGACAGTTGGTCAGCTGGGTGAGGTTGTCCCTGTAGAGAATGGCGTCTGAAACATTGGACGCCTGCACCGGAGGAGAGGAGAGCAAAGAAGGAAGGGCAGGAAAAACAAGACTTGCATAAGAGGGTGTGGATGGATATTGAAGATGGGTGGCACTTGCACAAACACATGCACACACACATACTGTACATACACATCGGTTCAACATCAGCTCTGCCCAGCTCTGAAGGCACCAGGCACAAAGGAAATGGGGCAAATGAGCGTTTAATGTTGGGTGTGGTGCATAGAGTCACTTTTAATGAGACAGAAACCAGTAGACAAACAGAATGTTTATCTTTTTATTACACTGAAATTAACTTAATGAGAACATTTACATAAAAAGTTCACTTGGACAAGTTCAAATGAAATAAGTTCTATAGGATATATTTGTATAAAGTGGTAGTGGCGAGGGGTTTGCAGGAAGCGCACCACGTTTTCTGAAATTTATGACTGCATAACTGATTGACTGCAGATAATTTAATTACAGAGTACTTTGCGATAAATAAATAAATAAATGACCGAACAATATAAAATGCTGTCAGTCCCTATTATGTATATTTTTTTAACGTTTCAATCCTGGTCACCATTCACTACAATTGTTTGGAGTTGACTGCAAGACCTTTTTCCTGTCAAACTCCAGCAGTGTTTTGTAGACTGAAAAACTTCACTAGACCTTCTGTCGGCATGAGGGTGAGTAGATAATGACTGAGTTTCCGTTTCGGGGTAAAGCGTCTCTTTAAGTCTTTGAAAATATTTTAAATGAAGTTATCTAATTGAATGAGCAAACAGACGTTCATTTTAAAGAATTTGCATTAACGTTGTCCACTAGCATGACCAGTTGATAATGGCTGGCACCATACAGCAAGCCATCCTAAATACTCAGCTGTATGCTAACATTAACTCATAGGTACCCTTGTGAGGAGGAACTATTCACAGACTGAGAGAATCAGTGTGCTGTGTGTAGCTCTAAAAGGAATGAATTAAAGACCGGATACACAAATTTTCAGTCAGAATTATATGTTTTTTTTGGGAATAACTTGTGTTTAGTGTAATTTTCGTGACAAACAGGGCAGGACTTGGGATTCTGGCACAACTGCAGGTAATTTTGAAATTTGGTAGTTTTTTTCAGGACGTCTGGTCACCCTAAATGTGAGGGTCAAGACATTTACCTTATTTGACTTTGCAAACCCAACAACCATGTTCATAGATGCAGTCCTAGTCATAATGAAGCTGTCGGTGCAAAAACATTTAGACACACACTTTCACTCACCCTCATACACACAAGTACCAAACACACACACACACAATCACAGGTTAGCCATCCTCTTTAAGAGAGGGCGGGTACCCTTCCTTTCACTGCTGTCTCCCTGTCTCCAGCAGGAAGTTGCCATGGAAACAGGGCTTGACTGGAAACAACAGGAGAGAAAGAAAGAAATCCGGTGCTCCTGCCCACCTCTCCACCACTCCTCCTTTGTGTCCCTCGCTTAAAATACCTCTTTTCCAACACACGATGCATTTCAAGCTAATTGCAGGCTTTCCATATGGTAGGCGAGCTGTTGACCACTCTGCATGTCCTCGTCTACGTCAACAGTTAGAAACCTTTAAAAGCAAAAGCTCTCACAGACTTACAGTATTATCTCTGCACCCCACTCCATCCCCCCAGTAATAACACCATGTCTACTCCTAACTATGGACTCTTATTATGGGCCATTATGGCCACAGTCTCGGCTGAGAGGGCGGGGGGGTTGAAGTCCTGATAGCCTGTAAAAGCACCATCTTGCAGTTATGAAGAATGCTCTAGAACTCAGTGGTGGTGTTTGCCATTATTTCATCTTAGAAACAAGGATAGTTATTAGTTTTTTTAATATTTTAACCATGCAGGTTCCAACTTTTGTATTCCTCTTTGTTTTTTTAAATGCCATACAACGTAATCGGAGTTTAATGAACTGGATTTCCCGTAACTTTTCTTTGACAAGTATTTAATTTAACATTTATGTTTTGAGTTCTCCAGGATGTGCGCAGCCTGTGTCCATGGAGACAGAGATGACAGAGTGACTGCAGGCTTTTGCAATATACTGTTTTCAATGAGTTGTTCAGGGAAGAAGCTGTCACAACTTATGGAACTGATGTAACTTTGTCATGCAGCTCAAGAGACCCCCGTGCTCAGTGGCCCAGAGGGTCATGGCTAATAACAGGCTGGCCAGTCAAATGTTCAGTGCATTTTTTTCTTGGTTATTGTGCAAAAGATAAGAAACAGAGAAGGGACAAAGCTAGCCTGCTAATTATCAGGATGTTCTCCAAGAGGAAAACAGCAGAGAATGGATGGATTTGGACTTTTGTATTGTCTCCAGGCCTTTTATGTTTTGTCATTATCGTGAATATGATTCTTTGTCAGTTGCACATGCAGCAGTACAGAGAGCAGAATGCTCAGCAGAGTTTCACTCATGCATACACACATACAAACTTGGACATATTTTAGTATTCACACACACACACGCACACACACACGCACACACACACACATTTGAAAACAAATGCACAAATGTTAAGACTGCCTCCTGTGTCTGTGTCCCACCCTTACAGCACACACAGACCCCAACGGCCTGTCACCACGGCAGATCAAAAGTGACAGCGATGACGACGACCTGCCAAACGTGACCTTGGACAGCGTTAATGAGACCGGCTCCACTGCGCTGTCTATAGCCCGCGCTGTACAAGAGTGAGTATCATGAGTTGTGCACGTGTGCGTCAAATTTGAATCTTAACTGACCCCAACAGCTCTAAAAAAAAAGTTCTATCTTTGTCTTAAAATCCCTGTCCAGACACGGTCAATGAAATGTAAAAATACTCTGCTGTGATTTATATTTTAATATTGTTTTGAACATAAAAACCACCAACACTTCTTGTGTTATATTGATTGGTAGGAAAATGAAAACCCTGTGCAACGAAATAGCTTGCTAGAGGAAACAATATCGAATTTCAGCCATAGTCTTCATCAAGGGCAGGGCCAGGTGGCACCATACATTAAGGGTCTCCTGTGCACCAAATCAGCATCTAGAAGACATTAATGTTGTTTGTTAGTCTGTTTGGTTGTAGCTGACAATGGATTGCACAGTATTTGTGGCTGTACTAATGCAAACTCTCTGTTCTGTTGCACCCACTCTGCAGTGGAGGCTTCAGATTTCTTTGTCTGCAATTGGCTTTTAAATTTTTGACGTACCAAATCTAGTTTTTCTGGGTTACATTTGAATCTAAAATTTTAGGGAAGGGCACAGACATTTCCCTGCTTCAACAGAGGAATGGGAAAACATCTCTCTGGTGACAAACTTTGCACAGATACAAGTCAGTATAGTCAAGGTCAGACATTTTAGGGGACATAAACATGAGAAAAATATTTTGAGTGGAGGGGGACTTTGAGCTATATTTGTTCCTAATGGTACATGAAGATGTTTGAGAGGTCTGACCTTGATCCTTGCACTTCTTACTGTTGGCTGCTGTTGAATATGTTTTCATTTTGTTACGCTGATATACTATAGCATTTTTTAGTGTTGAAGGTTTTGGTATTTTGTCTTAAACTATCTTTCTTTCACCACCATAAACACAGCTATTACAATAAATACCCTATTGAACCTACATTTACTCACCAAGCAAATAGAATAAAGAAAAAAAAAACATTAAAGGAATGTAAATTGTCACTGCTTATAGAGACAGTTTGATGAATGTAGAAGTTATTTTCAAAAAATTCCAGTGTCTTAGAATACATGAAAATGCAGACCTCTCTTAGAGGCTTTTATTTTGAAGACATCGTCCTCTGCAGTGTGCCTGGCTCTAGTCTGTGCTCCTAATAGTCAGTTTTTCCTCTGCTGTTTGCCATTGTTTATCAAACTAGGGAGATTGAAATATAATGCCATATTTAAAGGAAAGATGTATTTAAGGAGAGATTACACAAATACCCAACATGAAGGTTTTAGAAAGTTTGTATAAACTGTATAAACTTAAAAAATACAATGCACACGACACTGGAAAATCCGAGCTCTGACATGGCGTCACAGAGTTCAAAGTACAGAGATTTAAAATGTTTTCCCAGACATCGCTCATTGTTAGTCACCCTGAATGAAAGCATCATTTGCATATAATCCCAGTGTAAAAGCCAGCATTGTGCATATCAGTATGCTTTTGTAGCTGCTCTTGCACATTTGGATGTATCAGCGTGGGTGTGCATCTATATGCCTGGCTGCATATGGCTGAGACATACTTTATGCCCTGTTCGGCCTACAGACATCGCAGCTCCTGTGGTGCCAGTCCATCTGCGTTGAATGAAAAGTCTTCCCTCTCCAGTGGATGACAGATTACACTATTCTGATCAGAAACAGGAAATCAGATGCAGAGAAACATTTGGCACAGCCTTGCCCTCCTCCCCCTGCTGCCCGTAAACGCAGAACAGTCAAAACTAGCAGCCTGGCCAGACTCAAGTTAATGCCCAAAGGACTTCTATTTAGACTAACTGTAAGGAAAGCATTTCAGGACTCTGTGAGAATCCTGCTAATGAAAGCAACATTAACAAGGCCGAGGCTGATGGTAATGCTGCCCCAACAGGCTGTGTTTTGGTTGTAATTGTCCAGCTTACAAGGCTGATATTGTGCACAAGACATTGCATTGTTTGCTTGTGTATTGCTGCTTATGTGAACATCTCCAGTGACAAAACTATATGAGATATGATGTTGGTATTGTGCACTGTGGTAGAAACTAGTTATCTGGATGTGCTTGTCCAGTGGTACAAGTAGAGGGTGCCATATCTGTGGGAAGACGCAGACACACACACACACACACACGCACACAGACTCTCACTGGAGGCCTCAGGTTTCTGTGCAGGTTATTGAAAGGGACAGGCGTGCCCCTAAGTGCCACACGTGGGCACTGGGTGGTCAGAGGAGAACAGGGGTTGGCAGGACGCAACCTTTCACTGCCCAAGCTTTCACTATGGAGAGAAATCACCAGCCGGGCTCAGCTATGCCCTGCCAGGGCCTGCCCACACACTCACTTCTCTTTGTGCCAGTGCAGACTGTACTGTGTGGAAACTGTGCTCCTGTTTGCGGCTGTGTATACGACTGTGTGTGTAAAAAAAAAGTAGGCATGCGTGTCTCAAAGTATTAATCCTCCTGTTAGTGTGTGTGTGTATGTGTATGTGTGTGTGTATTTGTACTGTATGCATGCATGTGTTTTTGCACAGTGGACAGAACAGCTGGTTCCAGAAGGAGGTCAGCCATTGTCAACAGGAACACAGACTTGCATGTTTGTCTGTGAAAAACAAAGCAGTCTGTAGTCTTCTTGAGTTACACGCCGGTTTGGCCACATAGAGGAAGAATGTGCGTTCTGTATTGACACAACACACACGCTCTGTGGACATCTGCACCGCAACAGAAGCTGACAGCACCTCTTTGAAATATATCATCTCATCATGTTGCTGCATTGCTTTTCTTTTCATTTGAACGGGCGCAGCGCGAGTGTCGAAAGAGCCGCTTTATGTAATTTAGTTGCCACATTTACACAAGCAGTCATCCTGGAGAGCATCAGAGGAGAGAAGTGCAAGGGCGGTGGATGGGAGTGCCTGCAGCTTCCAATCCAGGTATCCATATATAAATAAATGAGTGAAAGGAGAGTGTGTGTGTGTGTGTGTGTGTGAGTGTGTGTTTGAGTGTGTCATGTGCTTCTTGGGCAGCCTCCTCCATATTCATGCGTTGCCCTGGGGACGGGTGGATAGGCTATTGTGGGAGAGCACGAGTGAAAGAGAGGAAGACAGTTTGTGAGAGAGGAGAGGGAGAGAAGGGGTGTGTGTGTGTGTGTGTGTGTGTGTGTGTGTGTGTTGGGGTTTAGGGGCTTGCGGTGGAAGGGTTGTTTCTGCTGAAGTCTGGCTAGTCCCCAACGACCTGGGGGCCACAGAGCAGAGCAGGTGGAGGGAGAGCGGGGGGATGAGGCGAGGGGTAGTATCCTCGGACAGGTACAGGAATGCCCAGTGGGCAGTCTTCCAGTGTGCACACACACACACGATCACACACACGATCACACTCCTTTTCTTGATAAATCCACTGTTACTGCAAGTTTTAGAACCATGTTGTTGTGACCTTATTTCATATGAGCAGTTTGGAAAATATGCATTGTGTTTGCATTGCATTGTGGGAAACGCCTGTTACAGGTTGCACACATACACTCGCTCCCTTGATATTTCTCTTCGTCTGTGTCTCGCTGTCGTTTTTGTGTAAAGCAGCGGATGATGAGAGGGGAAAAGGGGGAAACAAAGGAAGCAAAACAGAGGTCTGCTCTGTTTGAAATCGTTCTCAACTCTACTTCCTATTTCTCTCTTTGCTGCGACGGGAAACTCAAACAGACACAATCACACATCTATGTCGTCGCGGTGACACAGGGTTCGAACACTGGGAGTGTGTTTGCCCCTTGGCTCACATGAGAAAATAGAAACAATTGATTCTCATGAAACAGTGACAATGTACAAAGCCAGAGATGTACAAAACATCTTTGTCTTAAAAATTACATGTAAATAGATATACCCTCCTCACAACTTTATTTTCATTGCTTAGGCCGATTTTTCCACAATTTGTATCATCTATTCAGGATAAAAATTGAGCTATGAATTATGCACAAGAATACTTAACTTGAAGTTCAAGCCACCTAAAGTTAAGGGGTGGACATTGTTGATCTGCTGGTTTGAACGCACCAGCTGAACAAGTGTGAGGGCAGCAATCTTTTACTATGGATTTACACTTACAGTGAGAGTGCTGATATAAATAGCAGCTTAACACTGCTAGCAGCATCTTACAGAGGCGAAGCAGAAAAGACCAGCAGTGGCGAAATCTTCTCAACCCACAGAGGAGCATGAAAACCCTGCAACTGCAGTTAAAACATATGGGATATTGATAACAATAACAACATCAACAACAATATGATATATA
>JAPQLA010000005.1:6624467-6639047 GCA_029822935.1 Naso vlamingii | reverse complement strand
GCTCATAATTTAATAAAATGAAATAGAATCTGATGACTGCAAACTCCAGAACAGAATGTGAAAAGCCCAATGCAAAAAAATTCCAAGCATTCCTGTAAGTAGCATTAGATGATATAAAGTATGAGGTGCTTAAACTTTCTTTCTTTCTTTTTCTTTCTTTTTTTTCCTTTTCTTTTTAAATCACAGTCAAGAAAGGCAGCAACAGACCAATATTAGGGAACAAGCCAGCTCATTCTTATAATATGATAACATCTGCTGCTATTGCTGAACGCTCGGTCAGGATGATAAAATGCAAAGACAATGTGATAAAACATTGGCCAACATACATACATTTTACAGTCCGAATATTTTACAGTCAGTGACCAGAAGATGTACTCCCTGTACAATATAATGGCAACTAACACAAGAGCCCTGCCATAAATCCTAACTTGGTGAAACTTAAAATATAACACTTTTGTTGAGATTGTGTCAGAGAGGTGTTGATTCATCTTTATTGCTCCTGATACTTTATTGGGTGATTACATTTTCACTGCATGAGGTGACACAACCTCACCATCAACTTCTTCACAACATACAGGTACACTTTTGCTGTGGGGATAATAACTAATTTCAGGGTCTAGAGAAAGTTTGTCAGCATGAAAGTTATTGAGAGTGCAATCTTCACCATGTTGCAAGGCTATTTGTTTGGATACCTGTCACTAGTAATTTATTCTTTAATGGTAAAGTGCCATATTGTTGAACTGTGTAAATTCAGCGGTGTGGTATTAGAGCGCTTATGATGTTACTGTTTTTGTGGTCAAATTAACGTGAGAGTAGTATCTATGCCTTAAAAGTGTAGTTGCCCTTATTTGGTAAAAAATTCTATATTGTTATGCTCATGAAATGTCAGTTTGTTTACTAAACATCATTCATTCATTCATTCATTCTTCTAAGGATAGGTCATTTTAATTTTTACCTTGGGTCTAACTATTGATGGACATGTTTATGCTTTTCTGTTGTAATTTCCTTTACATAATGTGGACCCTTCTATAGCAGACAGTTTTCAATGGTCAGCTGACTGGACTTAAATTCAGAAAAGGGGATCAAAATACTGCCAACGTGTTGGTGTATTCCAAATTTATGTGTTAGAAAAACTAATATACTAATGGTACAACATCCTTTAAATTTCTAGTGTTGGGATTGTCTGAGCAAAGCAGCCGCAGCGCCTTGTGAATGTAGTCCTTCCACTCCTGGCTCGAGAATGTTGGCAACCTGCTTCGATTCCCCAGAATGATGTGAGAAGTTGATCTCAGGTCAACGTAAAACTCATTAAGAAATAAAATAAAGGGTGTAACGCTATGTTTAAACAATGATACGATGCAGATTATGATTCAAGAAGGATATGAGCTCATTTAGAGCAATAAAATATGATACGATTCAATGACTGGAAATCGATATAGTAATGGATATATATATATAAATAGAGAAAAAGAAAATGCTTACTGTATTTCTAAGCAGTGGCAGAGGAGGTAAAACACTGGAAAAGCATGAAACACTAAACTACACAAACATTCAGTGCAAGGCCTCTATATAATCTGTGTGGAGCACAAACGCAGACTGAAAATTACTCATTCTCCTGATGCTTCCCCGCCATGATCCACCATTATTTAAAGCGACGCTGCTGGCAGCCTGACACAGTACGCATGCCAAGAACGCCAGAGAACGAATTATGAATTATGACTGCGAAAATACATCCACATAACAACGTTAGACGTGCTAAACGCAAGACATAAATTCTTCTTGATACAGTCGATTTTTGCTTCGAAAAAACGTTATAGATCAAAACAAGTCAAACAAGAAAAACGTTTTACCGTTTACCTATTGATATCGTTGGACCGTAGGAATATAAATCGATGCATCGATATATCGATGTGTTGTTACAACCCTAGATAAAATAAGTTCATAGTTAAACTTTTGAGAGCAACAATGCCAGACATAGAAATTTGATTCCGTATTCATTATAGCTATTAAACTCCAAACAACTGTTAAAGGCAGATTGAGAAGGCTTTGTTAGTTATGCTTTAAAACACAACATACAAACTTAGTCCCTCCTCCTGTTGTGACTATGGATGTAGAGCAGGTTGTTCACTTATCAGAGGGTTGGTGGTTTGAATTCCGGTCTTTCCCGGTTTGCATGTTCAAGTGTCTTTGGGCATTGTGAGTGCGGGTATGACAGTTTTCTTTTTTTTTCCCTAACTCTTTTTATTTAAGTTTCTTTATCCTGATCAGGTGGCACCCTGCATGGAAACCTCTGCCTCCAGCGTATACATATGTGTGTGAATGGGTGAAAGCTGACTTGCTTTGAGTAGTTGCTAAGTGTAGACAAACTTAATATAAATGCAGTCCATTTACCATTCTCAGACTCAGTGGCTTCTCTTGGATATGTCCTTGATCTGACACCTTGTTTACTGAATTAGATTTCGGCTGGGGATTACACATTTTCAGAAAATGACACCAAGAAACATCCTGAACACAGCAAAATAAAACCCAGGTGGAAGATGGGGTCTTTGCAGATATAGTCACAACTATACATTTCTAGCGGCTCGTAAGAAATGATTGAGAGGGATTATTTTTGTTTGGGTCGATACGTTGCTTTTTAGGCAAGAAAAATCTTTGAAGAGTTTTTGCTGTCTCTATGACAGATAGTGCAGCTCATCAAAGCAGGGGCTGCTGCCAGCTTTTGTGGAAAAGCTGCGTGGACCAGACCAGCTTCTGGCGTTGTGTGGACCACCACCAGTGTCACATGGTGCTGACTTCCTCCTGGACTCCATGATAATACCAGCCAGAATGAGGCCACTGTGTTGGCACAGCAGAGAAAATGCAAGGTTGTCGTACCAGTAAAGTTGAACCTCATCCAGCTCTGCCACAATGGAGTGAAACACAATCCAGCGATGTAACTTGAGCAGCGTAATTCCAAAGTTTAACTTGTGACTGAGTTGTAAAATCCACTGTCATAGAATTGTAAACTGCTGTGCAGTATTTGCCATCTGATAAGCCTCAAATGTATTGATCTGTTACTCAAATTGGGTTTCCTGCATAGTATTTCCTTCCACTTGCATTTTTGTTGTGCTGTTTGCAGGCTGGATGCTCACCTATTGTAAAGCCAAATTTCATTTCCTCAAATTGCAGGAGAAATTACACCCCATGTTTGTGAATGGTTTGCAATTTTATATTAGTTACAAATGTTGTGGTTAAAAGGCATTTATGACTTCCTCATTTTAGTAGTTATCGACTGCTCCCAAAACGTTGTCAGCCAGTGGATTAATTGGGGGAGATATATCCTATTTTTATCAACCCCCCCCAAAAAAATCAAGGTCAGTCTGTATTACAACCAGTAAAGGGTTAACTAAAGTAGGCCGGACTTAATTGAGGGTAGGCGAAATAATAGTAGTAATAATAATAATAATAATAGAGTCCTTGATGTACTATGAGAGGCTGTTTGCAAATGAGTCATGATCTGATTGGAGTAAACTCTTAGCAAGAATGACAGAGCTTGAAATATGATTTGACTGCCTTAACCTCTTAACATCCACCTTTGCTATGGGGCCTATAGGCCTATGGAATACCCAAATTTAAAGGCCTATAATGGAGAAAATATAACCCCAAAAATATAGGTATGAGAGATAGAGGACAATCTTCCTATAAAAATAAATTTTACATAATGAAATATAAAAACTTTTTAGCATGTCCATATTGACTTAAATTTATACATTTGAATCAATATGCACAGTGCTAAGAACCGCTTTAAACTCTTATGGCCCATCTACGGGCCATGAGAATGGCAACACGCTAACAATGCAACTTTTTAAGCTCAGACCACACATCCTGTGTGAGCAGCACGTCTACACTGTGTTACCTCTTGCTTTTTTTTTTTTTTTGGTGCCCATGTTGACAGATTAAAGTGCCGGTACAGCATGCGAGATATGCATGACACACACCTCTGTCTGCACTGACAAGCAGGTAGAGAGTCTGAGTCTCAGTTCTCTGCTAAAATGGACGGAGAAATAATCTGTTGACAGTTATGGTCCTGATACTTTTTTTTCCTTCCTGATACTGATTCCGAAACCCAACCCACCCAAACTTGTGGATCAGCTGATATACCAGTCCGATACCAGCACATAAAAACCTTTTCCTTACACATCTCCTTTGACTTTTCAGTGTGAAATATTGCTTATTGCAGAAATTTTGCTGGCTCTCTCGGTTCTCTCCATTCTTCTTCGTTGCTCTTAAAAACAATATAGTTGCCAGAGGCACAACAGCCCAACTTCCTGAGTACTGTTTTAGAGCAGCAAAGAAAAATTGATTTCAGGTATGTAATGTCTGTCAGACCTAACTGAGCTAATTGGAAAGTAACTGGGTACCTTTTTTTTCCTCTCACAAATAAAATGGCATGGTATCTGATCAGTGCACGGACTGGTGCACTCGCCAATACCGATAATGGTACCAATAATGGTATTGGCAGCCCTTTCAGATACTGGTATCTGGATTGGAACGGCTCTAGTTATATTGACATCATGCCAGCGACATTCATTATGGTTTCAATGCCAACATGAAAAAACATATTTTTTTAAAAAAACAGGCCAAGTGAAGGGGGATTACTAGATATTCTTTTATTTTAGATCATTATTACTTAATAAGGAATGTGAGCACATGCTTTCCTGTTGAAATTCAATATTAGTTAAATTAATTACATTAAATTTAATTAAATTACATGAAATGTTTTACTATTGATGTGATTTCTTAAAAGACTCTACACAGAAAGACAGGGCTGGCAGAAGCAGCATTGCTGCAGAAGCAGCAGGAACGCTGCCTGTGTGGACACCACAAATGAGCGAGATGCAACAGCTCCACCATGCACACCCGCTTCTGAGGCACACACAGGATGTGTGGCCCAGGTGTACCTTGCAGCCATAGCCAAAGTCTTTTTTCTATAGATAGAAGTTCTACAGAACTTGGTGCCTCTTGAAAATTTGAGGAGTCGAGGAGGAGCAGATCTGAGCAGTGCAAAAAAAAAAAAAAAAGCCAGCATAAATCCACCTCACGCCCGCGTGCTGAGGAGCACAGGCATGAAGCTCTTGTCTGATGAGAGAAAAAAATGCTGTACATGATTAATCAGTCTGCAAATCTCTGAGTGTATAAACAGCATCACATCTGCACAATTATATTGACAGTCACAGGTTGATGGGCTGATCGTGGCCTGTTGGAAAATTTTAACATATTGCCCAACCCTACCATGACTTGTAGACAACAACTACCCACAGCGCCCCAGCTGCATATCTGCTATAGATGCAGTGCCACAGCATTAGTACTGCACCGTGCTAAAACCACAGATGAATTTTTACTCTACAACGATGCGCAGTATCCACTTGTGGCTTTGATAGTAAATAACCTATTGCAAATCACTTCAATCGTATATATGCTATTAAAATTGTTTCAACAATTACACACTCAGGCTTTCATATGTTCCATTGTTAGTGTTTCTTGGTATTTTTACTGTGTTGCATACATGTATCCAGCTCCATACATTAGATATGTAAAATAAGCAATAGGTTTAAGTTCAAGTTGAGTTTATTTATAGTGTGCAGTCAATGCAATGAAATGCATTTTGCCCAGACAAATGAATAAATGAATAAATGACATTATAAGAATAAAAACATTCTGAAATAAATGATTATCACACACAAACACTAAGTGCTACTATTTAGTAGTCTGATGGATTGAGGATAAAAACTGTCCTTGAGGCGGTTGGTACGCGCCCTGATGCACTGTAAACCTTTACCTGAAGGAAGGTAGGAGAACAGACTGTGTGCCGGGTGGGTAGAATCATTTACGATGGTCTAATGGGAGTGTCACTTAAAGATTTTTAATGCCATAACTATTTTGGAAAGCAGCTTAACTTCACTGTTGTGGTAGCATTGTTATACATCAATAACATGATTTAGTAATAAAAGTTAATTATCAATAGGTGAGGTTAATTATTCTCAGTTACTCTTACAATGTGCCCACTATAAATGTGTGAGGGTAAAAAAAGGATAAACAAATGCTGATAAAGACAAAACAATGTGTTCATGAGGCATCTAAGTGAGATAGACTGAAGCCCTGCTGTCTGTTGGGACAGGGCAGCTCTACTTTGGACAAATTAATCTCCAGTAAAGATGACTTAGATCAACTTTGAAAAACACTAAGATGAAAACCCATAAAATGATTACAAACGGCGGCCAGAATGACAAGTATTATCAACAAAAATTAATCAGGTGCATCTTTTCATGAACTCAATTAATAATGTGCAACAACGGGGTCTTTTTTCCCTGGAATGAAAATTAATTAGCAGGGGAAGGTCACTCGGAGATGCTGACATCACTCATCAGGCCGCTGTGGCAGTTCTAATTATTTGTCTTCCAGGCTTGGCTGATCAAAAATTATTGCCATACCTGAGCAACATTTAGAAAAAAAGCTTTGTTTAAAGCGCTTTTAATTAGACCTGCTCTTTGATTAATGCCGTGTAAGCGCTCAGGATCGGCCCTCTTATCAGCATTTCTGACAAGTTTGCTGGGTATTGTTGTGTGAAAGACGTTTTACTGACACTAACCGACTGTTTAGAATCTAATTCGTTCACTTTAGTTGCAATTAAAAAGCTATTTACTGCAAGAGCACTTGTTGATATTAATATAGATGTTGTAAACTTATACTTGAAATAAATGTGGCATTAAGCGATAAATAGGACAAAAGTTTTATTAAGTAGAAGATCTAATAAAGAGTGCAGTTACTAACAATGTACAATATCACATGCAAACACGATGATGCTGCCTGTGCAATGATCATGAAAGTTGCTCCCTGCACATTGTTGGAGAGAAAGAGAAAGCTCTTTGTACCCATAATTTATTGTGTTTTTGTCAGCCATAATGAATAATAAAAGACAAAGGTCACACCATTCCAACATGATTACCTAACCTCTGCCTGATAACATATCTAGCCACTACTGGACCCGTTGGCCCCTTTAAGCAGAGAGACGACTTGCCACAAAGCAGTGCTGTAAGTCTTCATGACTTTACCAAGCTCTTGCGTCTTTCCTCAGAGTTATTGTGTTGACTCGTTGCCTGAACTATCTTCAACCCTTACTACATCAATTCACATTACCTGCAAATTAGCAAAGTTCTACTTTCAAGCTCGCAGTACATTTGATCCAAATAGACTCTAAATGCCATTTCTGTTCTTATTAACCTACGGATCGGTGTGGCAGATATTTTCATGAGGTTGCTGGGGAAAAAACACGAGGCTAATGGCTTGGTTGTGACAGCGCTATTCATGATGATTTATGATTCTGTGTTTAAGTTGATTACTCCACTGCTGACTCGGAATACTATTTCAATTAGTGCACTGAAGGTCACTCCACGAAATCCCTCCATAATCTATTCCTATTAACACTAATGCGCCGAGTATCCATATCTGTTCACCCTTGTTGATTCAAATCATCCCCACTCCTAACGGCCAGCTTGTTTACCAGTTTACTGGTTCGGACGTATCCTAGATGGTAATTTTCTCTCCTCCGTGTATCATTAATGTCTTCAGTCTTGACACATGGCTAGGAGGGACATCTCAATAGAGCTTGGGTGCATTTTTATTGCTTTTATTGTTTCTAATTTGTTTTACAGATCAAGTGATATTTATGCTGAATGAAATTGATCCTGAAAGCCCTATAGGCAAAAGTGGTAATATTGTGAGGTTAGAAAGCAACAACCTCCTATTACTTGTCATCATGAGAACCAAAATAGCCTCGGCGTGATCAAAATTTTAGAGGTCTAAATTAATTTTACATCACTTTCATTCATACTCCCACTCACCCATGCAGAGGAGGAAATTAGCTACCTGTATTTAATCTAATATGTTCCCACTGTAAGCGCTGGTGGACATGATAGACTTAATCAGTTCACAGTGAATCAAAAAGCTCACCAGACAGCGCCTAGCGATGAACAATGTATTAAATTTCAAAGACAGGGTCTCTGGGCTTACCACTGAGAGTGGAGGTCTACTTTATTTTACAGGATGCATTGCTCTCACAACACAAATGACCTAACCGTCCAATTTTATTTGTTCTGATTGCAACTGAGGCAAGATATTAATCAAAATTGGCTGCAAATTTAATTCTGAAAGTTTAGTGTACATTTGCTAGTTAAACTTGAAAATTTGTTTAAGCAGAAAAACATTTTTACTACGTTTTAAACAGGCACATGAAAATCAGTAATGAAAAAGGATCAAATCTATCAGCTAACAGCTCTTATCTGCCACAACAGGCCTCTCGGCCGGAAGACAAGGAACATCGTTTTTTTGAGAGAAGGGTAAAAGTGCTGACATTGTCACCAGTTGATGGGACTCTATCCAAGGGATAGGTGAAAACACTTGGGCACAATGACATCAATTTTCAAGATGATTTAACTCCATGCTTCTGTGTTGGAGGAAAGAAACTTCAGACCCCTGATTTACCTCTGATGACAGCCACGCGGCCCCCGAAACAATGTTTCCAAGGCTACTAGCGAATGACGAGTGGTCACGTCTGTACAGCCGTCCCCATTGGTTTGATTTATGTGACCGGGATCCAATAAAAATGGCAATCAAATCAACCCAGCCACTTTACAGGTAGAGGGCTGTCTGATTGAGTTGTCGAAGGCATGGCTGAGGCTCAGAATGATTATGCTAGGAAACGGAGAGGGGTCCATCTCTCCGCACCCAACAAGGACACCATACATCTCCCCATGCAGCTTTCCTACTCCACTGTGAAATGTATCCAAAATAACTGCACACCTACTGCTTGCCTGCCTCCCCTCTCTGAAGGTTATTTGTCGTCTGAAGGACTCTCCCTGTCAGCGTATGATGAATACCATGTACACAGACAAGAGCAGCGTCAGGTCCAGGATTAGCCGGAAAACTCACTGATCTGTGAATAACCTAAAAAAGAGGAGCTGAAGATTAGCAATGATGCTTTTAGGAATGATCCATCAAACTCAACTACCTCAGTCACTCAAATGAATCATCTCACTTGATTCTTTAACCCAGGCGAAGTACGAGTGACTGCTGTGCTACCTGCAGGTCACAGGGATCATTTTGAGGATGTTTATTAAATCAGTGCTATCAATTTTCTTACTGATCATCTTTTATCTGTCCTGTCCTTGGGGATGAGTCAAGCGCACAATGATGTTAAAGGTTGCGGTATTCAACTTATGGCTTTCGCATTCAACCTCCAAAGCTCCACTGGCAGTATTGAATTACAGCTATTGCCATAACGTACAAATTGATACCTGAAACACGCCACATATTGAGAAGGCCTGTCACTAAAGTTAACTCACTTCTGTTAACAGAGCAACTGCACAAAGCAGAACAAAAAGAAGAGCAAGCAATAATCATGTGAACTATTTGCCTTGGCTTTGAACTAATGACAACTTAGGCATGCCTGTTTACTGTGCATGAGGAAGCACACATTCAGGAAGTAAATTGGATCAAAGTACAAGCAGCTGCTTAAGTACTTACTCGCTTCGATAAGCAGAGTAAAATCACCATCATTGTTGCATTAGAGTGACTTGCTTCAGTCACCGCCAGGAAAGCAGACAGGAAGAGGAGAGGGGAGCTGATAGTGTACCAGCTCCATGTGTCATGAAGGAGCCGCTGGCTAACAGCCAGCCTGAAAGAGAACAATTGAACATCACTGTAGAGTCTTCTTGTGATGGAAACACAATCACCTTGTTAGAGAACAGAATGCATTGTACAACAGGTCCAAACACATCCTTTGGAATAACAGTCAGACATGTGGAATTTCTATAAATCACTCTACACATTTCGGGACATGCATTTATTTTAGTTTTTCCTTTTTACTATAATGGTTATCTCAGTATTGTTTCATTGGAAAAAAGTCAATTTAATACACATTCAAAACACGGAATAGACTCTCAATTATAATAAACAAACAAGCAAAGGGTAGCATAGATGTGAACCCACTGTCCTTTTAATGTCTTCCCTTTAAGGGTCGAGGCAGAGTAAAAACAAAAAAATCTCTGATCCAAAGGAACTGAAATGACATCATCTTAAGTTTCCACTGAACTCTGAAGACCTTTCCTCTCCAGCAGTGAGGACACAAGGAAAGTTCAAGGATTGAGCAAGTCAGTTGGACTAACATGCCATGGAACAGGAAATAGCCATTCATCGATTTTGTGTGTGTCCAGAAAGATCAATTTTATTCTTCCTTTGTTTTCAGACTACAATGCACTAAAGCCTCTGCAGCAGCAGGATGTGTTTCGTACAAACGTGGTCCAAATGAAGCTATAAATCAAGTGTTGGAGCAGAAACACATAATGTCATCCCCCATAGACCGTGTACTGTACAGTGCTGCACCTCAAACTCCTCCATTCTGTTTTCATGCTGTGTGTACATACGGTCCTCCAATGTCAGACGGTCTAATTAAAATGACTGTCAAAATATCAAAACAAAGGCTTCTGAAAACTGCTCAGACAAGGTCACAAGATGCAGATTTATTTTATTACGATACGTATTCTAAACACTTCATAAAGAAGTCAGTCATGGTTAGATTATGCTGTACTGCAGTCTCTCCTTTAGGACTGTTATCTGGTTCAACATCACTCTGTTGTTATGCAGTTTGCTGATTAAGTGCTCGTGCACGTATGCGCATGTGCATTAACTGACACTTCTTTAATTGTATTGCACTTGTGATATCTGGTGCTGGAGTTAACTCGTAAAAGTGAAGTCTTAAGCAGATTCCCAGCGCCTGCCTATTTAAGATTCATAGAAAAGACCATCCACCCCAATCAATATCTACTTGAGATTTAAGTTGCATTATGTGTCCCCTTCACAGGCATGATTTAAAACATCAGCACAAAGTATTCTTAATTTTATTGCCTGCCGTAAATTAAAATTAATGATGCTGACATCCACAATTAACAATGAAAAATGCAGATTCTTATAATTACTTTAGCAGTAATATTGTTTTCAGCCCAGGCTCAAGGTGGTTCTCATATGCTCCTCAACATTCAGTAAAACACAAAAAGACAGCTTCATTACATTTTATTTGCTATAGGAAACAAAAAAAAAGGGTCTAACAAAAATCCACAGCTCATTTGGGAATATCTCGCCATGCATAATTAAGCAAATTTGATTGGAATTAAGCATGACTTCTTTTGGTTGGGTTTTAATGAATGCAAATCAGGCATCTACATCCCTAAGATTAATTTCAGCCAATTAAAAAACAAAGCTTGTTGGAAAGTGTAAAAGTGTTCAAAGCAGGGCAGCAAAGCACTTTCTCTCCCTCTCCCGTTCGCTCGCTCTCCTCGTCTCATCTTCATAACTTGCACTCAGGAGAATCCCCCCCCCCCACACCAAACTTTGATCATTAGCATGAAGTTACAGGCAAACAGTGTGAATTCAAATGTGGCAGAAATGCACAGCCAAGATCCTTATGCCATCTTAATCTCATAGTTTCACCCCTTAATAGTTTCTTTACACAATTATTGTCTGAGCACCTCTTTTTAACACTGGGGTCAGGATATGCTTTTCTCAGAAGGCATACAAAAATATGAAGCCAAATAAACTCAAACATCGATAAAATGTGGTAATTTCTTGCTTGTGATGCAACGGCAAACTAGAGCATTAAAAATGTCATTGTTCTCGGCTTTGACAGGACAAAATATGACAATTATTCTGCATTAGTTTGCCCACAATAATGTTGGCACAACCTGAAATCAACCTTTATCAGTGTTCAAGAGCATTCAATCCATCTGACTTAAGCACTCAGGAGATCTCATCGTGGTATTTTCCATGTGAAGGCACCATTGCACACCAGACCAGTGACAAATAACGCAGCTCACACCAATAACAAATGTCACTGTCAGGCACTGTCTATGGCTTATCTAGGTGTTAGTCTTACTATGACAGCCTTACATTACCCTCCATCTTAAATGTTATTCTGTTTTTTTGCACCTATCAGTGCTGCGCACAACAGCACTGAGTCGATCCTGATTATTTGGAGAATCAGACGTACACGCTAATGATTGAGGGCAAGCAGGCACCTTCAGGCTAATGCTAATCTGAGTGCGCATTGCTCGGAGAACGCCGTGTACATTGATTTGATCTCTCACATCAAAAGACAAACAGTGGTGCAAGTCAGCGCATCCCCAGTCAATGTCATTCCTTGAAGTGATTCCCCCACACGTGCATCTTCATGGGCCTGGGGAGGGAGGGAGGGAGGGAGGGAACAGAGAATTAGGCAATCAGATCTATTGGCATTTCTTTAAAGGAGATTCATGGTGGGAGGACAGAGGAAATGTGAGTAAAAGTGGTTCCCCATTCACCTGCAAGCCGGAGCCAGTTCTGAGAGGCTTGCTGTGTTTAGATTGCATTAATCCCTCTGTCTCTACCTGTTACAGATCTTTCATTAATGTTGTCTTTTAACATCAAGTCTCCTGCAGAGTGGGGAATAAGTGGAGAGTTCTCAGAACTCTGCAGAAAGTTCAAAGCGCTGCAAGAAACCCTTTATGTGTTCCCTTAATCATTCAAAAACCCATCCTAGTATGCCACTTGCGTAGCTCCTCCATATGACGAGAAGAATTAATATTTGGCCTCTGATGCATTCTTTTTGAAAGAATAAAGGAATGTGAAGGAAAAGCATTATCTATTCAAGGAGCGCAGGGAATACTGACTGTGTCTCAGTTCTGTTGTAGCTGCTGCGTCTCATTTTGTCTGTCGCAGATCACAGGGCTGCAGACTGGTACGTTTTCTGAGGGAGAAAGAGAGAGTGGGAAATTGTACTGTTTTATTAGAACCCGGTGGGAGAGTTTTGTAGAGGCAAGCATGCCATTGAGCCTATTTGCATCATGCTAGCAGTGAATGGATATGATAATATTGTGATACTTTGGAATCTCTCCCACAAAAGTGGTTTATGTGATCATTTTCATGTGGTGAGAGCCGCTGGCAGAACCCCTCATGATATCAGAGAAGTAAGTCCGCAGCCCAGTTTTGTATTCATTTATTTTTACCTTAAGCAGAACAGAGCTGCCTTCAGACAGTAACTTATCATAACCACTTCAATGTGAAAGACTTGTGAAAACATAAGCCAGCATAATTATTATTTCAGTGCCGCTCTCTATCATTTGTTCTGTTCCACTCGTTAGTGTTTTTGTCTGTTCGTCCTCCACTGTGTTAATGTAATAACTCTGATGCCTTAGGCTTTTCATTTCATTCAGTAAAGCCTCATTGCTATAGAGTTGGCCTTATGCTTACTTTATGCACCAAAGACCACATATTCAAGTTCACTAGAGCAGACCTACGCGCCTTTTGAAGCATTTGGACCGCGTTATTATGAAAGTATAGTGTTCGTACATTTGTAACTGCAATTGCAACTCAGCCATCAGTGGAAAATTTGCTATTTGAAGTTTTTTGAATGCAGCGAGACAAAGGGAGGGAGAAATGTGTGTACCCTTTCTTTTCACACATAATAACACAACAGAGATTATTATTCAGGGGGTTAAACCAGTGAAGGGCTATTCAATGCATTTGTTTCACACTTTGCTACTGAAAAAACTGAAAACTGGAGCAATTTGCACAAAGCCTTTAAACATTCTGTGCATTCAGTGATGGCCTCTAAAAGCTTTTAATTAATTTTCATTAAATTGCATTGAACTATTAAAAGAGGGGGTGCTGCCGAAAGAGTCTGTCTGCTAGGTGTAGGGCTAAATTGTGTGGAGTGAAGAGATGTTACTGAGAGATGGGAAGCCCAAGGGACAAGCAGGAGGACAATGCTGTCTCTTGGGAGAATTTTATGCTGCTGAAGTGAATTTGAATACATAAAGGAGAACTGGGGTAAAAGGAAAGGGGGGTACAACGTAGCCTGTGTTCTCCTGGTCCCTTGTGTGGGAAAAGAGGCGGATTACCCTACGTTTTTTTTTTTTTTTTTTGCCACCATGGCCCTATTTTCAATTACTAATTTTGCATTTTAACGTCTCCAATTGTGCCATTGGTACATTAGCTCAGGAATAGCATATTTTACCTCCAAGCACCACACTTTCAAGTGTAAAATGTGTTGCTCTTCTAGGACAATTTATTTCTAATAAAAGTGTTCAAAACCACTGCACGGATATGTTAGATACAATGCGTTTCAGTAAAAGTGCTACATAGATTTATTGCCTCTCTTTGATATCTTAAGACTTCAAAAGATATGTGCAAATTTGGTGGACAGGTTGGCCTTTGCCAAAAAACCAAAGATTAGATTCTAGTCATGTTGTGAGTCAAGGATTTCCTGAAACAAGACAGTTTAATGTTAGCTGTAAAACTAAACAAAGACCTGGGTTTCTATTTTTGTACCGGCATTAGGCTGGTGTAAGTGCAGGTCAAGGCGTATTTGTAATTTTGTGCAGTGCAAGTAGCTTTTTTCTCCGTCTGCGCCAAGTTGCTATTTGCGTGAACCAGGCTATGCCGAGCTGAGTGGTACAGCACGACAGAGGGTGGCTTGGTAAGGATGCGCTGTCATGTTGCAGTAAAATTTTA
>JAPQLA010000005.1:6590023-6605801 GCA_029822935.1 Naso vlamingii | reverse complement strand
TCCACATTACTTATGGTTATTTATCAACAATCTCATTGTTTTATTGCGTCTGCAAAAAGTCTAAAAGTAAATAAATTATTTTTAAATTGAATTTAAACTTTTCCATCGTAAGTAAACAGTTATGATGCTAACAATTGGTGATGTTGAAGTGATTCAAAATTAATTAAATTTTAGTAGCATGCCTCTCTCCATTTATTTTTGTACAATCAGTGAACTGTCATAGCTGTGTTCCACAAATGCTAAATTAGCAATTTAGATTATTCTCTTAATAGGTCATATTTAGATGATAGGTCCAAGCTAAAGCATCATACACTGATCAGCAGATTGTTCCAGATCTGTCTTTCAAATGATGAAGGGGGAAAAAAAACAGGAAAAAACCTCCAAAGCCTTGCTAAATCTGTTCAATCAAAATTTTGTCATTAATCTTAAGGTCATTTTTATTGTAACATTTTTTAAATTAGAAAATGTAAAAAAAAAAAAGTAACAAGCTATAACCTCCCCTCTGTAAAATATAAAGCTATCTTTTATTAGCTTACAAATCAGCTTTATTTAAACAACCTGACGCAGGACATATGTTTGGAAAAACTGGATTTTGAAAAAAAAAAGACCTCATAAAATTAGGACAAAAAGACATACTGTGCTTGTATGAATGTTGTTTGTTCTTTAGCTCTGTTTTCAATACAGAATGCTTTCAGTTGTCAGCAGTTTAAAGTGAACGCAGCAGCTCGTTCCGTGTACTGTAAAACGAGAAGGTCTGCAATTTTGGCTGTTATCCATAGAGATAGCCGCACCCAGAGCTGCTTCCTGACGGCCTTGCACACCTGTAGAGGTTATGAGCGGGGTATCAATATCACCAGGTCAACACATTTTCATCTAACACTGACATCTCTCTTTGCTTTTCCCCCCTCACTCTCTTCCCTCTCTCTGCCTCTGTCTCTCTCACTCTAAGCCTAGTGAGAATATTGGTGGGAGTCTTTATTGGTTGCAGCGCTTGGGTTTCTCTCCTCGTAGACTCAAATGTCACCGTCTCCCTGATGTTTCTTTAAAATCGCCTGTGCCACCACTTGCTGTGGCGCCCGGCTATTATTACCCTCCTCTTAAAGAGTGACAGTCGGGTCCTCGGAGATGTGACACAAACCTCTGTGGATGGAGCTGTAGTGCTGTGTCAAGCCAATGCTCCCAGCCAATCAGATAGCACAAAGCAGAGCACTGTACACCTGGCATGCTTGGAGGTTAGCAGAAAAGTCAGGAGTCAGTTCAGTGCAGCTCAGTTTTGCACATTAAAACATGACTCCTGCTTGCTTCTACTTAAAGATACAAAATTTGGATCATAGACTGTTGTAGATGAAATGAAGTTTATGTGGTAGGAATCACTTTAACTTTGATCTTAAGTTGTCAAACTCAGTCCATGCTAATGCCTTGGAAGCATTATGTTGTAACTATTAATTGTGTATGTTCCTGGTAATTCCTCAGCGCTGCAGAAAATACAGTGAGACAAGTTCTCTATGGAAATAAACATGGTTAGCAGCCCTTGGCTGAAATGTCCACATACATTAACCCTCTGCAACTTTCACATGAGGATTGTGTGAGTGCACTTGCTTGTGTGCAAGTGTGTGTGAGATGCTCAGTGAGGGAGAGAGTATGCGTGTGTGTGTGTGAGTGTGAGAGAGAGAGACACCCTCGCACTACTTCACATATGAATGGTCTTGTGTGAAAAGGAGGATGAATTGAGTCAAGCTGACATAGCATGCCAATAAGCTTTGTCTCATTTCCAATGCCGTATTCATTTGTGCCACAGAGAGATTTATTGCATGATTGACAATTATGAGAGGGTGACCTAGTTCTTTGTGATGGAACAAAAATGGTTTTCATCAGTTGCCTTTGCTGTCTTTTGCATTGTGTGTGTGTGTGTGTGTGTGCGTGAATGTGACGCTCCCTGGTAAAGAATAGGGATAGCCTGAGTGCAATGAAATACTTTTTCCCCCCTCCAACTATTGAAACTCATGCATTTTTCTAGTAATGACTTCATATATTTTGCATAGAATCACATCATCCACTATGTCTGTTCCAAAGCAGAAAAAATGAATTTCCTACCCCATTAAGCAATGTGAGCTGTCCAAATGGATCACGTTAAAGTGACATTTTTACAAATGCTCTTCAATCTCTAACTTTGGTGAGGAAATAAAAAGAAAAGAAAGTAATTTCGCTGTCTGTGGGTATATAGTATATTGTCAGAACACACTGGGCCATTTTCTATCATTACTTACTGCACTGTAATACTGGATGTGTTATTGTTGCTACCTGATCATCCAAATCACAAACACACTCATCCTTTTACCGTTGTGGCTGTCAGTAAAGGGCTTCATTTGTGCCGTACATCTCCTGATTCCTTTATCTCTTTATGGTTCATTCTACCTGTCTATTAGCTGTGTGTTTTCTGCGTGTGTGTGAGTGTGTGCGCCCAGTCAAGCTTAGATTACTACGACTGTGAGGAGGAAGTCTCCGCACCTCCTGGGACTCCTGCTTGACTGGCCCCACAAATGATACAAGCCAGGGTTTAGTTGGGAGTTAATATCCTGCAAAATTGTCCTGCACAGCCTCGGCAGAATGTGGATGATTAAATGACACAAGCATATCAAAAACATTTTTCTCAGACTAGTGGCTGTTAAGTGTTGCGCCGGTGCAGCCCGTCTCCCAAGGTTACCATTAAAAAGAAAGGAATATTTAGTGGGAAGTGGGTGTCATTGAGCTGTGATTGTGTGTGTGAGTGTGTGTGCGTGCTCACCTGTATGAACGTGCGCATGGATGCTTAAGATGTTTTGTGTAATGCCCTGTTTGAGTGGTAATAATATCTCAATAGGATTTCAGGGTCTCATTGAGAGGTTTGGTAGAAGGTTGAGAGGACATATGCTAATTGTGCCTGAGAAGACTTGTCTCTTTCAGAAACACATCCCACCAGAGTTTTCCTTGTACACTGCATGCCAGACTTCCCCCAGTGACAAAAAAAAAAGGCTTGAGGCTCCAAAGCGATCCATTTTATCCTTTCTTTTTCAAAGGATGCAATGCTTTGTTTCAACCTCTGCCGGAAAGGAGATGAAAGGCAGTGTAATAAAGCCAAAAGGTCTTTCTGTAGTTATCAAATGGCCTTTCACTCCTGACCTTTAAGATGCCACAGTAGGAACTGGAGACAATGCTAGAAATACAGATTGGATTCCAGACATCAAACACCTCTTTGTATAGTTTACTTGCATGGAGAAGAAAGAACAACCTTTTCTTTGCCCATAAGTTGAACGTGGGGAAAACAAAACCAAAAAAATATTTGGAAAAGAATGAACTGCCTTGTCATTGCCTGCGCAGATCAAACACCGAAGAAAGTTAAAGTAGTGCAACAACAGTATTTGTGTTCTGAGGCATTTCTTTATTTCTCCCTTTATCTGATATGATCTTGCTACAGCAATGGGCTTTGTGTGAGTCATCTGGGACTTGGCTCTTGAATGTGTCTGTATCTGTGTGTGCGTTTCGTATGTGCGTACACGTGTTTTTACAGTACAGTGTGAGTTGCTTTTCGCATCATGTCATTAACATATAATTGTTGTAGCAACCTTTTCACACAGCGGTATCATTATTTTTGCTGTTGCTGCATGTTAGGCTTATATTATTTCAAATGCTGTCCACTAGAAAGCCTCTCATAAACCAACGAATGCGAAAGCTTTGGATGAAAGTAATGTGCGACTGTAAGATCTCGAGCCATTCTCACTTTTCTCTTTCTATTAATAACACATGGTTAATCATAAGTTTCTGAGCCGCACATACTGTGTTTTCAAGTCCTAAAGTCCCAATTTACACATATAATCATTTGCCTTAATAAGGCTTCTTTGACACGTTTTTTAGTCATAGCTATAGGTGTGACGTGGGAGGTTTAGGTTGTACAAAATGTCAAGCCACTGCATTGTAATGACAGGCCCACAATACCCAGCAGCCATAAGACAGGCAATCATGTCCACAGACGGGCTGACTACAGAGACTGCTAATCATGCTCTTAAACGTAGAACGCTATCAGGATCCATGATGGCACCCAGCATTCCTGTCATTCTCCGCATTCTACAGAGCGGCACTCAAACTCATGGCCTCTGTGTCGGTGCCTGTGGACCCTGAAGGGCTCTTGTGTATGAGGCCTGGTCAGGACCCTGCTGGGCCAGGCCTGTTGACAGTTCCTTGGCACTGTTATCTCAGCAGGAAGACATCAGTTGGAGCAACAGAGAGGCAGTGGACGAAGGCCGTCTGGTCAGCAGAGAGAATGGAGTTGGAGAAGATTAGGCTTCACCCACGGGTCATTGTGTTCCCAGAGCAGGCCCGAGCCCGTCGGCCTCAGAATTGTTAAAGGGAAAGGTCAGGTCCAACGACCAGGCTAAGCCTATTAAACAACCCGCACTGCTTCTTCCTGGAAACCTGACTGTGCTTTCTCTTAACAACCGAGCAGGGGGAAAAAATCAGCTTTGAACAGCTGAGCTTTGCCATATCCTGATGTGAACCAGAGACCACAGCTAATTGAAAAGAATATAAAGCATTGCAATTATGTTTCTGTGTAACACCAGGCAGTGATTTCACATTTCATGTTTCATATTTCAAAGTCCTTTTAATTGTTTTACGGAGCCATGAAGTTGGTATGCTGCGCAGTACGTGCGCTAGGCAGCCCGAGGTTTGCTCTGACAGATCCTACCAGTGTCGAACAAATCCTCACATTTATATCCTCTCAGTACTAAATGCTTATGTACCGCATTCATAAGGTCGTCTGAGCCCCAACACACTCCCATAAGTCTCCTTTAGCTGTAGTGATGGCTGATGTCAGGGATGTCTGCTGAATGAAAGGAAACACAGGCAGATAGCGTTTGATCCGTGATGGAGATGAGTCCACATAGGAGTAGAGCTAGTGATTAATAATGGTGCATCTGGGTAAAAAGGATGTCATCCCCTGGACGTCTAATGAAAGCTCTTGAACATATCTGGGAGAGGCGATATGTTGACAGTGGATGATGCAAATGAGGCTAAATGTGAGAGGAAACCTGAAATGAATCACCCCGCTGTCTCCGTGGTGTTTGTGTGTGTGCGTGCGCGTGCGCATGTGTATGTGCCCCGACTAGCAGTCAGCCGTTTACACCGTACAAAGCTCGGTGTGACACTCTCCCTCCTTTGTCTCAAACTGCTAACTGTATTTAATTTCACATCTTATCGGGCCGGGCTTTGTCTGTCTGTGAGTCTCTGCACAGTGGAGGCGACCCCCGGAGATAAACTCTGTCAGGCTCTGGGGTGATTTATTAAATTCTGATTTCTGTGAAGGACTTTAATGTCGAGGGGGTGGGAAGAGTGGGAGGGTGGACGGGGGTTCTGGCGGAGGGGGTGGAGGGTGGGGTGGGGGGGAGTTGGTGTGGGGGAGAAAATATGTCGCAGGTGTCTCTGCCAGCCCCGGGCACTGTTCTCTCTCCATTACCAGCATTGTTAGGTATAGAGAGGCAGGAGAAAAGAGAGAAGTAGGAATCTATGCTGAATTTCCTGTCTTTGTTGTGGCAGTAGGCTTGTTTTTTCCCTCTGTTCCAGGCCAGAACAGCGGTATCAAATCTCACTTGTTTGGACTGGAGATAGCAGCTGGAGTGTGGAACGTGGTTTAGTTTCATCGGGGGCTCGACCCAGCTTGGGTTAGCGGTTATATTTTAATGCTTCTCCCCTCTCTTCCTCAGGACGCCTGAATGGGGCTCTTACCCTCCGTCCAAATCTATTAGGTAAATCCTTTGACCTTATTGGGATCCTCACCCACCTCGTGATATTTGAATAAAGCCTAATGTCAAGACATTTTTTGACACATTCACTAGATTTTATGGACAGCTATTACAGCCTATCTGGACCCAGTGCTTCAATTTAAAATATTTTCTTGTTAAGCACACTTCACAGGTCAATTGTGACTGCGCCGCAGCTCAACATGTTAATTTTAATATCATTTTATTCATCTCAAATGCATCAGCTCCTCCCCCTTGAAGCCTATTTTTCATTTCTCTTTCATATCACCTTAATCTAAATTGATGTGTTATCATACATGGATCTCAGAGGAGGGGATCAAATAATGACTGTCAGTGGTGCATGGTGAACTGTGTTTTTGAACATAATTTGGTGCTCTACATTTTAAAATGTGCTTTAAAGCCCAATCACAAGGTGATTTTCATATGACCCTCTCCTTTGTGAGAATTGTTTTTTAAACAGAGAACAGAGCTGTAAAAGTGAAGCGCTGCTTCCTCTGATATCTGTGAAGTAGTTTGATCAAAAGGTAATATTGGTGAGGGGCTCTGCCGGTTCTTGTCTCCTGCACGTTTCTCCCCAAAGGGCTCTTTTCTCTGTGACACCTCGATTCTCCAAAGCAATGAGTGGATGATAAAGAGTTGTGGATTCCGTATATTTATTTATTGCTCGTATTGAAGAAGTTAATAGAAGACTGTGGGCTGTGAGGCGTGAAGGGCTGCATGGGACAGGACTTCTTGTCTTAGCTGCAAAACTATAGAGAGCCAGGCTGAACACATACATCAAACCACACAGACATGCATGTGCACAATAACCCACACACACTCGCACCGATGCTCTATATCAAATAGTTTACCCCCTCTCTTTTTCCTCCTTTTCCATTTTTCTCTTCAAACCAGGGCATATCCCACTCTCAGGGTAGCTATTAAATCAAACCTAGAAGATGAGTTTGCAAAGCCAGAAACTCAGGCCTGCTTGTGCTTCTACAAACTAAACATTCAGAGCTCAGCAGCCCAACTGCACAACAAGATCAGTTTAAATACACTTCCTCTCTTCCAGGAGCACAGTTTGTTTGACCTAGTATGCAAACCCTGGTTAGCAGGTTTGATTGAGCGGAGCCGAGGATCTTAGGGCCGGCTCCTCTGATACCTACGTCTCCCTGTCTCCATTGTTCTCTGCAAGTCAGCATCTTTTGTCTTTGCCACTGATTTGTCTTTTGATCTGTGCGAGTGATTTATCTGCATGGAATCGTTTTTCTCTCTGTTCCCCCTCAGGAAATTTGGAATGAGGCTGGCCTAACCTTGCCAGGGCCAAACAAAGCCCGAGAGCTGATCTCATGTATTTTGATGCTGTTTGTGAAAACGACACACACACACACATACACACACAGCTCAGACTATGAGAGGGCTGGAAAAAAAAAAAAGAGGAAAAAAGGCAGCCTGATGGTGTCCGTTGTTTTGTGTTTTTCTCCAACAGATGTAAGTACCTCCAGCAAAATTTCCATTTGGAAGTGACATGTTTTTCAAACTCGAAATTATTAAATGGTAGTAAGTGGATTTAAGTGGATACTTCTCATGCATGCTACTAGACTGCTCCACACAGACTGAGGCTGAGATCACCAGGTAGGGCTAATGGAACGGGGACTCTGATGTCTTCCGACTGCAACAGTTTTCCCTCTGTTTGCCTGGTTAAAAAACGCCAGAGGTTGGGGGGGATTGGAGTTGACAACCCTGAGGGGATTGGAGCTGTTTGCCTTGTGTGCTTTTTTTTCCACCCGCCCTCATGTGCAGCTGTTATAGCATCCTCCCTCCTCCTACCAGCTGCCAGAGAGAGAGAGAGAGAGAGACATAGAAAGACAGACAGAAAAAGGGAAAGAGAGCCGTAGAGAGAGGGAAGGTTAGGAAGGAGGCGGGGGGAGTAAACACAACCACTCAACACCTGCTGCCCGGTGAAGAGAAAAGGTGTGTGCAGGAGAGAGGGGAGAGGGGAGAGGGGGGAGACAGATAGGTGGTTAGGGAAAGGCGACATGAGTACAAAAGCCTGAGAATGTGTTAATGTGGGAGTAAGGATTGTGAAAATGTAAAGATCAGAGGAGAGACAGGTGGGGGGATATGCAGGTAGGCTACAGTATCACACTCTAAACCTTTGGTATTCTAAGTGCTCCCTCATGCGCACAGTCTGGTTATCTTTAGTGGTAATCTTGGAAAAATATAAATAGATATCTTTGTTCCAAAGGCAGTAGTCTCTTTGCTCCAGATGTTTACGTGCTTTGATCAACATTGTTTTGGGTTTGAGGCCCAGCATGTTTGCCTGAGATCTCAGAGAGAGGAAACTTTTCCTCAGCAACGCTAATTATTTTTCCATCACCACGCCATCACCACTGAGAACTCTTCACGTCCACACCGCCTCCCAGGCAGCAAACAGAGCACGCAACACCAGGAAAGCATAAAGCTGTTGTGAGGCTGTTTGCACAATTAATGATTTTGGAGATTGCTTTCTTTCTGCAACATTTTACTCGTAAATTTAACAAATACTACAACGTGATACCATTCAGACATTGCAGCGATAAGATCGGCACTGAGAGTTTGTGCTTTGCGAAGGTATTTGATTCCTGTCCAAAATATGCGCGCGCATTTAAATCAAATAAAGTAAGCAATCTTTTTAATCAGCTATTTTCTCTGTATCAGAGAAGTGCAGAGTTCCCCCCTGTTCCGTTTGGGACCGAATTGTCAATTGGCTGACATTATCTAAACAAGAAATATTAAAACTAATTAAAGAAATGTCTCTGTGAAATCTTGATAAGAGCGAGGTTATTTTTTTTTTTCTTTCTCTCTCCGACTGCTGCACTGTGCTCTGTTAGGAGACTTGCCACAGGCTTGTCTGAGCAGAGGAAGTTATGAAACTCCTACTGCCATATCATTTGCACAAGGAAGTTTCAGCCTGTTCCTCTGGCTCTGTTGACTGGAGTCCATAAAACAGCTTTATTAAAAATGACACCATTCCACTCTGTATTTGCTCAGTGGCTGCTCATCTAGATTAGGTCACATGTTGCTGTGTAGTGTGGCCAACAATAGCCAGAGTTTATGATAGATAGCAGCTGTCTGGGCTGACTGTGTTGTGATAACATATTGCATACTGTACATCACTAAATCTGCTGCCCTCTCATCGAGATAATCTGCTTCTGTTTTCAACAGAAAACTGTCTCGACCACAATTCAAAAGCAAGTCAGCGCTGCTCCAATTTCCTGTAACCAACTGCACATGATAGTAAATCATGAAGCTGAAGTGACATGGCAAATGCTGTACCAACCTCACACAATGTCAGCCTCGTTCTGCAGAATTGATGTAACACTGCTACTTTGTATTGCACAAGTTCAATACTTGTGTGAGGAAATCGCCCCATGTTTCTCAACCAGAGCCCAGCTTCATCTTGATAAAAGGCCCGGAATCTGTAAAATCAAGGTAACACAAAGCATATCGAGTGTCTGCATTGTGTGCGCTCACAGGAGTGCTTGTGTGTGCATGCCCATGGATGTATAGCATAACACCACAGAGGGAACACAGAAAGGGAGGGGAGAGCATTCAGAATTATGTTATGGCTGCCTCCTGTTTAGCTTTTCCCAGAGCCCCAGGCGACTGGAAGGCATCAAGGACACCTGGGTGCGACTTTATTAAAGTATGAAATGAGAGGTCAGCGACGCGACGGTCCCACACATGACATCCTGCTGCTGGCCCTTTTTTCCCTGCCTCCTCCCCTCTGTCCAGGGCTCTGATGACTCCTCTATGAAAGTCTGTTTCATTAATCCCCCTGAGGGACCCCTCAACTGCTCTTTCTGCCGCTGATACAAATTTAATTCCTGATAGGTCTGTTAGATGGAAGCCGTGTCTATCAAGGCTTTTAATTAATGTGGCACTACTCTCTGTGTATAACAGTGTTTATCTGAAATTCATGACCAGGGCGAGGACGGACGGGATTGTTCAAAGATGGCTTGTTTTCCCTTTTTTGGTTGAAATGTGAATTTTAATTAGACACGGTTGTTACTCTGAGGGGTTGTAAAAGGGGGCTCTGTGCTTGTTACAAGCAGGCATGTGTGTGTGCGTTGTGTGTGTGTGTGTGTGTGTGTGTGCAAGGTGACTGCGAGCTTTATCTATTCACCTACTGTCACACCTTTCCCATGTGTTTATTTTTCTTTATTAATGCTCTAGTATTTTGAAGCAAAACAATGTCGTTAGCATGTTCAGGAAACTACCTACAAAAGTGCAGTTGACTAAATTCTTTGGGCTTCACTGTAAATCCAGAGCCTGACAATGGGCTGGCTCGACAACTGTTTGTACTGGCAGGCTATTTCCAGCCTAATAGCTGTACAGTATCATTGTCAGCCTCTTATCATGGCAGGCACAGCCCTTTCTGACAAACTGACACCTCAATAGTGTATGTGTGTTATATGTCTTTGTGCGTGTTTGCCCACTTGTTTGCATGCATGTGTCTACATCTGCAAATTATTCAAATGTTTATGTGTCCTTTTTTGGGTTCTGTGTATATTTAGATCCACTGTCAAAATCTATTATTCTAAGAAAAAGATTAAGTGCTTCTGCTCTCCTTGTTAGCAGAGTTGCCCCTCAGACAAAGTGTCACAGAAAGGGGAGAGCATGAAAAGCCCATCTCCAGCTGTATCTTCAGTCTCTAATAGCATGAACGCTGCCTTGAGATGGTTCTGATGGAAGATTATCATTTGCGCAGCACACTTCTTAGCACTCTTATCCTTGTCCCTGAATCTAATTCGTGCTGAGGCTAATTTGTATGCTGTCCTTAATGGTTGTGTTTGGGTTAGTTCTGAGTAGCACAAAGCCTTTAATTGTGAGGTTTAACATTTTGCAATTAAAATCTCCCCTCATTGCTCTGAGGAATGAATGTGCCGTCTTTGATGTGCTTTAATCAGCCGAGATGTATTGTGGTTAAAGAAGCATAAAGATGCCAGATACATTTCTGATTTTAAATTGACACACTCTTACACCTTTGAAGATGATAGTTTTTTTTTTTTTTTTCCTCCTTCCCCCACTGGCTTAAAGCAGCGAAAGCTCGGTCCCTTGAACCCCACTCTCAGATTCTGGGGCACAGATCTCTATCTCTCATTCTAAAGTGGCCAAACAGGATTAGGAAGAGGAGCGCTTCTATTTCACCAGGACCGAGGAAGCGTACACAATGATTCACCAGAGCTTGACTAAAGATCTTAGATGCACGCTGTGACTGTATCAGCTGTTATTTTCTCACCTGTTAGAGAGGCTTTTAGACATCCTCTGTAAGACATGCTGATGTGATTAAAAAGAACATTTTTTGAAAAGCAAACTCCAGTGCAAACTCTTATTTAGATGTTTCCGTTTCCTCGTTTTTTTGTCTTTTTCATCACTAATTTCTGTTGCTCCATTAGCAGATACCAGAGAATGTATAATGGCACCACTCTTCAGAGGTATCCTTGTGTTGCTGTGTTGTTACGGAACAAAAAACCTCCTTAAGATCAGAGGGAAAAAAGTAAACCATACTTATTGGGGAGAAAAGAGGTGGCAGTTTGATGAAGGCTGATTGGGAGCATCTGGAGGCTGTTTTCAGAGGACATAGCCCTGAGTGAGCAACCCTGGCATTCCGCTCCTAGAAACTAAAAATCTCCCAGCAAGCAAATTAACGGGAGCAGGGATTTGGTGATAATGGAGGTTCTCGGCTTTTGTTTCACCGTGACAGATGGACAGTGTGTGCTCAAATTGAATTTGGCTTTAATTGCATTGTGGCGTTTATAATTTATCTGCTCCACAGATTTTGTTTACAGGTTTATGGGGTCTTGAAATGCGTGTTTGCTCTCGTTCCCTCTCTTCTGCTTTTCTTCTCCCCTCCTCTCTCCCTCCGTCTGCGTGTGTGCGCGCGTGTGTCTGTGTGTCTACGTGTCGGCCAGATCCTTTTTCATCCTCCACTACAGCAGGATAAAGGACACTGTAATTCTCTGAGAGTGTGGTGTTCATTACCGTAGCAGTTTGCCCTCCAGGGTGAATGTGTTCAATAAGCGAGATTGTCTTTTTTCCAATATACACTTAAACGATATAAGATTGCAAATGTAAGCTCTGTAGTGCCCGTCTGCTCCAATGCTCAATGTTCAAATCATTTGGATCACTTGGATAGGTGAACACAATATAATCAAATATCTCTCCTTTTGAATAACTCCTGCACATGCACACAAGGACGGGCACGTTAGCAGACAAGAGGGCACACTGGTGTACTCATGCACATATATATATGCACACAAACAGACCCATTCAGTTGTTTTGTACAGGAGAAAAAGAGCCTTGTTGAGATATTGCCTGCTGGGTGCCTGCGTAACTCCACATATGTTGAAGTGCTTCTTCTGAGTCCAGGTGGGAAGGGCGGTCGCTTCTGTGCTTTTCATGCAAATAGGGAGCAGACACTCGAGGAGCAGAAAAAGCATTTGTGTTTCTACAGAGAAAGAGACATGATACAGCTAAGCATAATATATCCAGTCTGACACGCAAAGCTTGACAAGCTACTCTTTGCTATACAGTGATTACTCAAATCTCATTCTGAACACGAATACAAAGCCAGCGCTTTGTCTCATTAATTTGTGCAATATTTAAGCTTTTTATTTTTTTTCCTTCTCCTTTGGATAGACCTCCTGCAGCATCTCACAGTGGTGATAAAGATTATATGCTTGTCTCCTGCTCCATCTAGCTCCTCTCTCCTCTCCTTATCCTAGCCTCTGCCACCCTCTAATTGATGCACCCCTGCCAATTTACACTTCAGCCCTGGCTTTGACCCCTATTAACTACCTGGCCTCACTCTCCCAGGGAAATCACTGTGTTCAGGGAGATACCCCCCCCCACCCAACATCAACTCCTCTTAAGACTGCTGCTAAACACATTTTCATACTTAGCCGGCGAGAGAGCTGTACACTTTGGCCAACTTTTATCTGTTACTGTGTGAGAAGGATGAAGCCGAGCTGAGCCGATTCCCTAAACACACAGTGTCCCACAACACGGCAGTTTATCATGGGCCAGCCTCGCGGTCATTTGACAAAGGTTGTTTGTTTTATTTTTTTCTCCTGTCCTCAGATTACTGTCTTGGTAACATTGCACCAGCCACTTGTCATTGTCTGTTTTTCATTTGTCCTAGATCGGGAGTATTTTGAGGAATGTCCGCTCTGTTCTCTGTACCTGTCCCTGAAGTCAGCCCATGTGGGTTGCGAAAAAGAAAGAGAAAGTGGTCGGTGTGTGCTCCAGCAGCATTCGAGCTGTGTGTCTGTGTCCGCCGTGACTTATTTGTGGTGGACTTAGCTTGGCATGTCTACTCTGGGTTTCACTTGACCTGATGTTATGTCATCATGAACATTCTCTTGGGGTCCAGACTCCGTGCTGATTAAAGGAAAGCAGATAATCACGTGTGCACATGTGTGTGTGTGTGTGAGAGCTGCTGATTGTCTCTGTTTATATTTAGATAATATAGCCGACTTAAGTGGACATATTTAGAATAGAATTTGCTAGGATGGGCACACTTCAGAGGGGTAAGTCACGTAGTTACATTTTTGCAGCAGACATGGTATGTGTACAGGGTAATGAAGTAGGGAATCATTCTGTGTTCTCGATTAACAGTAATCACAAAGCAATTGAAGCGTGAAAAATGAATTTGTTTCTTCCAATGCAGAACAGCTTCAGAACACACATACCGCAAACTTATTAATTATACAGCGCTGTTGAGCTAGCAGAATAATATTTTTAAATGCTGTCATGCTTTGTCTGCTTAATTGTAAGGTATTGCACATGGTTTTGTATCATTAAAGTTAAAGAGGAAGAAAAATCCTGGTGGTTAGTTTTAGCTTCTTTTTTTTTTCCCCCTCAGCTCCACTGAGTAGCATTGCGGCTGTTTAGCCACTTTTCTCTGGGCAAATTGTTTTTGTGACCCGTGGAATGTTAGAGGAAATGCTTCTTTCTCATTGGCGGTCCCCCGGGTGTGGAGGCCATGGCCCCTGTCATCGGCCCCAGTGCACACACAGACACACACGCACGCAGACTCACACACATACACACACACACGGGATCACTCTTTGAGAGGAGGAAAGCAATCCACCACAGGAGAGGGACCTCCAGGCCTTTTTATAGCATCAATACCCCCCCCACCTCCAGACTCCCAGACGTGACATCACAACAATCAGAGATCATTTTCAGTCGGATCCTCATAACCAAACATACACACACTTAAAGAGATACCACAGTCTTTTTCCTGATTTCCTTTTTTTGTTTTATCTCTTTCTCCTTTATTAAGCGTACAGTTTGTTTGGAGTTATCGTTAATTAGCCCTTGCTTTGCACAAATAAACAGACACCAGACAGTGATGATTTTTTTTTTCAACTCCCTTAAAGAGACGTTAAAAAGCAATCATGAACGGTCCCAATTCGAAAAGGATTTCCCTTGAATGTGCAGTGAAATATGCTCCTCAGATCAATTATGTGTTTACAGCCTGTAAGAATCAGCAGCACAATAGAGAAGCTGTCTCTTCTGGACCCCAGAGGCTTCCGTAGCAATGTTTCATTAAGTGCACTCACTCCTGTGGCCCCCTATAAACACACATTAATTAAGGCACACAGAAACACAGTCTCTGAGCTTGCACTATGGTAATGATGATATGACCCCAAAAGGAGAGGTGCACCAGGGGTCAGGGAATAAAAGCAGAGAGCGTTTAATGCCAGAGCTCGGCTGATCCGCAGAAACACGGTTACTAGCTGGTCCAATTCAAATTAGGCCAAGATTTTCTTAACTGGCTAATTTAGATGTGCATTAATGTAGGTTCATCTCCAGCAGTGACAGTGGCTTAGGTGTATTTTCTCCTTCCATGACTGTTTTCTGTATGTCAGCAGTCGGAGTCTGATATGATAATTTATACACACCATCAAAATGACCTAATATTAATGTGTGTAGTCTGGGTTTTATTTACATACAAAAGTAGAATTTATGAGGCACTGTTACATTGCCAAGCATATAATAATAATCACATAAACACCTAACAGGTCTCTCAGTTTTCTTTAATAAACAGAGGAGCTGAACATATGTTCTTTGACATGCTGCTATGTGAGATTGAAGATTTCCAGAACCACCAGCTACACTTAATACCCTAATATAAAACTTACCCTCCAGACATGCTGCAGCTGACCTAAGATCAGTGCTTGCTCATCCCTCAAATCATTCTGGTTTCAATAGCAGTCACCTCCCATAGACAATTTAGGTAGATTTGACAGTGGCAAATGGGTGTCATCAATATGATCCCAAACATTGACATTTTCTTTGGTGGGCTAAGTGGAAAGTCCCATCCCATCCTCTCAAGATCTGCAGCTAGAGGCCAGGGGGCTGGTATCCATCTTCGTAACAGTGACTATGTTGGAGGAGGAGGTGAAGGAAGAGGAGGCGAGGAGATGGAGGGGAGGGAGGCAGCATGTCAATGAGCCTGCCCAGTGTCACTGAGCACCACACAGAACAGCCATCTGGAGAATCAAAGACTCCTACCATCTGGCTGCCTCACCCACTCTCTACCCCCACAGAATAAGAATCAACCAGATAGCACTTTGCCATAACACTCCTTGGCCTTTTGGAGGGAAAAAAAAAGTCAGGTAAAACTGCATTCAGATTTAAGAAAAAATTACGCCTGTCAACATAAATGACTTCAGTGAAAAAAACAGAAATAAAACAGCCTTTTTATTTGATAGAATTGACTGTCATCTGTCAAGCCATCATATATTAAAATCCAACTTTAAAAGAACATATGCTCATCCTGCTGCCAAAACCTAACATTTACTAATTCCATCTTTGTCTTGTGCTGGAAATCAGTGTTGCAGTCACATCTGCTTAAAAAAAATATTGAAATTTTTCCCATCGTTCATATATATTTGAATTATGCACAGAAAAGTTTTCAAATTACAGCTTTTCAAATTATCCTCATCCTT
>JAPQLA010000005.1:6563875-6584105 GCA_029822935.1 Naso vlamingii | reverse complement strand
TCCGCTACCAAATTTAGACCTATCAGCTGTGGGCTATTGTATTATTATTTTTTCTCATCCTATCCAAATTAATCATGCTCCAGATCCAGTCCTATTGTTCAATTTTACTGTTACCAGCAACAATAACGAAACAAAAGTTGAAGACATTGCTTGCCCTACATCTGTCATTGTCATTGAGACACTGGCCATAATACTTTATTTATATTCTGCTCTGGAGATATGTGGTTTCTGTTGTAAATGTTCATTGATTCAAGGGCAGACAAATATACCCCCAACACCCAACATGACCCACATAGAGCAATATGTGCAATTCATTGTCCATTAAAATAACATGATAGACACAAGTAAACTGTATTATGCATTTCGTTACCCTTGCAGCTAACTCAAATGACATTTTGAATGTCGTCCACTCAATCTCCTCTCCTCTTTTGTGCTTTCTTTGATATAAATAGAGAGACATTCAGGGGTCCAAAGAGTGGAAGTTAGAAGAATAAAAAGGGAAGAGGAAATTTAGATATTTTTAAATGATGTCCTACATTTTGTCAGCTAAAATCAGGATATTGCCTGAGCGGGGAGAAGCCATGTTCTTCAGTTGTCAAAAGGCAGTAAGTAATGATTAAAATAGCAGTGTGAAACGCGGGGAGATTAAAGTGATGCTAATGATAAGTGAGAGAAGAAAAGGGCAAGCTATATTTTAATTCCTGGGAGAATGGTTAATGACTTCTATTGCCTGAGATTAAACTAAACCTGTCTCATCAGCTTTTTCTGCTCGCTGAGGAAAAAAAGCCCCCTGCACTTTAATTTATTAAACTCTTTTAAGGAAGCACATTGATCTACATAGGTTAAACTTTCAAAATTTGGGCAAAAAGATGCCCCATAAAGCTGTCATGCAGGGCAAAGCTGTTGAGTTGCTCAAGGCACACTATAAAGAATTCATTATCTCCAAACTGCCACATTTAATCAGAAAATATCAATTATTTAAAAGGGGAGGTTTGCTCCTGTTTAGAGCATCAGGTTTTACTGACACTCTGGATTATCGTGACGTGTTGAATGTATTTTTCTGCGGTCACTGTGTTGATGCTGTGAACTTTTCCATTTTCAACACCCTTTTTTTTCATACCTTTGGCTGAGTAAATGTGCATTTGGCCACTGCAAAGGGGCCCGTGTAATCACATCAGCAGTATAATATCATCCAACAAGTAAAATGTTTATCTCCTCTTTTCAGCTTGTTGGAGGGACTAAGACTTGCGCTGTGAAAATTTTTCGCATGGCATTAACACCGCAGCACTGGTGACCTCTGTAATGAAATGTATGGTACTGTTGACATGGCATTACAGCGATTCAACACTGTTCATTAATCTTTGTTTTGCTAGAACCCTTTTGGCATGTCCTTCGCCAAGGTGCGGAGCAATGCCAGAAATTGTAAGGCTCACCACATATTTCTGATGGCAATTAGCATGCATTCCGATCCACTGAGCCCCTCGCATAACAGCCCAAGCCTTACAGCGGCCAGAGTCTTTATCAGCACCCGGGTGATAGGAGTCATTGAACATTCTGCTGACAGCAGATTATTTTTGTTTTTATACAGATGTCAGGCTTGAGTAGGTGGTGTTTTCCACTCTTTCTGTGGGACTAAGGGCCCCGTTGCACTTTCTTTTCTTTCAGAGAGGACAAAGCAATGCTAAGATTTAACCATTTCTTACTCTTAGTCTTTGTATTTGCCTCCTCCTTTATCTTTCCTTATCTCAACCTCTGCCATTTGCAGGTCTGCAAATAGGTCTGATATTTAAAGCATGGGTAAAGACTAACTGTCATCCATTAGAACACAAATAACAACACCTTGCCAGTGCTGAATCCTGCGTGCCATGCCTCTAAATTCTCAGTGGATCTGTCAGCAGGAAGCAGGCGTGCAATTAATGAGCCTTTTACCTCTAATATTACAGCTCTACCAAATAGGGAAATAAAATAGAGACGGACCATTCAAAAGGATATAAAAGAACATTTATATAAAAGAAAATCTCCGAGGAGAGGAAGCATATTTCCGTAGGGCCAACTGATGGCCCCTGCGTAGTCGTGGTAGCCATGATTCTGATCGATATCATCAATGGCTACTGCTGCTGTGCAGAATTTGATCCAGGAATCTCATACTAATGTTCACGCCTGTGTCAGACACAATGTAATCTCCTCTTTTGAATCAATGACACTTTTTTATGGTCTCATTGCTTTTCTAAACGTAGATGGTAACACTATTCTTGAATCACATAATCCTAAAGCTCTCAAAAAGGCTTTGAATATGCTGACAGCTAAGTTAACACTTTAATCAACCTGCCAGTTGTACAAACTCAGTGATGGCCGGCTGTTTTAAACAATCTCAAGATTTACATTTAAGGCTATATTTTGCCTGTGCCGTTTCCGTGGCACTGTAGATAACCTCTAGCTTTTCTTTTGACACGTTCAAATTTATCTTTGGAATGTTAATGATTTAAATCTCAAGATTTGCCTGCAGTCAGAGGAAAATGTCTCTGTATTATTTTGTTGACATATTCAGGATGAAATGATTTTTCTGCATCTCCACCCCCCCACCCCCCCCTCCATGTTGCATGAAGTAATATCTCTGTGTTTCTGGGGACACATTACAATAATGCATTAAGAAATCACATTAATAATGCACATATTTTGTCACATATTTATAACTATCCCCCAGACATCAACATGTCACAGTTGTTGTTAGATCCCCTTTGGTTTCAATTAAAATCTCGCTGAGGCAATAAAAATAGCCAATTAAATTGGAGCAGGCTCTTCAGAGGTACAATTGGTCTGATTAGATTAACCTTGAACATCAATTAGGGTTAAAAATAAGATTAAATGTATTTTAATAACTGCCCACCATATTTGATGCTCAACTTTACTACACTTGTGTCTCTCACTTCCGCTGTATTGATTCCATAAGTGCCTTTACTTTCACTTGATTAGTCCGCATTATCACTTATTTTCTCTCGTGCTTATTTGCAGCTTAATTATCTGGACCAGCGTATTTTTTTTTATAGCGCCTTGTTGTGAAACATTGAGACTTCATTAGCTAATTACAGGAGTGTGTTTCCAAGTTACAACAGACAATAGAGATGTAATGATCTAAAACAGGCATCGTTATACATATCAATCAACGCAAGTGCTGAGAAGCAGCATCACAATCCAGCTTTTGATAAAGTGCACGACTTCGCTCTGTGTCACATACTTGTCTCTTTGACTCTCTGTCAGACACGTGCATACATACACGCACTTGCGTCCCTTTTCTCACCGCCACCACTGTTGCTTGGCTGCCTTCAGTGATCTCATCCCACCTGGTGACTAAGAGCTCAGCATCCAGACGCTAAAAATACGCCTGACGCGAATGTCACACCCCCCTGCCATTTCCAGCACCCGGTTCCCAAAGCCCAGGCTGGTGTGAAGGGAGGGGGACGGGCAGACATCTTTGTAATTCTTTTAATAACATGTGTAAATGGGCAAGGGGCCTATCGGTCTTTATCAGGCCTGGCGAGAGAAGCAGAGCAGCTGATACCACCTAGGGGCTGGGAAATGCCTGATTCATCTAACAGCCCGTGAAGCTGATTAATTTCACTCTTCATTAAGAATGTGTTGTGATGTCTTCTCTGGACTTCATAACATCTCTCTCTTGCACCTCACAGTTTCTTTGGCCATCTTTTTGCCTCCTCTCCAGCCTTTTCCCCCCTCACTCTAAGTTGCCTCCCTTCTTTCCTGGGCAGCGTTAGCAGTAGCGGCCACCCTCCTCCTCCTCTCTTTGCGCCCTTGGCAAATGAAAGGTCAAAGACGCTGCAGTGATTAATGAGCAGTAGACTCTGGGATCTCTCTGTCAACCCCCCGCCAGTCCCCCTCCCCTCCTGCCCTCCCCGCTCCTCGCATTATTTCATCTGCTAATCTCGCACAACACTACTTAGTTAGCATGTCGCGGAGAAAACAGCGTTGTGTGTCTCTGTCGTGCTGCGTAGACACTAACTCTGATGAACTTTTCTGTGCGGCATAAAAGCGAGAAAGGGAGAGCATTGTTGAGGAAGAGGATGGGGAGGCGGGGGCAGCACTCAGTGCTTTTGGGCCGAAGAAAAGGTGATGTAGTGTAAATGGTGGGCTCTTCACTCAGCTTTTCATCTCGAGATGTTGCGAACCAAATCTAATGATTTAAGTAGTGTGCTCTCAGCACAAAAAAACTCCACTTCAGAAGCTCGGCGGTTTTTTGGTGTAATTGAATGTGAACGTCGCCACTCCTTTCACAGGATAGATGACACTTCATGGGCTCAGACCAACTGTTTATTTGAAAAAGTAATGAAATATTTACTCTCTATTGCAGTACAGATTAGCAGCAGTAATTGACTGCGACAGAGGTCTATGCACAAGTATGTGTGTGTTTTATAGCGAGAGAGTGAGAGAGAGAGAGTGAGAGAGAGAAAGAGTTAGAGGGCCCCTCATGTTTGAATGCAGATCTTCAGCACACAATAGGCCTGTTAGTGAGGCTGAGTCTCTGCCTGTCACTTTCTCTCCACATGTTGCTTTTTCTTTCAGAGATAAGTGGGCCTAATGCTGAACAAATAGTGGAAATCAGAAGCCACTGAGAATCATTTGCCTCTCCTTTTCCCATGGCTCCCAAATAGACACCCAGACCCGCAGACGGAGGGAGTGACGATGCAACAGAGAGAGAGAGAGAGTGAGACAGAAAGGGGTGGCTTTGGGGGTTGGTGGTGTGTATGTGTGTGCGTGTGTAAGGAGGGGGTCATAAGAAGAAAGAAAAACTCAATGAGCAAAACAATTTTGTCACCACAAGCAGATCCAATTGAAAAGTCTCCTGGATGGGGAAGAGCTGGAGTTGTCAGATCAGGCCATAGCAATGAATAGATCCAAGCGGGCTAAATTGGCATCAGGTGTGGGCTTCTCCTGGCCGGTGATAGGCTCCCACATTGTGCTGCCTAGACATTTGGCCATTTTCAAATATAATGGGAGAAATGAATGCAAATGAGTGAGTGGACTGAAATGTATTTAAATGCAGATTGAATGGGGGGCTCTGCGTAGCGCCTGATAACAAGTTGCTTTAGGAGAAGGGCCACATTGTGTTGGATCATCCCTCCCACCCCCACCGCTCCGATCCCCACACCAGCAGTCCTGTTCTCTCTCCCTCTGTCGCACTTGTGTCTCATAAGGGGCCATTGTTCACTGGGTAAACTCTCTCAAAACTATTTACATTACTCATTTATTTGCATTTCAAATATTTTGGGTTCTTTTCTTTCTCCCATATATAGGCGTCGCACATGCAGCCGGCCGCCTTGGGCTATCCTGTAAAACAGTAATTGCAAAAGGGCAGGGGTCTGTGGCAGAAAAAGAAGACAGAGCCGGAAAAAGGAGGGGTTCAATCATTAATGATAATGTTGCTTATGTCCATAGCCTCATTAGAGGCAGTATAGCAGCCAGTAGCATGTGTTTCACAAACAAGTTCCCGCTGCCCACTGCCGGCCGACCGCTAGCCCACGGCGATCCATCTTCTCAAACGTCTCCTTCCCATATTTAAGGAGCTCTCGTTACAGCCTTTCCCAGACCTGTGAATTTATGGTGCACTCCAAGCGGTTAGCATAATCGCTGGGAATGTAGTCATTTCAGCGGGAATGTGGGAATTAGGGCAGGAGAGAAAAGGAAAGCTGTTGGTGTGTTAATTGAATTTCATTAGAATCCTTTGCAGCAGCTTCGCCTCGTTCACAGGGCAGTGTGGACATGTAGCACTCTGATTTAAATTCTCTCTCACTTTATTTTTTCCCTCGACCTAATGGAAAAAAAAGTATTCCCCCATAAAGACCTTGATATTAGACAGCAAGCAAAGACAGCTTATTTTTTACAAACTGTTCATTTTTCTACTTTATGATCTCAGTAAATAGAACAAGTGAAGAGTAACAAGAGGGTGTGTTCTCCTGCTCAAAAAACATTTTTTTCCTCATCTGCATTTAAAATACAATTTACATGCAATTAAATTTGATTAATTAGAGACTCTAACCTCTGCCCGTCCTGTGTGCACAATAATGTTTCATGCATTTCAATGTCAACCTACTCATGTTTACTTTAACTTTTGCGTTTATCAGGAGCCATCATTAGATTTAGTTTCCACAAAGCCATAATTTGAGGCATTTAAAAAAAAAAAATCTAATATTTGACGTATTGAACCCATCAACATGATGACAGTCTTGTCTTGAGGGAGTTCACATTGCCCAGGAGTTGGTTTTTTCACAGTGGACTCTGACTGTGTTAATAATTTTCAAATATTACAAGACAATTTTCAGAATGCCAGTTTGTTAAAGTTGGCCCTGTTAGCATTCGAGGGCAGGTGGGGCAGCAACTGCAGAGATGTTTCAGTGTCCAGAAGTTTCCATGCGGTGATTAATAGGAGGGGTAATGTAGTGGGGAAATGAGTAAACACTCCCTTGCTCCCTGGCTTTGTGCTTCAACGGCTTGATGACAAGGGCAGAGCAAGGTGAGAATTAAACAGACTCGCAGAAGAAGAGAAAAGGAAAAAAAAAAAAAAAAGGGAGAGCAACGGGCTGGAGGGAGGAGTGAAGCGCGACAGACCTGGCCAGTGAGTGGGAGTGAGGAAGGGGCGACTGGGAAGAAAGAAGGCCGCTCTGACAAAAGTGGAAGTGGAAGTTTCTCCTGAAGAAGAATAATTAAAAGCGCTCAAGGGAGGGCAGTTTTAATTTCACATGTAAGGGGCTAAAGATTTCATTTAAAGGCGCGGCGAGCGGAGAGGAGGTTAATAAGATGAACAAAGCAGGGAATGTGAGAACATACAGTGTGAGGAAGCACGTTGGACTTTCACCTGACACGTTTTTAATTATTGAACCTCTGATATTTCTCTGTTGAAGAGAGGGGGTAAAAAGAGAAGATTAACTGATTAATGGTCATGGTAACCAATTACTCACTCATGGGGAAATAGATGTAACTTCACCACAGTAACACTTCTCCTGAGCGCTAAACGTCACAGAGTGTAGCATCGCTTCCAACACCGAGGCTAAAAGCATACTCTGGGTCTTGCTGGCGCCGTCAGTAGCTGCCTACTGGGAACACAACCAGAGCATTGCATAATAAGTCCCTTTAAAAAAAAAGAAAAAAAAAAAAAAAAAAGTGAACTTGCTTCCACAGTCAAATATGTGCTCTTGATCACTTAAAATCTCACTCCATTAGTGCTATCTGAAGTTGATGTATCCCAATTATCATAATAAGATCAGCTTGGTCCCATACTCCATGGGACTCCAAACTCTCTTACTGCCACAAAATGATCAAAAGGACTTTGTGAACTAGACCCAGAGTCCCAGCTGTGGGCTGATTTGTTCAGTAGTGGTGAAAAAAGAACTTTAATTGAATATGATGTATTTCTTTTTCTTGTACTTTTGGGCCCAGTCTGCTAAAAGAGAACAACAGAGATATGCCAGCTCGTCTCATCTTGGCTAGATATCGACCCAAGAATACTTTCCTTCACTTAGATCACTGTTCAAGACTACATTGCAATTCAGTGTTTGCCAAGCTGCACCCCAGTTATAGACTTCCTCTCTGTGATTCCAACAGCATGCTCCACAGGTTTGATGTGTCCCCCGCACTCCTCCCTTCTTTGTGAAGTCATTAATATTGTCAGTGCAGAGCATGGGAATGACTGTTGTGCTGCAATCCCAAATTCCTCTTCCCCTCCTGCCGCGGCGTCGCACTGCACACACACTGTTTGACACTTATGTATTATATGTTTATCAGTCTCTAATGAAACACTGACAACTTCTCTGCACAAGGGATACTGTGTTCCATTAATAGCCCTTAAGGAACCTTGGGCACTCACAAAAAGACTGGTCCTATTGCAGCTGACAGCAGAGGGGCCCTCAGCCCCGGCCCCCTGGAGAGGGAAGATATTAGCGAGGTCTGCACTCTCTTCTTCACTCTCTCTGCCATTCTCTCCCTCTCTCTCTCTCTCTCTCTCTCCCTCCCTATATGCATCTGTCTCCCCTGGAAGTAAAACGTGTCTCATTCCATTTCTTCAGGCACATGTTACTTGACCACAGTGTTTAGCACGGAGCTTGACAAAAAGAACTGTGTCAGTTAATTTGTCACAGAATGTTTGTCATTGATTTATTCATCTAGGACTCGACAAATGTTTTTCCTGGGATGAATCCCCTGAACCATAATTTACTCAAATTAACATCAGACTTCAATGACACATGCCTGTGTACAGTATGTACCATTTGTCACAAAGCAGAACGAAAATAAAACACTCAATTTGGAATATTAATTAAGCAGAAAAGTTGTGATTAGACCGAAAGCCATAAAATAAAATATTCTAGAATATGTTGTGAGACAGTACAATAAATTCTTTCTTTGTTTTGGACCTAATTCATCTTACTATTTTGTCCAAAACAAAGATTCAGAGGAATCAGCTGAAATTCCCTGTAATATCCCGCTGATACTGTGATGGGAATTTCTCACATGGTGAATAACTAATGACATCTGCAGCAAATATTCAAATTTATTTCACCTTTATTTCACTTTTTCCCCATGTGTGGCCAGACTACGTAATTCTCATATTTTTCTTCAATTGTGAGAAACCCTTCTCTGCCTCGACTTGCCGTTCAAAAGCCGCATCTCCCACACGAGACCCGTGATCTCTCTTTTAGAATGTGACAAAACATTTGTTCTCACCAGAAATAATGGTCTGTAACATCCTCTAATGTGATTCACAGTTTATTTGCAAGTCCATCGCAGTGTTGAACAAGGGGTTATTGGCACGTCACACATATGGATAATTTTAAGCAGATGCATCTGGCATGGCTACCATGCTATGATTAGTTTCCAGAGCATTTGTGAGTGTGTAAACCATTGCCGACATGGATGAAATATAGCCTAGGTTCACAGGGAGTGCAGAGAGAAGAAATGTACCCCATCTGTAATACACTGTGTAGACTAATATCAGCTCCTTTTCTCTGATATTGCAGTGAGATATCGATCTGGTAAAATTGTCCCATATTGGAGCTGTCTGTTGTGATATTCATCATGCTGTCACCTCTCCCCAACACCTACGCGTTATTAGAAACCCGGGTTTGAAGAGGTTGAAGGGTTTTAGTCTCCGAGATGTAGCAAACAATTCATCATGAGAGAGAGAGAGAGAGAGAAAAGAATTCAGGTGAGGTGATGCTTGGGTAAAGATTTATGTCTAGTCAGGCTGTACATTAAGAATTATATCATCAAGCAAGAGGACACCAGCAGCTTCACTGCTATCTGCTGAGCAGGCCTATTTGCTCTGCTGGCAGGCTCAATGGAGTTTTTTATTCTATCTCTTATGAAGCTTTGTAGAGAAATCTGAGGCCTGAAGGAATGTAGTATCTCACCCAAACAGAGTTATTTGTGAAATGTGCAGCAGCTTGTCGAAAGCTATTGTTATGTATGTAGGGATTTCAGTGAGCCTGACATTATGTTTTGTGCTCAATGCCAGTCACTCATCGGGAATAAAGCCCCTAACTGGTGCGTGCCACCTTCAATTTGGCCCACTTCAGGGTGGGACTCTAGTCGGAGTTCCTGTTATTTCCTCTTTTCGCTCGCAGTCAGAGATTCTTCCGGGAGGATCACAGAGATGTACACAGACGGAATCCAATTCTTCCGTGTCTTGCAGAGGAGTCAGACTTTGATTCGTCTTTAACTGAGTACAAACGCTCGTCTGGGAATGTGCAGGCTGGGGGCTTCCTCTGAAGTTCTCTCTCTCTCTCTCTCTGGGAAGTGTGTGTGTGTGTGCGTGCGTGTGTGTTTGCACGCCAGGCACTGCTCTGTTAGCCGCAATGTTATTGTTGTAAACAGCATTTAAAGCACAGCTGGCCAAATTGATCAGGGCTTGCGTTGGAGTGAACTTGAGCAGCAGAGAGTGGGGCTGCATAAACAGGGGCTGCTTGTATCTAAATATGCAAACACTCTCACAGCAGTCGACACTCGGGGGAACAGACACTGTTACTTCTGATGGGGAAACAGTGAGAAACAGGCTCGAGTCCTAACCTTTCCATGTATACAGAGAGAGAGAGAAGACAGGAACATTTTTCCTGATTATATAAACATTTATTTTCCTCCCCAGATCATTTTTGGACTCCTCCAAGTATTTGCTTTTCATTAATTATTGGGAAAAAAAGAAAATCAGGAAAAAAGCGAATAAACAGTAGATAATTTTTGTTTAATGTTTCACACAGGATTCCAATCCTCAGTGCAATTAATGCTAATCACCACGGTCTTCCTGTTTAGCTTGAACTTGGAGTGTGTTTGCGAGTCGGTGCCGTCTCTCTCGTCTACATCTTTTTTTGCTCTCCCTCTCTGGTTTCTCCCTCCTGCTTGTTCTCCCTCCTCCACCTCTGCCGTTCGTCACTGTGTCTCCTCGTGTTATGATTACATCACCCTTTCTGTCTGTTGTGTCCATTTAGACCTGAAATTAATCACATCCGACAATCTGGTGGTGCTATTCCCAAAGTTCAAAAGCTTTAGCGGTGAGAGAGTGATAGAGAGAGAGAGCTGGAGGGAGAGACAGCGCGAGATGGAGCGCATCAAGCATGTTGGAGGTACTTACCATTTGTAGAGTACAGTATATTAATTGCTTATCGGTTTTTGATTTCAGAGTCGTTTAGAGTCAGTCGAACGCATAATTTTCACAGCTATTGTTCTTTGGGGTTTGTTAATTGTCACCCCACTGGCAGAATTAAAAGCAAATTAAAAGCCTTAACTATTGACTCTATCTGAAGTCACTCTCCACAACAATTTCACAAAACAATGGGGAGGATTAATGAAAATGCAGCTTGATTTCTGTTCTCCAAAGCTTTTGCTATGGGGAACCAATTAACTACCCTTCAGGATGACTTTCACTTCTAACTGCCGGTCTGTTCCACTGCCAGAAACTGGGATTAATTCTCAATTAATCCCTCCACCAGAACAACTCTGCCTTTGTCTGCTGGGGAGGACATGAGCATACAACACCGAGGTTACCCCAAGCCTGTTTGGTGGAGGAACTCCACCCCTCCTAAGATTGATACACCCTGTAGACTAGCTCTTCTCAAGCTGAAAATAAGAGCCATTAAAAGGGAATGGTTGACAATGATTTTTGTTTTAGGATTTTGAGCTTTATTAGCCATGCATATTAATGAGTCAATTAATTCCATTCGTCCTCGCGAGTGGTCTGTTTGTTTTTGCCTGACCTTTTATCTTAGATGCGTTCACGCTTCGCTTGGTTTAAGCACTTACTCCATACTGTGTTTCCCATAGCCTCACGTCCAAAAAGGGAGTTTTTATGTGTTTAGCGCTAAGATTCTCCCCCCTTCTTTTGTTTTCTCTCTGCAACTCTCTCTCTCTCTCTCTCTCCCTCCCTCTCTCTCTCTCATCCGTCCACCCTCCCCCTCTATCTTTCTCTCGCTCTTTCTCCCCCTGTCAGAATGCCTGCTGGATGTATTCCTCTCTAAATGTGACAGGAAATATGCTATTATAGCATGCAGAATATTTGCCTGATGGGATTTGCAATAAAATTACTACATTTCCTTTCCATTAGGATCTCTAAAACCCCTCTCTCTAATTTATGATTACCCTGGCAAAAAGACATGTTATATACATAAAGACTAAAGTAGCCCCCAGTCCACATTTAGCCTGTCCTGCTTTCAAAGTTAGTTGAGAGGACAGGAGAAATAATTGAAAAGTGCAGCTGGACTGTGTACAATCTTGTAAGGGATGCCTAGAAAATGAGATTAATCAGTGCACAGACATTGTGGGGAAAAGTTTGCAGTGAATGCCTGACAGTCGTGCTCTTTCTCTCATTTCAAATGTTGGCAGGCTAGCAGGCAGCTCCAAGGGAAATGCGCTCCTTTCATACTTGAGTAATTGATGAATTGTATGCAATATGCAAATGAGAATCCATAAATCTTATGAATGACAGCTTAATTTATGTGAGCCTTAATGAATGCAGGATTAGATTTTAATTAAATATCCTCAAAGGCACCCTGACTGGGTAAGTTTTTAAAGCCTTGTTTTGAAGACTTGTTTCATTTGCATCGCAGTTCATGAAAAAGAGAGATCAGTGAGAGTGGTTAGATGAAATTTCCTCGCAGTTTGAAGATAAGACCTGTTCTGTTTTACTAACCAAAGGCACTTGCAATTAATAAATATTGGAGCAAAATCATATCTACCAATCTCATTTAGGCTTTCCTGGAACTGCTCGTTCTCATACATTTGATTAACTGCATTTTCTTTAAGCGCTATCTGATTTCTAACATTTGGTACAGTATCTTTTTAATTAAGAGAATCATCCATTAGGCATGGAAAAGTCAACCAATTAGGCTTTCCTCATCAGTTCCCGCGATGTAGGAAGTCTGCTTACTCATTATCACAGTCTGTTGATGTGATACTAAACAATCGTGGACTCTGTAGTTATGGGACATACAATTATGAAATCAGCTTTTAACATTAATGATGCATGGGAATAATCAGCAATTTATCGTGTTTTAAATCTTTTTTAGAATCTATTTCACAGCTGAGAGGCTTCAAACGGCTCTAATAGAATGTGATTACAAGAGTAAGCTCTTTGTAGCTACTGTAACAGTGGTTTTCTCTTGAAGCCTCGCTGTGGTTTCATGACACAGGCTTGAGGACAGCGAGGGGAGCGTGACTGGCTCCAGGTTCCTTCGTACCATTAGACTCTGCGATGGTCTCGCCCTGCGTGGTTCTAATCAGGCCTTAGCCCAGACAAAGGCACCAGGAAGGCACCCACTCTCTCAGCTACTACTGATCTCACCCCTGCACATTAGTCCACACAGGGATCAGAGCACAGACAGCACTTTAAAAGGGGTTTTAGTGGGATTGATGCTAACTCTCTCCCGCCTTTGATTTCACACCATTTGATCTGTGATATATTGTTCTGTAACAAAGGTTCACAGTTTGCAGGCGGATGCAGCTGTTTCTACCCCTAATAAATAAAAGTGTGTTTTTTTTCCCCCCTCCTCGCACTCACAAACTCGCTGTAATCCGGCTATCTAGATCAGATAAGCGCGATGGGGCTACCTGTGCGAGGCGGTGTTTGACAGGTGCAAGGGGAAGCTGATTGAGATAATCCAAGAATAGGTTCAATGCAAATACAGATACAAGATGAGGGTGAGGATAGATGGATGCATGAAAAAGATGGATGAGTGAATACATTCCCATGTATCACACTGTGACTCTGAGATTATGATCATCACAACCAATAGACTGCCAAGGTCAGCAGGAAGTATAAATCATCTTTTTTTTTCCTTTTTGTTGAAGGCAACATACATTCCTGTCAGTTTCAACGGTTTTGTTTTGTCGCAGCATTATGGTTATGATTTAGCATATGTATTATGGAACAATTATTTTCGTTGTCAGTTACTCTGGCAATTATTTTCAAAAATATGGACTGACTGTTTGGTGTATAAAATGTTACATTAAGTTAAGAAATACCTGTAATTTTGTTCATCTTTATTTACTTACGCCCAAGTTGATATCTTTTAAATGCCTGATTTGTGCATCCAGACTAAAACCCCAAGATATTCAGTTTACACTTTCACAAAAACAGAGTTAAAGTATCAAATCTGCACATTTAGGATGCTGAAACCATAGAAAGCTAACTCATGAAATGACACAAAACAAAGAATGAATTATGAAATAGTTGCTGATTAGTTTCTAAGTAATGTTTAATATTGCAAGGCGTTAAAAAAAAGATGCCGTCTACAAAAAAGAAACATGCCGATTTATTAATAAAACCCTTCTCGGTTCCTCGTCTGTTAGTTTGCATGGGCAGGGATGTTATCTGTGCTGCTGTGTTTGCTAACGTTATTATGTTCTCGTCTCCATAGCAGAGCTTGAGGCAGCTAATCAAGAGCCAGATCCACAGAACTGAGATCACATTCAAATCAGCTGATAATTAATTAGACATATGTGTTATCACTCTAAATCCACAGTGGGACATCAGTGTTTGCTCATTTTTGACTGTAACTTGAATTTAATGTTGATAGTAATACTCGCTTGTCAGTCTTTCTTTTATTGCCACAAGGCCGCATTTTCTTCAAAGCGGAGAAAACAAACAGCAGAGCCTGTTTCTAAAATAACTAATTCCTAGAATTAGAGTTAAACAGTTCATTTTTTTCGCCTCAGTCAGCCCTGTTGTCCTATCTTCTGGGATTTTAAATTGGTAGTAATACACTACAGCCATGTTATCCCTGTCTTTCAACAAACAAAGTTAACCTCTCGGGGGAGTTGCGCGCATATTGTTAAACCGTTTGATTGAACCAAATAAATAAAAAAAACCCTATAAACTCAGCATATTCAAGCCCCCTGATGGTCTGAGGCCTCTGAATTTCTGCCTGACCTGGCACTTAAAAGGTAAGGAGCTGCTTTGTTTTATCAATAAAGACCTTGTTTTCATGGCTGGTCACCACCCCAGCAAACCAATCAATGGGGCATGCTCTGCTATCGCTGCGAGAGAAATGAAAAATAAACCCCAGATAATCCTTCAGTTAAAAGGTTACTCAGGGCGATAAAAGCTATTTTGTTAATTTATTTACTCTCTGCACTGGAGAGATAAAGAAAAGGAACAATTAGGGAATTCTAGGTGAGAGATTTTAAAAGGGCAATGACATTGGGTTAATATTTTATAAGGCCTGATTGGCAGAGACCTGGAGAGGCCTTTTGTTTACACAAGCCCCAGACGGAATGATTCACTCGCTTGTTTTGGCCGACTGGGCGGAAATGGAATAAATATCTTCATCCTTACCTTTTAGAAACGTCAAACAAAAGACTGAGATAAAAGGTTAATGGCTCAATCATAACCACCAGGAAATAATATTATGCTCTTTCTCTGCAAACTGGAGTCACTATTGACATAATCAGGTTGAATTCCTAAAGATATCCAAAGATGGGAGGAGCAGATGATTTTTGTGTGTAACAAAATCCACCGTGGGAGTGTGCTCTCTTGGACTAAACATTACAATTGTGGTTTCAATTGATTTATAACAGATCATAATCACTGCATTAACAGCCTTCTGGGTAATAAGATCTCAGTCACTGCTTCCGTCGACAGAAAAGAGTCTGATAGTGAGATGTCAGAATTCTACCACCAGATCAAAAAGCGTCCTGATATCTCATGCGATATTATACCTCTTATTATACCTATCACCTTGTGTTGGCTTCCTGTAAACGGGGCGAGAACGTGAATTTAATTATTGTGCTTTTATTGCATTGTAGCGCTGAAATTGGACTCGTGTGGAGTGTATTGTTGGGCCCCGTGTAATCTGATTGCCTGCGCAGTGTAGTGTGTTGGATAGTATCAAGTTCCAGCCGACTCTGCTGGGTCAACACACGGCCGGGCCATTAAAGGAAGTCTGGTTCAGGGAAAGTTCAGCACTATTTTCTTTTCACCATGGTAGCGAAACAAAAAAGAGAGAATAGATGTGTAACATATTTGCTGCCCCAGCCCAAAGCTGGTGGGGCCTATTTTGTTTCCTTAATTGAAGCCAGAGATATGAGGGCCCTGAGTATCTTTAGTATAAATATAAATAAAGCAGGGAATAAAAATCTCTCACGATTGATCCCCAATGCAGAAATAATATTGTCTGGGTTCTCATTTTGTACGACATTTTAAAATAGAGAAGAGAGACTAAAAAGAAGGTGAGAAAGATTAGAAAAAAATCAGCTGTGGGTGAGACCGAAGATGTACTGAAATTCCGATCATAAATCCAGTTGTTCTATCTTTTTTGTGCAATAATGGCCTAGTTTGGAAGGGTTTCTGTGCCAGGCTATTTAGGGAATCAGCATCTGCTGCTTGATAAATAGCCTGGCTCTTTTGTTTGAGGCCAGGTTGGGTTCCTCTCTGGACCCGGCTTATTATCCTGGATGGCTCTGACCAATGCAGATCTGCATCGGTGTTAGCATGCATGCCTCTGCCGTGGCGTTTCAAGAAGCTAAATTAAATATTCCAAGGAGACATTTGGTCAAATTAAATAAACCGCAAGGCTGTTAAAAATGGGATAAAAGAAGGAAGTAGTCATACCACATCCTCCATAATAAAGTACATGCTGTTTCTGCAAATTTAAACAGCTACTCAGTCATAGAAAAGGAGAAGATAACCTTCATTTCTGAGAGGCTTTTCTGTTTCTTGGAGGTTCCTCAGTTCAAAGCTCCTGTTCAGTTGGTGTGTTGCTTTCCCGGCTAACCAGTTTTATTTGTGTGCAGAGAGTAGCTGAAATGCTATCCCTTTAAACACACACAGATTCCCTCGCAGTCTATCTAAACATTACCCGTACTTAACTGGGTCTTTGTACCAGGGTTCACATCCTTTGACATGATCTAAGGTTGATGTGACATTTCTTTGTCCATTTAAGGGCCTTTTTGCTTTTGGTATTGTTGGTAAAAAAGCCTTTTACCCATCACATACCCTCTATTGAGGTCTTTCATAAATAATTCAGCCAGAGTACAAGTGAAAGTGATGACAGCAAAACTGTGTGCGATCTCTCCCTCTCATAAGATCAAAGAGGTGCTTCTATAGAAATAGGAATTACATTTCCAGACGTTCCTAGGTTGAGCCGGCACTCATTTCTCCCTCTGCCCCTCTCGCTCTCCATTCTTCCCTCCTTTCACTTTCTGTCATTCGCCCCTCGTCGCTACTTCTTTCTATCACTTTTTGTATTTTTTCCTCCAAAGGACACATTTCGGCGAAGGTTTGCTTTTAGTCCTAAAACCTCCAGAGCCGGTATATGAGAGAGTCAGCACATTCAGACAGATAGAGCGAGTGCACTCTATTAGCAGGACTGAGGTAAATAAACCTCACAAGACACGGCTGAATAAATTCAACTACTAAGGCTGTGTGGTATCTGAGCTGAAACACTGCATCACTCTTCGGATACTGCCTTTGGGAGACATAGTGAAATGTACTGTAACACAAACAGCATCTAATACTGCACTGGCTGATAAAGTCCAGAATGAGTCTTGAAAAAAATCAGAACAGCTCATCAGTCGGTTACATGAATTTGATTTTGAACATTTGTTGGTCATAAACAGCTCGTAAACTTTTTCCAATACCCCGTAAGTCAGAAATAAGGGTGAAATTCGTTTGAGAAAGATTCAAATGATGACAAAGTATGACCAAAATACAATTTAATGGTTCTTGCGAACATGAGGTATGAATCATGCCACCAAAATAAATACCACCGATTACACGAGATATATTTGTGGAGAGACTAGGCAAAATAAATTACCTCTTACAATAAACTTTACAGTTACATCACTGTGTAAGTATGTTGGCACGCCCCTTCAGACATTACTGAGAGGATAAAAATTGAGTCTTTCAAAGGGGCTGGACAGACACACAGCCAACACGTCGCAGGTTTGATTTCCAGCCCTGCCCTTTTTTTTTTTTTTTGGAAAAGTAACTCCTGTTTGTTCTCCCGTAGTTTCAGCTTGCTGCGGAAAACCCTGTGGTGTTTTAAAGATGGATTAAACTCAGTTCATATTAGAGAGAACTGAGTATCCTGGTAAAGCTTAAAAATGTATGTGAAATAATGTATGAAGCCAATATGTCACCTGTGTCAAGAAACCATAATTCATCTTCACATGAGACACCTAGCTTCTTTATACGCCTATAGGATCTCGGTCCACTTATTATACGCTCGTTGCATTTTTTTTTTTTTTTTTTTTCACCCTGTAGGCTTTTCTATGTAACTATAAGCCAGCAAAGTAGGTATTGATTGCAACTCGAAGCTGTATTAATATGTGAACGAGCAAGATGTGTGGAAAGTCAGGGGTGTATCTGCTTTGAAGGCCTTTTCTCCTCCACAGTAAGGTGGCACAGTCATTTATCACGGCTGGATCTGTGCCCCTCGTTTGGTGTAATAAAACTCCCCCATCAGAACCGTCCAACAGGTCTGAATCACTCTGTCACACCACCTTCCAGCTAAGGCACGCATTAAATCAAGCAAGCAGAACATTTCCTAAGGCAGCCATTGCCTTTTAATTTCCTGAAGAACCTTAAAATATCATTCATTACCAGAACTACACATATTTGGTTTTTAAAAGTCTCATAAATCAATAGTGGCCTGACTGCAATAATTATAACAAGTTAACATGTAATTTCCAGGCCGAGGGCCGCGCACTGGATTTTAGCATATGCAAACGAGGCAATTCAAATAGTGTGGGGATATTAATACGGAGGAACAGGTAACGAGGTACGGGTTATGAATTATGCATCAAAAAGTGGTTGATCTTCAATAAAGGAAATGAATTCACCGTGTAATCTAATTAGTTATGGAAGTCTATTATGTTGAGCTGCAGAAAGCAACTGTCCTTGAAAAGAAATTTATTTACAGTACATGTTAGCTGTTTGGAATGGAATTGCATTCTGGAGTGCTTCAAATGTTAACAACACCCCCGCCGCCACCACCACCACCTCCCACACGTCCCCCCCCCTCCCTCTGTCAATCTCCTCCTCGTCTCTCACCCGTGCTCTCCTCCTCTTCTCTGCCCCGTGTTTTAGCTCCAGACCCGGCCGGCCTCCGAAGAGGACCCAGAGCGTGACATCACCGGAGAACCCCCACATCATGCCCCACTCAGTCCCTGGACTCATGTCCCCTGGCATGATCCCACCCACAGGTACGGTTTGGCCTTAGTCTGAGGCGCTCTGTCATTGTTGCTAAGGCTCTGATTCATTCTGTCTGGGGCTTTTCTGTCCCTCTCTTTCGTTCTTTCTCTCTCTTTGTCACACACACACACATACAGTACACGCTATGCACACATACACAACCTCCCCACCAGTGGCCTCCCCGCAGCTTGTCCTCGAAATGGCAGCCAGTCCAAAGTGACACATGCACCCAACCAGCAGACACCAGCCGCTCACTCGTTTACCAAAAACAGATCCTCTGCTCAACCCCCGGAAACCAAGAGGGGGAGAATAAATTGGAGTGGAGATCTTTTCTCTCAGATTATTCCAGTAGATGTTGCATTTTGCCTTGAGTGCATTCTAATTAGTGCGATTAAATCCACTCCACTGGTATATGTACATAGGCAGTGGTGATGCTAAAGCAGGCTTATCGCCACAAGAATCAACAACAACCGTTTGTGCCCTAACTTACCCCTGGGCCAAGTCTTATTGCAACTAATGCTTTTGTTCTATTTGTGGCTGGCTTCATTGTGACTGCTTTGATGTTAGTGGCTCTAAGTGCTCTGATTTGCATATTATGCTCTCCTTCTTGATATGTCTTTAATGATATTGTGCCGTCCAAAGGAGCTCTTTGAATGCTCATTCAGTGTACAGTACATATTGTATTTATGCCAACTATTTACCGTAGTAAAAGATAAAACACCGCAGCTGTTTTTGGTGAAAACAGTTTTAACAGACTTGTAATGATCCTACCTCACATTTTTCCATCTATGTTAAAACAGACTACAAGTTGTTTTTCTTTTCTTTTTCTTTTCTTTCTCCAAGAGTGTTTGAAATTCAATATTAAACATAGATTGGGCCATCCTTGTGATTCAGTACGATGCAGGCTCACAGGCCAGTGCTTTGAACTCTGGGAACAGGGTGAGGTCAGTGGCTATCTGCGCCATGGCACAGAAAGGCGAACGTTAAGGCCGAAGTGAACACAGAGAAGGACAATGATGAGAAAGACCCGTGTTATTTAGTGGAACATAAAGCAACAGAAGCCTTTTGATATCATCCCCTTTAAGCCCAGAGGGACTCTATGATCTTGACATTTAGTCAGGGTATTCAGGGGGCAGAGATAAAGTAATTGAGGTTTTTTGGTCTTCTCATAACTGCCTTAAGCTTCCTAACTGCGGCAAGACAGAACTTTCACCATCAATTTCTGTTATGATTAAACTGTTTGTTTTTTCGCTTATAGTATTAAGCATTAAACTTCAAGGAATTTACAGATTTTGACAGATTAATAATTAAGTATAATTGACCACACATAAGTTAGCATCTAAGCAGGCGACTAATTAATCCCTGTCGTGTCCAAATACACTGATTGATGATAAAAAAAGGCGACATTGAGAAACTGTCTTAAATAGTTACACTATCATGTCATGTCATATTAGTTCATTTTTCAGATGAGTTGGCGCCCGCATACACAGGCACAATGTGGGCAGACGGCTTTTCCGAGGCTTCGCCGATCCTCTAAGACTCCACGAA
>JAPQLA010000005.1:6502859-6514650 GCA_029822935.1 Naso vlamingii | reverse complement strand
ACTTCATATTTGAAAATGAAGGCACAGTTTAAACCAGATCGAAAAATAATTTGTCTCTGTCCATTCACTATTATACAATATTTTTCTGAGATAAGGTCCAGTGGGGTCCACCGGAAGGGGCGTGACCTACCACTTTACCACTTTATAGTCAAAGTTATTTGGAGAAAAATGGTTGGGGTTTATGTGACCTGTGTGGCTGATGTTGACAAAATACAATGACAGGTAGTAACAGTTTTATGGTCCTTTAAAATAACCTTTAGAACTGAACAGCCACTTAATGTCATGACACATCAGTGACACATCAGATCTGAAGTGGCGTCTGAAGGCTTCGATAAAATTACTCACAGAGTTTCCAAATCACAAGGGTTGGTTATATTAAGTCAATTACATTTTTACAATTGTGAGCAGGGATGGTTAATTTAGTTTGACCCGGGAGCCCCTGACGCTCCCCCAGAAAGCAGATGGATGAGACGAGTGACCACAGGCGTGAGGGAGTGTGTGTCTGAGTGTGTGTGAGCCCGCTGGATTAGTCTTCATTTGGCGCCTCTGTCATGAGGGAGGGGAAGACTGAGCGCTGTGTGGCAGAGCAAAGAAAACACACAGGGTCAGTGGAACACACACAAACACAAGCGTGCGCTATTAACCTCCCCCCCAGCTCATCAACTTTATTTTGCAATCTTCCCTCAGAACCATTAGAATACCCTGAAGAAATGACTTTCCAATTAAAGGGGATCTAGAAGAAGAAGGTTTTTTTTTCTTCTTTTTTTATCTCCGACTCCTGGAGTTCTTTATTCCAATAATTTAAATTGGAATTGATTTTTCAATTTACCTGCTGACTGCTACGGACACAGAGCACAGGGCCTGATAGAGCTATGTTCCCGTAATATTTGTCATTACCCCGCGCTACATGTAAATTTGCAGAAGCCTCCTAAATGGTTATAAATTTTCTTCCTGTATGGACAATCAAGCAGAACAACACATTTAGGCCTTGTGACGTTATAGCTCCAGATATTTATCTCTTATTTTATGTGGTGTTTTATGGAAAAGTTGCTCGGGTTTTCCTCTAATGGCACCACGTTAATTAGCCAAGAGGGCCATTTTATTAATTTTTGAAAGCAAACACATACTACTCAGTCCTTTTTATCAGACAGACTGATTTTAGATTTAGTGTTTACGAGGTTCTCTGCACTCAAAACTGTCCTCCAGGCCATATTTTACTGTTCCACAGCATTTCCTACATGCTTTTAAAGCAGGAGGAAACAGTAGTCTGTCCCAGGCTAGGAGCTGGGCCCTCACATGTTTAAGTTTGACAAACTATGCCTATGAACTCCGCAACAACAGCAGCTCCAGCTGCGTTCTAATGAGCATTTATTGTGTCTCTACTCCAGCAAGCGCTTTGCAGAGCCTGCTTCAAAGCCAGCCACAGTCTACTCGAGCTGTTTTACAGATGCGTCTAGAAATCCGAGGCCGTTCTTCTGTGGACGAATGGTTCTGTCTTTTGCTCCTGACAGCTGCGCGGGCTTGTTGTTCGCTCTCTCCTGAGTTGTTTTAATAAAGTTGTGCTGCAGGAGTAGTGAGAGAAGATTAATGGACGCACAGGAAGTGTGGCAGTTGTGAGAGGATGCAGGACAGAGCGGGCCAGCAGCCATCTGTTCCCTCTCCTTTACAGCTCTCTTAATGGAGAAGCAAACCAAACAATATGGATCTGAGCCCTGCAGACAGACAGACACACACACACACACATGCGCGCACGCACACACACACACACACACACACACACACAAACACGCACACCTCAGTTGCACACAGCTAAACACAAAGCATCACTTTATGTGACAGAGATGAGAGCTAGGCTTTTGTCATTGTATTCCCTCCTGTTGGATGTGTGTGTGCACATGCTTACGTGTGTGTATATGTGTGCGTGTGTGTGTGTGTGTGTGTGTGTGCGCTCACGCTTTTTTTCTACCTTTCAGCGAAATAAAGTTGGGTGTGAGCCACGGCTGTGAGATTTAGATGAAAGACACAGCCTGGATGGAACGTGATTAAGAGATATGTTCTTGAGGCAAAACAGGACTTGGCATTTGCTGAGACAAAACCTAATCAAATTAAAGCAAAACATGGCCATTGTTGTGGAGTGTGTTCTCTGCTTGTGTCACGTTTGAAATGAAACAGTGTAAAATAGATACGGGCTCGTGTCTGCGCAGCATCACCGACACAGTGGTTTTATTCACATTTACACACAGGCACTGACTAATGACGGTTGTGCCCAATGATGCCTGAAGCACTTTATAGAGCTGTCTGGGTTATAAAAAATGTTTACTATGATGGAGCTGAATGGCTCACTGAAAGAGTATTATTGTTTACAAGTTATTGTTTTAGATTAATTCACTCAGCAGAATTGTTAAAGTCTCTATCCAACAGGCATAGCCACCTCTGGTTCGTTCTTCACTCTGTAAGTATTTGTCGTTCCCCCCGCCGTGAGTTTTCGCTCTTTACTGGTGTTCCATATTTATTATTAGCCTATAATGTAATCTATAGTCCAACTGTTTCTCATTTTGTTTGTTTTGAATGAACGCAGGCCATGTCACGTTAAATGACAACATGCATCGTCTCCCTCCTTCTCCCAGTGAAGACATCTGTACGACATGATGAAGTTTCCTCTCTGAGTATCAATCCTGTAATTGAGCTCAGGGAAAGGAGACGTGATGTGCACACAGAGGAAGTGAAAGGCCTCTCTCGCTCTTCCCTCTATCCCTCCTTCTCTTGCTCTTTCCCCCCCTCCCTCCTTACTTCTGTCTGTGTCTCTCTCACACGCACACGGAAACACACACCACAGGCTTACACTGTCCAGCTTTTTTTTTTCCCCCTCCAGGCACGCACACACACACATACACACACACACACACACACAGCTCATCCTTTCTACCTGCTTTTCGCATTGAGTTTGTCAGTCAGCTCTCTTTAGATGCACATCCACTGAAACCAGTGCATTAGCATTAGCTGCCATAATATCACTGACTGTTCGGGCAGGTTGCACAATGAACCAGGTCTCAGCAGAGAGGAGAGACACAAGTGGAATCCCGTAATAGTTTCTTTCACCACACTACATCCTGAGCGAGACACTGTCCTGTAGCTACGATGTCTTTACTCGTGTCTCTTTATCTGTCTTGTAATGTTGTTCTCTCATTCTGCTCTTACAATAGCGTGGATCTTGAGGAACCTGAAGTGAGACCGGATTAAATATTAACACGACCTGACGCAGCCCCCACCGGAGCTCCTATTCCACTTCACATGATCCAATTCAAAACATTCCCACATGCATCGAGCGGAACGCTGGTCCAGAACACGCTGCTCAACTGACTTAAAATAAATCTTAAACTAATCTATGGAGAAACTGACGAGGAGGAGGCCAATGTTTCCATGCAGGCACTTAGCTGAGTACAGAGTTGAAAAAAAAAATGAGGAAGAGAGAGATGAGGGCTTTACATTATTTATATGTGCTAATGGTGGCTGTCTGTGTGTGTGAATCAGCAACAGAACAATCTGCTAAAATAGACACACAGCTGTAATCAAGGCCATACATTTCCTCTCCTTCTCCAGCTCTCTGCTAACTGCAGGGTCAATTGGCGTCAGTTTAGCAGCATTTGAAACTCTTGCAGTAGATTATCTCCTTTTAATGGAGACGAAAGACAATAGAGGAGTAGATTGCGATTGCCAAAGGAAAAGATTACCTCTGTAAAGCTATTCCTGGCTAAATATATGTACAAAAGGAATACCTCACACAGCTTCTACTGTACATAAGATATCATTGTACTTCTGCCACAGATAAGAACAATAGCTCATGTGCTTAACCTAGTTTTGTCCACAAAAGGAATCCATTAGTCTTATTGTGCAGCCCTTAAGCTCAGCATCACAGGGGGGAACCCACTGTTGCGCAGCTACATCCACGCACATGTGCCTCTCATTTCCTATGGCAGTCCAGAAGTATCCTTCAACATCCTATTGTAAAGTTTACCAGGGGAGAGGTTCAGTGTATTAAAGTGCCCTGAGAGGAACGCTAAATGATGTACGTAAATGCAGGCAGCTGCTTGTTGCTAATGCCGTACAGTAGACGAGGAGGCCCAGGCGAGGCTGGATGTGTACAGTATCTATATAACATTATAGGCTCTCTTTCATGTCCTCATGCTCTCTAATGGGAACAACATGAAGACTAATGGTATAGTAAAAGTGCAAGGGAACAGTGCTGCAAACCAAACTGAGACATGTTCTGTGTCCGCTGTTGTTTTTAATCCCGGCAGCACATTTTCCTGACAAGAGCTGCTTTAGTTGTGTGTTTTTGATCTGATAGTATGAATCTTTAACATTTTTTTATTCATATTTAGTCTTGTAGTTAAGCATTGACTTTTTTATTTCAGACCAGTGCTTCCCAACTTCCCACAGACCAAACTCCATCAACCCACCATTCACACCAGCCGTCATGCTCTAAATAATTCAGTTGAACAGATTTTATACTGGACGATATCCTGCATCCGTTACATATCTTTATCACAAGTATTTGATAACCAAATTCCTATATCCAATAAATCAGCCAATATTATGTGTATATACTATTGGCCGATATATTGGATATTGGAATTTTCTTGCTCCCTAATACTGATATTGGAATCAGCCCCCAAAATACCTTAACAGTCAGTCCTTAATGTTAATAATACATGCTCCTGTGATAATTGTAATCTGTAAACAACACAGAACTTCTTGAATCATTTCTGATTCTTTCTGTTGTTGCTTTGCAACAGTAGGTGGCCGTAATGCACTTTAAAAATGGGTTGGCAGTGGTTATAATACTTTTGAAATTCATTGTGAGATTTTTTAACGGTAATGATCAGAGACTCTCTTTGCACCTCCCCACACTCAGATTTTGAGGGTCCGTCATCGCCTTAAAAGAGAGAAAACACACAATAACCAGAATTAAAGATGTATATTTCAAAACAACTGAACTATATCACATCTTTACAAACTCTTTCTAACTGCAATAATAACCTCCTCGGTTGGCTTTGAGTACCCCGGTTGGGAATCACTGCTGTAGGCTGTTTACTGCTGTACCATATTTTTTTATTGTTATTCAGAGGGTTCATTTGTCCCAAAACTTTTTAAAAAAATTGAAACATAAATAAACATGTGAAGCGCAAACTCCAGAGAAACACTTTTAATCGCGATAGAGATAAATAGCCCAACAAAGCACAATTTAGAAAAACAAATACAGCGAGACTGTCTCTGATCATCATTTGATAGTGTGCTGACACACAAACTCTATTAAGCTGTCTTCAAATATGCAAAAATGATATGATTTTACAATGATTACATATTCACTTCCCCAGCTGGCTGGCTCCAAGCGTCTCCATTTGTCATCGACTATTGTGTCCAATTATATGATTAGCTTTGAACACTCCAGCACTTCGAGAGCTCTCGTGTGTTCTGCTGCGGAGAGTGATTCACAAACAAAGTCATTACAACATGTATTCACACATATCAAATAACAAAACAGATGGCCACTGCGCTCGCCGCCTGATTTGTTTTCCACACGAGTGGTAGGGGAAAAAAAAAAAAAAAAAAACTATTTTGTGTGAGCTGTGTTTAATGCTGACTGTTTTTATTCCCAAAGAAGAGCAGCTGGCTGTCGCGCTGTTAGATCAGCTCCTATGAAAGACAATCTTGTTTTCATTAATTTCTCTACAACAAAGGCACTTGTTGGGAAGATTTAGAATTACAGCGAGTAAAGCTTCCGGATAATTTATCACAGAGGCTTGACAGGAAACTTAATTGTTTTAAATGCCAGTTGCTGTAAGCAGCGTGGCTGGTTTTTCTTTGATGTCTAACAGGTGGGACAGATAGACGACTCTCTGATGTTTCATTTGACCTTTGACCTCTTGGTTATAAATCCGCTTGTAGTCCTACGGCCAATAAAACTATCATCATGTGATGAACTGCAGTTCCCAGAATTCCATGTGAGATGGAAATCTTGTAGTCTGCCTCCTCTTATTAAAACACTGTAAATCTAACCCGTCTACATTGTGCAGTCTGGCCATTTTTTGACCTATGAACACTGTTCTAACCAAACAGAACCATATGGACTCCCAGTACAGTTTATAATTTAACTGCTGTATTACACAGTGATAATTTAAAGCCTGTGAAGATGTGAGAAAACATGAGTAAACCAGGATATATTTACAACAGTATACAGTTTATTTTGTTCTTTTTTTTTGCAATTGAACACACATGCGATGACCATTTTGAACATTGCCACAATACAAGTGGTTACAACACTGGGTGCCTTTGCTGTCTAATTGCACGAGACACTACATAGTTACTCAGCTACACTGACTCACTGTCTAATCCAGTTAAGACTGTGTAGGCGTGACGGACACACTGACTTGATTATTTTAGCAATTGGCAACACCAAATCAATTCTCAGCTCCCATGATGTTTGTGCAGGACACCTTTCAAAAGCGTCACATTCAAACCTGAGCTCTTTCTCCCTCATTTAAATTAAACAGTCTCTTCGTACCGATAGAACTGTCATATATTCAGTACGCTCTAAGTCATCACTTTTCTGTCATTTGAGGAATAAATTGAGAATAAATTGCAGGATCTTGCCTTGTGGTGCCTATGCTCGCAGCAGAGACCTGACATTAAAGCATCCCTGTGCAGTAAAGGTTTTCTGTTTTAAAGTTAAGGTTGCTTTAAATCTAGTAAATGGCCTCGCTGACATCTCTTGAGGATGTTACAGTAAATGCACTTTGAGTGACTGAATCATTTAACATCTGATCAATACGATTCACATTGCACCATAAACACACTTTAGTTTGATTCGGGGTCGAGGAAGCTGTTACGACTGTAGTTAACAACTTCTGTGAGATGAGATGGAATGATTATTTCATGGAATAAAATGTCAAATATTTGCTTTCTAAAAAGAAAAAACAACAACAACAGGTAAAATGTGCCAAAACACAGAGACAAAAAGGCATGAAGGACTCTAAAGCAGAGAATCAAAAAACCTTTAACTATCCATTTCAAAGGTGTAGAAAGCACTGTTTCCTCTTGTTCTAGCAGATAGATGGAATACAGCTGTGCCATGCTGCCATCACCTGGTCAATACGTTTACAGCAACTTTAAGGACACTTGTGAGTGTTAGAATTATGTCATGTACTGCGTGGTTGGGCTAAAAATTAGACTCTATAAATGCGACAATATCAAGTGACATCAGTCGCACAAGTTTAGATCATTTGCACTGACAGTAATGTTTGAGTCATGATGCTGCACTGAGGTGCTATAAAGGCAGAGTTGCAAATGTGGTGCAGCAACCAACAAGAGCTGCAGCCCTCAAAAACCCACCATTGTTTCCTGTAGGTTTCCCCCCATGGAGACAGTCACACCATTTATAGATGTCGGCTGACGCACTGACGAGGCTGAGGCAAGTTCCAGTATGTATACATGATAACAAAGCACTGAGATACTGTGGGCTGTATTTTTTAATGATTATAAGCTTTATTTACGCCTGCATGTGTTCCACCTGAGCCACAGATACTTGTGCTTTGTCTGCCAGAGCAAAGATGCACAGAAAACATCTCAAGTCTCATGGGTGAGTCAATCAGCTCTGAACACAGATGTTTTTGCCACAACAGCAGCACTCCCATACTGTGAGTGTAAATTACACCTTGGAAATTAATTGCAAGTTTTGATCCTTTTGATAATGAATCCTGTACACTCTCATGCGTTCAGTGTTACATTCAGCTGCTAATGTATAACGCGTGCGCAGTACACACTAGCGTGCTGTTCGACATGAAAGTTTGATGGTCACGTCATATCATGGCACTGGTCAGGTTGCTCATTGATCGGACGCTGCCGGTTTGTGTGTGCCTGCTCTTCCGTCTCACGCTTCTCAGATAATTCCTGTACAAAATCACACTGATCACCCTGTCCTGGAACTGCTTGGAGACAATGTAGTACAGAATGATATCTAGCACTGTGCTCATGTTCATCAGGAAGGTGGTGAAGACTGCCCACGTGCTGAACCCGCCATCTATGCCGTCCCCCAACAAACGGAGCACTAGACACACGTGGAAAGGCACAAAACACAGCAACACTTGGATTATAAGTGTGATGATAATCCGGATGGACTTCTGCTTCACCTTCGGTTTGAGTTTGGAGGTGCGGCCATGGATCAGATTGTCCACAATGACGACGTAGCAACCAATCATGATACATATGGGAACCAGGAAAAAGAAGATGAGTCGCACAAAGTTGACAAGGTTGTTGTGGCGCATAAAGATGATGTCCTGCATTTTGATGCATGTGGTGTAGTTGGAGATGCGATCAGGGTCCTCCTCGGAGAAAAGCAGGGGTACAGTGCAGCCCAGAGTCATGAGCCACACCCCAAGACTCGCCACCACAGTCTTGGGGACATTTCTCAGCTCTTTGCTGTGCTTTGGCTGGACAATGGCCATGTAGCGGTCTGCACTGATCAGAGCAAACAGCCAGAGAGCCATACAGGGGTAGAAGATGGTGAGAGCTGCGTTGATTCTGCAGAAAATATCTCCAAAGTACCAATAGTCCTGGTGGTGGTAAACCATTCTGAATGGAAGCAGTAGGATGAAGGTAAGGTCAACCACTGCCACATTAATCATGTAGATGGTGACAGAGTTTCTCTTCTTGGTGGTGAGTGCAAACACCCACAAAGCAGTAAGATTGACGATGACTCCTACGATGAAGACGATGCTGTAGAAGACCAGGCCTGCCATGCGGTACTCCACCGTTCCCTGCTCTGGCCTCGCATCACTGGACTCCACAGACATGTTGGAGGAGTTTAGATCCTGCTTCATTCTGAAAACCACACAATACAGCAAGATACGAGTGTTTATTTTCATTGAACAGTTTTGGCACTTTAAAGCCCACTTGCTTCCATCATTTCAGTTGAAGTCCTGATAATTAACTCATGTTAAAATATAATCTGCCTTGTAAAATATACCCCAGTCCCAATTTTCATCAACACGGCAATTATTATGAGAATGTAAAAGAATTTAAAAGCTTTAGTTGTTTAAAAAAAGTACAGTTACGTAGGATGCATAAGCTTACTCTCAAGAGTTCTAATGTGAGCGGTAATGTTAGTATCTGTCAGTCACTCTGTGCCCAGATCACTGATTACTGAGCGCTACTTTCAGTGAAACTAGGTCATATTTTATGGAGAAAATGCTATCTGGTATCGCCTCTATTGTACTCAAGCTGCTCTGCCTCAATTCCGTTGTCTTACTAGTTTCCTGAAGTAACCTGTAACTGCTGCTAACGTAGCTGCTAGTTAGCTCTATTAGCCATGCAGCTAGCTGACTGTAGGATCATCTGGGATTTTTTATTTTTATTTATTTATTTTTACTATGTCAGGTGCTTTAGGATGATCACAGGAGCACACAGAGAACTTTCACAGAGTAGGAAAAAGACAGAGTGACGCAGGCAGCACCTGGGAGGTTGGTTTTTTTTTTTTGTTTGTTTTTGTTTTTGTTTTTTGTCATTGGCAACATCGTGACACAGACGAAGATACGGGAGAGGACATTAACCTTGGAAGCTATGAAGAGAACAAAAGTGACCCAGGGAGACAAGTACACCTTCGATGTTGGACTGGCTTTCAGTTGTTGACGAGAGCTTCACAAACAAGAATCCTGTAAGGGAGATGCTGAGGTGGACTTTCCACCGTTTGACTAGTGAGTAATATTAGCTTGCTGGCTGAGTCATGTATCTTGTTTGTCTGCGCTATGTTAGCAACCTGTTGTCGCGGTTAGGTTGAGGTTATGTTAGCTTAGCATGCTGCTGTTCTGAGTTGGCTGCAACTCTGTCAGACAAAACATAACAGGCCATAATATTGTTATGACGCCACAGAGTTTTGTTTGGAGGTAATGTTATCATGTAACTAGTAACTACAGCTGACAGGAACCCGGGATTCAAGGTCTTGCTGTCAGAAATTGTGGGGGTGCCAAATCAAACAAAATTTCACTAAATTCTACATAATGTTGCTGTGCGTTCAAAATCAGAAGGAATATTCTCATAATTAAAGATAAAACTGCTCTGTGCTGCAGGAAATGGGCTGCAGGGGGCCATACATGTTTACTAAGGTGCCAGAAAAAATTATAATATGTCCATATGTATACTAGATATGAATCTGCCAAAAATCTGAGAGGAGTAGTTCTGTTATTTACTGTCAACTAAAACAATTTTCTTAAACAGTAATGATGGATTTTCTGACTAAAATATCGAATATGGGATAATGCACAAAACCAGGAAATGTAACTTACCTTTAAACATTAAGTAAAAGTTATCCTTCATTGAGTTAAGTTAAGAACCTAAGAAACAAACAAAGGACCTGTATAAGTAGTTTAAAGTTTTGTGCCACTGTATATAAAAAAGACACATTTAGGCATCAAGAAAAAACACTTGTTAAATCAGCCCCAGGCAGCTTCTAAATCCGTATTGACAGTTTGCAGAACCTGCTGCTTTATCATTTGAATACTTATTTTAAGAGCTGTGCAGCTGCGTTGTGAAAAACAGAGGAAGACAAAACTGTCTACATGTGACATTCTATTATTAAAAGTAGCATAAAGTAGACAATGCATAATATCTGTCTGTCCAGTCTATCTATCTATCATTATATATATATATATATATATATAAACACATACAATAGACAGTCAAATATATATATATATATATATATATATATATATATATATATATAAACACACACACACAATAAATATAAACAGTGTTAAAGTTATATATTTATCTTTGAGAAAATGATTTTGATGTTGCGTTGATAGTAAATCATGTGACTTCCGTCTTTCACATTTAAGCACTCACTTTTTCCACTTCACCATACTGTCTATTGTGTGTGTTGTGAATTTTGTGTGTTGACTTAGAATCACGAAACCAGATAATGTAAGCTGAAGAATAAAACAAATGGGTGATTGAAATCTGCTTTCCCTTACACTTAGCACCAAATCACACATTTGTTTTATAATGCGTAGTAAACACGTCTGCCAAAATACCATTTTCCCCTCCATTTTAAAGGTCAAACAGATCAGGTAGCCTTGCCTGGACAATAAAAGACTGCACTTACCACAGAAGTCACACAAACATCCTGACAAGCTTTCGCCAACAGGTTTATGAAGCAGTACGGCGATTTATCTGAGCACTCAGCCAAAACAGGGAAGTGAATGCTTTCTCAAAGGCTAATGTGATGGAAATAGCGAAACTGAGCGCTGAGTGTAAAGCCCCCCATCACTTCCTGTGTCGACCATGCGCTGTAGTTTCTGTACTTTACATTCCTTTACAGTATCTACATAGCTGAAACACAAAGGGCTACAGCTTTCGGCAGTCTGCAATTACACCCCCTTAAAGAAAATGATGTGCCATTAGAAGTGGGAGTGTGTTTGGCAGGCAGAGAGATGGCAGATTTAGGGCGAGTTATTGATTGGAAAAGTGGGGTCTGTCACAGCACATTAGTTCTCAGGGGAGTAATCCACAGCAGGTTGCTGTGAGAAGCATCTGCTGCTGGAGAGAAGTAATTAAAAACAGGATGTTGAGGCAGTTGCCATATAAACAGGAAATAAGACGGTGGTAATAGACACTTCACGCTGATGCTGTGAGATGGTTTTACACCACGTGGACTTAATGGATGCAAAGCGCATACCTCAGGTGAAAAGCTCAAGGTCAGTCAGGACCTGGACTGAATACAGATTAATGTGTG
>JAPQLA010000005.1:6489101-6501357 GCA_029822935.1 Naso vlamingii | reverse complement strand
TAAGTTATTTGATGCTCCCAACAGATTCCTTTGAGACAGACAGGGTCTTTAATCTACAACAAAGTCTGGTGGAGAAACGGAGTGATAAGGCAGATGGCAATTAAAGGTGTGAAATACAGTGTTCATTGTAATAGCTTGAATATCAGCAAGGGACACGTAAACTGTAAACTAAAATGAAAAAATGTAAAAAGTGTGAAATAAATCATACAAAGAGGTGAAGATGCTCTGTTTTGCTGGATTGCCAAAGAATAGATACGTAAGTTTACTGCATTAAAGTGCCCAGAAACAGACGGGATCAAAAGGTTTGAAAGTGTGTGTGGAACATAAACATTTGATTTTACTGTCTATCTTTAGGTTTGGTTGATGCAGTCAGGGATTCCAGTGGAATTTTTACTCCTTGTTTTTTCTTCTCTTGTTGAATGTCATCCAAATGGGCAGACAATGTAGTTTGATGTTGTGCTGCTGATTTATGTTAAAGCAACAATAAGTAACTTGACCATAGCCTGCGGTTTCGAAAACTAAACTTTACAACGCAGGTTAATTCATCGCACAAAACAGCAATTTTAGCAAAACTGGGTCATATTTTATGTCGAAAATGTCCCCTGGATTTTCCTCTGATGTCCTACAGCTGCTTGGCCTCATCTCTGTGATTCACCTAGGTTCCTGAAAGCAACATTGAGGAACTGCGGCTGCAGGGAGGGGGTTTTCCTTGCTATTAGAGGAGGTTATGTTTGCAGGCAGATGGAGATCCAGCAGAATGGACACCAGAAATCAGAGGCGAGTTAGTGGGCAATGTCACTGGACTCAACAGCCTCAACTACCTTCATGACAGAAGTGCAGATACTGTAAAGAGGGCGCTGACGGAGGAAAAGAAACAGTGACCGAGCCAGAGGACTGACAAGAGTTATCTCAGACTGTTGTTGTTGTTGGGGACAATAAAACACAATTAAAAAACAATTCAGGATAACAATACTCAAGTGACACAAATATTAAGTCGCTTTTATGAAAGCGAAACAGAATTTCTCTTTTTCTTTAGGGGAAGCATTACCTACCACCATGCTAGCAAACACAACCTACTTTTTGCTCGTAGCTTCATCACCTGATAGATACATCCACATGTACAGACTGTTTGGTTTTTCTGAGAGATGAAATAGTGTTTATTTACAAAGCAATGCAAGCACTGGTGTTACTGCAAACACTTTACAAAACATTAGGGAAAGAAAAGCAAGAAGAGACAATATTTACCTCGACCATTTTTCATGAGTCATTAAACTCATACATCATAAGTAACATAAGTGGAGATACAGTCAAGCAAAACAACAAACTGAAGAAAAGTTCAGAGTTCACTTGATGACAAAGCTCTCCAAAAAACCACAAAGCATAACATGTGCTTCCTGTTTGTACAAGTTTGAACTTCACAATAGAAGTTCTTTTTCCCTGATGCTTGTTGTATTTTTTTTGTTACATGACAAGATGATTATTGAACAAGAACTTGAATTCTCAAATGAAGGAATTGTTGAGGTGGCATTTATTTAAAAAAAAAAAAAAAAAAAAAAAGAACACAGTGATGCTGCAAAACTGCAGTACAAATACTAGTTAATCAAAAGGAAGTTAATCAGCAAATGTCTTGATGAGTGATTAATGGTTTGAGTCATTTAAGGTAAAATGCCAAACAGCCAGTAGCTTCCCTGTAGTTTGCAATTATTATGAACATTTGCAGCTTTTTGTTTTCTTATAAGGCTGTAAACTGATTGTTTTTGACTTTTGTACTGTTTGTAAAACAAAACATTTTAAACCTTCACTTTTGGCTTCAGAAAATTGTAATCAGCATTTATAAAAATGTATCTATTTTTTATCATTTTACAGATTATAGTTGCAGCACTTATTGAAAAAAATACAAACAAGCACACTTTTAATTTCTCTCTCTCTTTCTCTGTCTATCTCATACACACACACACACTTTCTGTTAAACTGCACAGACCTACCACAGACCAAGCTGTCAAAAACCTCACTAACCTCAATACAACTGTGACACCTATTTGCAAAAAACAGTTTTTTTTTTCTTAACCACATCTTGAAAGAAAATGTTGGAAAACACGCTGATCGATAGTACACTTTATATATTTTGTATATTGTAGACTATATATACAAAATTGTACATTGTATATTTTTATTGGGATAAATAATATATTTTTTGGTCCCGTACATATGTTGCAGCAAGAGTTCCCTTTCAACAGATGCAGTAGCAGTATGGACCTTGGGTATCTGTGATTTTAAGTGAGGGAAAACATTGATAAATTTGATGATAGAAATAATAAATGTGACTCTTTGACAGGAAACATTTGGATTTTAATGATGTTTTTCAACATCTCTTACAAATTTTACAGCCACTTTTTGGGGGTTTTTATGTGGTGAGAGGGAGGTTTGGTGGTGAAAGGAAGAGCAGAGGAGCGAAGGATGATTTGAAGATATATTTTAAACAACTAACAACACTGGTGTCTGTGAAAAAACATGCTAGACACATTTTTGACACATAACAGTATATGACTGCAAAATATGAGTGAAATGAACCCAGTGTATCTTCAATTTCAGACTAATTTAATATGTTAATAGATGTTGTTTTCTAGACAAATAAAATTACACAATTTTTATATGCAAAAAAGTCACAACTTTAACCTACACCAAATTTAGGACCTAAAACAAAAAAAAAAGTTCTCATAATAATTTGGTAGCACTTGAAAAAAAAAAAATAGACGAGCTAAATCCTATTTAAGGTCCCTTGTAGAGTTTTAGACCTCAAATAGTGTTGTTGAACTGTATTTTGTTTCACTCATCAGCAGCTTGATGCAATGTCACAGTCCTACTAGTGGTGCCACACTATTCCAGTGATCTACAGGTGTCAGTAAAACACCAACTTATGCCGCAGTGCACCAGCAACGACAAGGAAGAAGACCATAAGCTAGTAAAAACAATGCTGGATTTAAAATACTACAAATATTTTATGAGGAACAAAATACACTTGACATGTTTGTTAGACCACAAAGAGACACAATTTTTGTGAAAAACTTTATTGTAAAAAACACATTCATAACATAACATTTAAACATGACTTTACAAGAAAACCTCCACAAGATCTTTTAATTTAATGACATTGATCACACCCACTTTTTTTACTAGGAAATTATTGTAAAAGCCGACAAATATGTGATGCCTTTTCAACAAATTACGGTTAATCTGTTCGCAGGCAGCTGAAATGATGAATGTACAGTTTGTCAAATTTCCTGAGATTTTACAATGGTGTGCTGAACTTGAGGTAAAAAAAAAAAAAAAGCCCAAACAAACAGACAAACAAACAAACAAAAAACCTGAGATGATAACATGAGTCTGATTTCATTTTGGAGTGAGACTCTTACCTTCTTTTACCGTCATATCTCAGTTTATAAAGATAACACTGTGAGGATGGGGTAATGTGAGGTCATTGCTTGGTTGCAATTTTTACTGCGTACTGTGTAAAGAAATATCCTCCCTTGTTTTCATTAGCTGCAATAATCTCTGCTTTCCTGCGCAATGTATTAATATCAGTGAGAAAACACAGGAAGTTCTCAATTGTCCTTCATTCATTCGAGTCATGCCGTTCTTTTAAGAAATATCCCAGGAATGAGCATATCTGGTCCAGAAAAGCTGAGTTTATTTGGATGCAGATGCTGAGTTGCTGCTTGAGTCTGCGGTGGCATGAGTAAGTCACATTCTTTGACTGGCCCACGGGTAAGGTCCTTTATCCCAAGTATCTCTTGCAAATTCGGTTCTCTTAATTACTCAGGCCGCAGTACTCTCCTTTCTGACAGTCTCTCACTGGTTGTACCTATGGTACAACTGTTGAGCTGAATCTTGTTGCCATCAATAATATCCCTAGAGGAGCATTCAGGGGACGTCCTCCCTGCACTGGAGAAAGACATGCTGACTTGCAACTTCAAGAGCTTCAGAAGTTTCCTCTTGTAGCCTTTACAGGCAAAGAAGTAGATGAAAGGATCCAAAGAGGAGTTGAGGTTCATCAATAACACAGTGATGTGCAGTGACACCTGAAAGCTTGTGAGTTCAGGGCAACCAGGACTTGACACCAGCTTGCGGATCATGTACTGCAGGATGTCAATGTGATAGGGGCTATAGCAGATGACAAACACCAGGGACACGCAGCAGATCACACCAATGGCCTTGCGGTTTCGTCCAGATTTTTCTGTCAGATGGTTGCTCTTGGCTGTGGAATGGAGTTTGTAGCACAAGATGGAGTAACAAACAAGGATGGTTGCCACAGGGATGACGTAACCGAGGAAGACAGCACCGATCAGTATGGTGGCAATGTGGTCAACCGTCTCAAAGTTGGGGTATTCCATGCAGGTGATGAAGCCATCTGGTTCCTCTTTGGTCATAGGCATGCCCAGCAGCGGAAGGGTCTGTGCCAGGACCACCAGCCACACACCAACACAGATGTAGCGCACGTTGCTGACCTTCCTGAGCCGGGCAAAGCGCAGAGGCAGGACCACAGCAATGAAACGGTCTACACTGAGGCAGGTCATGAAATTGACCCCTGCGTAGGTGTTGATGTAGAAGATGAGGCCTGAGATCTTGCACATCGACTCACCCAGAGGCCAGTGGAAGCCCATAGCGTAATAGGCAATCCTCACTGGCAGAGAGAGGGTAAAGAGGATGTCAGAAACGACCAGGTTGAGAGAGTATAAGGTGGTGGAGTTTATCTTCTTCAGGTTGGGACGGATGACGTGGAGGGCGAGGCAGTTACCAAGCAGTCCCACAAAGAACACAATGCAATAGACCAAAGGCATGAGGACCCTGGCATAATTCCGGTGGGCGTAGAGGGTGTCACAGGAAGACTCATCGGAGCCATTGTTGGTTGGTGAAGAGTTAAGGGTCACATGCACAGTGTTTGAACCCATCTTGATGTTTTTTGAAACAGTTACTGCAAAAAGGAAGATTAAATGTGTTAATGACTCGGTTAAAAGGAAAATTAATGTCTTGAGCATTTTCTTTTCTTTTTCTGTCTCCTCTAATCTATGAAACATAATGCAAAAAAAAAGCATTTCAACTCGAAAAAACAAAAGAAGAACAATGAAATGAGTCGTTGTCTGTGTTGAAATGAAACTCTTGTCTGTTGTAAAATTCAGCTCTTGCTTTCAAAAAGGAAGCAAAACAAGTTACCGTATTTCTCTGGCAACTGCTGGCAGCTTCACAAAAATTACTGAATTGTAACAATTTGTAGTAGGTTATAGATTAAAACATGCAAAACATGTTTTGAAAAATTTCACTATATATTTTTGTATAGGCCTATGTGTTGTGCATTGTATATTGATCGTATATTGATTTATATATTGTATATTTGTATGTTTTATGTTGTTTTGCAGATCAATATACACATACACAACACACAATGAATGTTGTATGAGATTTGTTTATTGCGTTTTTCATATTATATTTATATTGATTTGAATTTTGTAAACTGTATATTGTGCATTCATTCTTGTTCACCAAGGACAACAGCCGGAAATCAGTCTCTGGCGAGAATCTGACTTGTTTACATTATTGTTAGTAACGTTCATTAACTTGCACTGTCCCTTTTATATTGAAAACACTTGTAAGGAATTAAGTGAATGCACATAATGAATGCACAAGGAGCATGATCTTGTAATATTTTTTTTTTCCACCATCAGTTGACAAAAATTGATTGTGTTTTCAAGCAGGTGAACTCTCTAGTTGCTGACAATCAGTTTTTTTTCTTTTCTTTTCTTGTCTTTTTTCTTTTCTTTTTTTTCGTGGTCAGTAGTGCCACCTTGTGGTTTCTTTTTAAAAAAGCCCAGCAGAGACAAAACTCTGTCTTCTGTTATGCCTCAATTCAATAACCAAGATTAGCACAAAAAGGCCTTTACAATTCTTTAAGAAAAGGTCAAGATAAAAAGGCAAGATGCTGAGGATAAATAAGATAAAAGTTTAAGCTGAAGAAAGGCGTAATGTGAAGATAATAAAAGGTCAAAGGTCTGATATGCCTTAATATCTGATCGAACTGGTATGTTTCCACATACATTTGAGGTTTTCATTTTGAATCATGAACTTATTATTTGAACATCAAAGGATTATTTAAATTATTTAGAGTTTTGTTTTTTTTTTCAACCATGAAGAAGACAATCAAGGTGTAAAGTAAGGTACAGTAAGTATCCCTCACAACTTTAGCCCAATAAGTCACTGGTGTATGTATCTGACTAACAGGACATAGCTGTTGTTTTCAAGCAGTTGAGGCTAAAAGTGACATGAAGGAAGTCAGTGAACAATAACATGGCTGTAATTCTGAATGCAGCTGCAGCACTCTCACACTTACCCTGCAGACAGAGTTGGTGTTGAGAGATGGCCTTGCATATGAGGAAGTCAACTTCCCCAGGGTGCTCTGCCTTAGAATGGCAGGCAGTCAGAAAGTCATATTGTTTGAGCTGAAATTATTACCCGCTTGAGCACATGGTGCAGTGGTGAAACATGTTTCCGGCTCTATTAACGCCAGTAAAGAGGTATTTGGGGCAAATATGCAGCAACACCTCATTTCAAATGCCTTCATCAAAATAAAGTTTAACACCTGAATGTAGCTACTTTTTAAAAAAATTTACATTTTTTAAAATTTTTTTTATGACAATAATATTCTCATTACTTTTCTGCTCACACTCACACTAAATTGTTGTGAAAGTGAGTTCCTTGAACCTGTGTGTCGTAACTGTAAATGACTACTTTCTCTGTGCGTTGAATGGAAATTTTAACTTTGAATTTGAATTTTGAATTTCTTGATCTAACGTTCTTTATGTAAAATTTAAACGACAGAGAAAATTCTGTAGTTTGTAAATATGATACAAGTTTAGTTTGTCACTTGTTTCGCTGCCTCTGAAAAACAACACACAAAAATCCTTCAAAATGAAAACTTTTAACTTAAACAATTAAATTTACCCTTATTTTTCTAATATACTTCTCCATGGGATATTCCACCTATGTAAGGCATCCGTGTCTATGTCTGATACTAAAAACACATTTTGTAAAGAAAACTTACCTCAACAGATGGAATAAATTTCTTGATATCCACTGAAGTCACATTGATCCAAAGGATGCGATGATTCTTGTGCAAATTTACCTCAATTAAAAGGTTCTGTCGTGACAGCACTACAACCACACTGCCCAGAATGAGAACAACATGACATAAAGAAATCAAGATCTGCTGCCAGTAACCATAGTGACAAAATATCCTGTTGCTTTCTCTCTCTCTCTCTCTCTCTCTCTCTCTCTCTCTCTCTCCCTGGCTGTGTGTGTGTGTTTGTCAGTGTACCTCTTTTCCTTTGCTAAGCCTTCCTGTCAGAACAGGCGATTGAAACACCTTCTGACTGTGTCCAGCATTTGACTTCTTTGAGTGATAAAGCTGTGGGGAGTTGAGCCACCTGTGACATATATTCAGAAAGAACAGGTTTCATAATGTTTCAAGCAGCATGGCATGACATGTGTGTACGCTTGGGAGGATGTGGCTTCAGCTGCCTGAATCAGAACATCCACAGTTGTTCATATCGGACACCAAGCTTGTTGCATTGGCACAAACACTTGCTTTAATGCCAGAGCTGCTCTGGATTTCTCAATAATTACATCATAATCCACTCCAAGAACCTTCATGGTTTAAAGTTCCTTTTCAGTTCCAGATCAGTTTCCCCTTAGACAATGCAAATAAGTGACAATGAAAATGAGGAACTTTACCCTTGCTCCAGACGCACCTTTGTGTTGATGTGTTGAGCTCAGAATGACTGTCAGAAAAACAGAGCCACATGTGACTCATTTTGGTATAGACTTTTTTGAAGGAAGCATAATAATCAATCATTTGATTCGTAGCAGTGGGTGTAATGTCTGTCATAGATCTACTGGTACTGATTCCAGACATGATAAGATTTGTTTGCCTGTCAAAACAATCAAAAAAGCCTCAGCAAACAATGAAGGCGATGGTTTGAGGGTGTAGGTAGAAGTGGCAGCACCCTGTAAAGACACAGTTTAGCTTTGGTGTGAGAGATCAGAGAGCAGTTGAAATGTAAGATGTGGTCAAGAAAATGACAACAAAGAAAATATGACTCAGACAGTGACCCTTTACAATCTTGAAATGAGCATTTTTCTGATTAATTATCAAGCAATTTGTAAAACGCTGTACTCTAACCCCAAAAGTTGCCAAAATGCTCACATAAGGTGAATCTGGGGTTGCTGAGCACAAACTTCATATTTTATGTACTAACTGCTACCATGTGGTTTTCGCACCTTTGAATAGCTCCCACCCCTCAGGGTATTTCTTTCTACTCAGCTGCAGGATATGTACCGTGATGGCACACGCCCGATGGTAGGTATAAACATCAACCTGCACATTTTGTTTTTCAGTCAACCCGCTGATTTCTCTGGGAAGTTCTTACTGTACTGCAAAACAAAGAAAAAAATAGTAAATCATCTGTCATTTAGATAGTTAAATGCCGCTGAATACTTTAAATATATCTACAAGAATAATATTATGTATATGTAATTTTCTTTTTCCCTTTTTTTAAAATCACAACCTTCCTTTGTGCAAAACAAGTCCGGCGGTGAGGCAGAGGAAGCTGTTTAACTTCCTCGTGGCCTGGCCTTGTGGGTCTGACTCACTGGGCACCAGACGACTAGATCACACCCATCGCTGACAGACAGCAGACTTGGTATTTTGCCATAACTATTCATAGAAGACAATGGGCCTGAATACCAAAGAAAAGCCACTGACTGTCTCAACACTGTTTTGAGCGGTGGCTGTAGCTCAGGGGATAGAGTGTGTCATCTGCTCATCAGAAGGTTGGTGATTGGATCAGTGACTCTGGTCTGCATGTTTAAGTGTCCCAAGGGCTGGATACTGAGCCTCAAATTTCTCCCGAAGACTGTTCAGCTGATGCGTGTGAGGTCCTGATAAGCAAGTTGGCACTTTGTGGAGAAGCCCTCTGCAATTATGGTGTGAATGTAAGGGTGAATGCTGACTTGGGTCGTGTTTCCCTTTGAGTAGTCTTGGTCTTGTAATGATGATGATGATGTCGATGACAATTAATAAAGAAAATGCATAGGAACTGAAGACTGTGGGACATTGGCAGACTTCTGAGAGCTATGATACTGATCAATGTTATTAGGCTACATCCTGTGCATAATAAAGGAAGTTGTATGAGAGACACTTCGAAAAAGGATTTCCTATTGAGTTGTATCTGTTGAAATTAGCAGGTTTCTGTAATGGATGACTATTATGCATCTATAGTAGCCTTCTGCTGACACTCTAATTCACACGATGCTTGCCAGGAGTTCATACGGGAGTTGGACCAAACAGTAAGCAGTTCAAATGAGTTTCAGTGGTAGTAGTGTTTTAGTATATATCTCTTCTACTGTCGGGTTTTTTTCATGTTTTTTTATGTATATATCTTCTGTGATTTTTTTTTCACAACTTAAGTGCCACATTCACATTTTGATCACTCTCTTACTCTACAAACTGGAGTGAGTAAATCTCAGCAGTGCTTTTCTCTGTGGTACTAAGACGAAAAATATGTGGTTCTTAGTTTCCTGCTAGTAATTGAAGTTGTCGACTCCACCTCAAACATTCTGATAATGTGATCATATCAATTGCACAGTACCATTTTTAAGCCTGAAGATAGCACCAGTGTCTAAGTCTCTATCATGTTGACTGAGTGCAGTTTACTGTAAACATGGCACAACTGTGTCGACGTGGGAACGAATAAAAGTGTGAAAAAGTGAGATCGCAGGCCTGCCTGCTATTGCTCAGTGCGTGGTTGAGATAAGATTGCAAAAGCTGTACAGGAAACTTCTGTGGCTCTTTTTCTTAGTTCTTTAGAAAAAAAAAAAAACATTGGCTGGGTAACGAAATTCACAACACTCGATTTTATTGCGAGTCTTTGAATTCAAAATGTGGTGACCTTGAAGAGTCAGTATTAGATAAAGAAAGTTACTGTTGTTAGCAGTTGGTCAGTAAAAGTATATTATGTATTTTTTAAAAAAACTGTAGTTGTTGTAACCCCCAGAAAAATCTCTGACGTAAACATATCAACACAAAAACATGCTGACTGGAGTACTTCTGCATTTACAAAGCTATCCCCTTATAGTAAAAAAGTTTTCAGAATACTTGCTGTTTGTATTTGACTGTACTTTTAGTGTAATAAACAACATTTTTTAACCAAACTTTTGACCAAATGATGCAGGATGATTGATTAACAGTAAGGTTATAAAAGGACAGTGTCACATTTTTTGTTAGCTGTGCACTCCAACCCGTTTGATTTTATTATATTTAATTCTTAATTTGATGAGCTGTATAGAAACTGTACACTTTTATAATACAATGCCCCCTAATGCACTGAACTGGCACACTGTGATGTTCACCCAGAACAGGTGTGTACACTTCTAAAACTTGAAGCCAGCACTTAAAACTCATAGTCATTCTTTTATTTGAATCCAGTGTGATGGAGTTCACATCCCAAACCATCTACCAGTCAGAAGATTTAACATCTAAAGTTCAGCTGTTGTGGAGCTCATGTGACCACTGTGACCTTTCATGAGGGAACAGAGGGGACTTCCAGTATTAAGCTCCAGATATCACAAGACTTGTTTTAATGATTATGTTGTTATCTATTACTAAACAAATCCACACTGCTGCTGTATCATATTCAAAATTAAAGCACTATTAAAGCACATCACATCATGTCCAATTATATGACCTGACAATGTTTGAGGGTAAAACTAGAGTAGATTTAAAATTCATGCGGCCAAAAATGTCATCTTTTCCCTCCATTTCCTGTATGTACAATAGAAAACTTAATGACCGAAATGATTTTTGGTTGGCATTATGATCAAAACCAGGAACAATTCTCACTTTTGGCAAGAGAATTGCAGCTGTTGAGGCTCGGATCACTTGCTGTGCGTTCAAGAAGAACAGTAAAGTTGAGTAAAGACTGACACTTGTGCTATAACTTCAGTAAGTCACAGGATGGCAGCAATGTCTTTACAGCTCTGTCAGAGGCAACAAGATCCAAAACAGTGTTGAAGACAAAAGTTAAAGCCTAATTTTGTGGCAGTCTTACCCTGTACAGATGCAATACGCAATTAAAACAGATGTTATAGATTGCAAGTCCATGCATTTTCAATATCAACATAATTTCATGCAAATATCATGCTAAATATACACATGTAACAGCCCCCGCCCCCACTCATAAAACTGACCTTTTTGTATGTAAATTAATATCATAAGAAAATGAGAGACAACTAAAATATATGTAACTTAATCTATCACTGTCTAGCTTTAGTTATGACTAATACTTGTGTGTTAAATGTGCACAATGCAATTTTTTTTAGAATTAACTGTGGTTAAAAAAAGAGGTGCTCTTAATGTTCCTTTGTGCTCCAATAAAACATCAGAAAGGTAAAACCTATGTATTTGAAGTAAACCTTAAAAATCAAGTTAGCTCTTATATTAAGAGCTCTGTCTAGTTGTTTTGTTTGTAAGCTTGTAAAAGCAGTTACACAGTGAACCGTTAACAACTGTTTTTCTAATCTGATAAAACTGGCCCATTGGTTAGCTTTACTTCCTGTAAATATCAGCACCCAACAAAAAATCCACAAAAAAAGAGTCTCTCCAAGTTATTTTCTTTTGACCTATTCTATGGGGCAAATACTGTATGTCAGTCTCTCCCTCTACTAAAATGTTAAAATGTAAACTGTTCTAAAATACAACTTACATAGCAGCTAGGAGAAACCACAAATGCAGACAATAAAACCACACAAATATGGCTGTGGACCTCTGCTGAAACATGAATTTGTCTCTGCCCCAACACGCCTAAAGCAGTCTGCACCTGTCTGCTTTGTTTTCATTTACATGTGGGAAGAGATACACAGTTTTCTACCAACAGTCTTGAAGAAACCTGACATGAGCACGCTGAGCTGCACTTTAAAAATATGTATTGTAATTTTTTCATGCTCATGCATATGCCTCCATACCGTATCGAAGCCCACCTCTTCCAACCGCGCTGGGGCCAAGAGAGTGCTCACACCAGTCAAATGAACTAGACTTTGGAGGTCAGACGTACTTGGGCACAGTATGGATTGCCTAATGTGAATGTGCCCTTAGTCTTCTTAGCAGCATTGTCCTTCAACATGTGTGATAGTGAGTCTCCTGTCCCATCGG
>JAPQLA010000005.1:6373203-6386981 GCA_029822935.1 Naso vlamingii | reverse complement strand
AATACAAATAATAATAGTAATAATAAAAAATAATAACAGCAAAGAAATGCGTTGCCTCTGCTTGGGCTGGGTTTCTTTTTAGGTGTTGTTCATTTTAACATTATTCTCCCTGCCGCAGCTGTTATTCAGTATTATATGAATATGATTCATTTTCTTGGTATGTTGGTAAAAAGTAATATACAACCATTAAATTTAATGAAGCTTCAAATTGACTTTGGGGTAGTGCAGGCTGTCCTCCCAATCGGCCCATTGCTGAAGTTAGGAAAACCGATAAAAACTCTCTTATTTGTCCAGACATTTTTCATAATGGCTCAATAAAAAATTCCCATTAAAATAATTTGACTCGGCTTAAAAATCCTGCAGGATGAGGCAGACCTTAGCGTGCGTTATAAACGTGCAACAGTAACACCGGAGTAGGCCTGCTGCAGCGTAACCTATTATTTAATTTGAGTGAATATCTCGCCCTGTGAAAGGTTCCATATAGACGATTTTTTGTTTGTTTGTTTGTTTTCTTCCAGCACGTCAGTTAAACCATATTTACCAACGGGTTTGTTATCCTGGTTATAATCGACCTTGTGGGATTTATTCAACTGTTTTCAAGTTCACTGACACATTACGCCATGTGAACAGACCCTGTTGACAGTGGCACCAGTATCTGTCACTGACATGTCTTAATTCAGGAACCTTTCCAATCGATTTGTGATAGCTGGCCTCAAACTACAAATCATCGTGTCATCTATTTGTTTCCGTCACGTGAGCAGGAGCTTTCCTTTAAAAAATGTAGAATTTAAAATAGACGAGGCTATGTGAATTACCACAACATCTGCCCACATATGAACAAGTTTTGTAATTGATTTCCATCGTGTCAGAGAGGAAAAGGGTTTACAAGTCAGGGGCCTGTTGCACGTGTTGCTCTGTTGAAACTGATTTATGAACTTCATAATGAGAACCTGAAACAAAGGCTTTGAATAGAGATTTGCATATCCAGACTTGTAAAATTGAAATGTAACCTGTTGTGGTCTTTCAAAAAAATATAAAAATAAATAAATATGCATGATTTTATGATTAGACAAAGTGCTTTTATTATTGTTGAGAATATTTCCCCCACCTGCTTATTGTTTATTAACAGATTGGCACTTTTTTCTTTATTTGTATATTAACCAGGCTGTGTGCAAATAAATACGTCACATTTGTATTTTCATCCGAATTAAAAAAGTTAGTAAAAAATAATTCAGCCATGTGTGTGCCGTTGTCTCGCGCATTTTGTGAAATAAGGAAAATATGCTGAGCTCCAGTGAGAGCTCCTGTGCACCCATAAAACACAGAGGAGCAGTGGGTGCTTTGTGTGTGATTTGTTTAAGGGCCCCTGTTTCATACACGTTCAATTAAACACCACATTAAACAGGACAAAGTCCATACAGAATTAACATAAAAAGAATTATAATTTTAAGGAGACAACAGTAACAAGGGGTAACTGGCCTTGTGGCTTTAACCGTGATAATCTGTGAATGTCACGCACGTGAACACTCCTTGGTCACAGTGTTGCACTTTGTCTCCCAGTTTCCCACATTTTTTATGTTTCTAATTGCCTAAATTATCGGAGGTGAAACTAGAGCCCGAACTTTCTTGAAGGAATGGGTTAAAAAATTTTTTTTATTGATTTATAGCTTTTAAAATGACCAAAAACTGGCCATGCGTCAGACAGAGGAAGGTGGGGTGGGGGTGGGGGTGTGTGGGGGGGCATCCTAAACCTCTATCTCCCTCCTTCTCTCTTTAAAACAAAGACGCTTTGTCATAAACAGGGTTATTTTACCAAAAGGAGTCAAGGGGGCAACACATGTGGTCTTAACGGGTCACAGGTCAAACATCCATGAAACACAAGGTCATGGAAGCCACACTCGTAACCTTCCAGTGTGTCAACATATTGATATTGTCAGATAACAGAGAGGAGAAATACGCCTTTGCCCCCCCCCACCCCGCTCCACCCGCTCCCCCCCCCATTACAACACACAGGCAGAGCAGCCTGGACTTTATCGATATGATTTGATTCATGTAAAAGCTGTTACTTTCTGTCAGCTTTGACTCCAGGTCTCATGAGTGATTTATATATAAATCTGAACGCCATGTCTCCATGTGTAGGCCTATTACTGATCCTAAAACCTGTTGAAATACGAGTCTTTGGGGGATTTTCAATAGGCTAGATCCCCTTTCTTCCCCAAGCAGAAGGGAAAACCCGCAGCCTCTAGTCGATAGATTTTTTTTTTCTTCTTTTTAATTTTCTTTCTCTTTTTTCCCTATCTGGGGAAAGGTTTTGTGGTTTTCCTGAGAAATAAAGAACTTCTTATAGGGGTCGGCAGACGTGACTTTGAACTTGGATCAGCTCCTGCGTTTCCTGTGGTGCGGGTTGAAATAGACTTGGAAGAATGGCTACACAACGCTCAGCCTGTCCCACTCTGAGCAAAGAGACACACAATTAAAAAAAAAAAAAAAGTTTTTTAAACGTTTCCCTCGCCTTCACCGTTATTTGCCGCTTAGCGTGCACCGGAGAGCTGATGCAGACAGATAGAGGGGTTGTGCAGTGGAACGGGAGCACTTTTGGACTTTGATTTGGTGAAAATGTAAGTAAACTTCCTTTGACATGTAGCCGAATGAGCAGCTGTGGTGCATGGCCTGTGTTTCCTCATTTGCACGCAGATTTAGTGCATGCCTCCAATGGAAAGCTGCCAGTAAACGAAGCAAATCTTTGTTTAAAAAAAATGACTTCCATCTGTCAGGTATGTGTGTTTGCGCCTGCATGGGAACCAAGAAGGAAATCTCAGGGAGAAAATGTTGCTCTGATCAGAATAAAAGCAGAGTCTGTGTGGCTGCAGCCTATTGTTTTCTTGTGAGCTTGGTTTTTGCTGCTAAAGTCAAATATTAGACTGCACAGATCTGTGTTCACAGAGAGCACCGTGATATCCAAAGCTACAGAGCCAGAAAAAAAAAAAAACGTCTTTTATTGCTAGAACTTTATTATTGCAAGTTCAGGAAAGGCTCGACCTCGTAGGTCACCAATGGTTAACTCGGATCTGAGCGCAGTTCACCACCATAACATGTAACTTAATTGCTGTGGTGAATGTGAGAACCACCGAGGAGGCAGAACCGGCAACATATGGGACCATTAAAAAAAAGAGCGAACAACAACCACTGGCGGTTGCCAGTGTGAGCACTGGAGCACCACTAAAAGGCCCAGTTGTGGTTCTGCAACCAGTGAAAAACCACTGGACTCCATATGGAGCCACAAATGCTTTTTCAGCTGTGAAGAATAAAGTGGCGAGAGTTTCCAGATAAAAAATGACTCTGAAAGGTTTTAATGCCACACAGCAGCATTTAAGATGTGATATGTTCAAAATGAACAATTCATTATAATTTGGACGGATACTCTTTTTATTATGTATTCATTCTGAAAGGAGAGATGGCACTGCAGCACATTAGGTCAATTTTTTAAAAAAAAAGGTTTTGCATTGGAACATCAGTACCTGCTCACTCTGATTTTTTTTCCAAAGACACTTTACGCACCCTCAGTATTTCAGTCGACTTCGGGGGTGAATAAAATAATTTAATATTACTGCAATGCACGATGCTTTGCAGAAGTAAACACCGTTGAAAATAATAAATAATTTCCCTCTGAAGTCAAACCAACACGCGTGCTGAACATTTTTTGCGCTATTAGAGTCACTTTAGATATTACGGTGGTTCAAGTGTTCACCGTGTATTTAACAGCACGGCTCTGTGTAGGCTGCTCCAGCAGCTGATCTCTCTTGACTTCCGAAATGTAAAATACTCAGAGCTGTTGCTTCATGTTTAGATTAAGTCGCCTAAACAGACAATTCAGTGACCCACCTCTCCGATTAACTCTCCCCCCTCCTCGATCTAAACTTTTTTTTTTTTTATCTATCTCTAATTATTTCTCATCAAATGCCACTTTTTTATCTTTTACGCACAGACCACTACAACTCGTTACCTACGGAATATAAACAACAAAACATGTTCTCCCCTCTCTCTTGTCGTGATCCTCCCGCTTGTGCCCCCCCAACTCTTCTCCTAAAAGTAGGCGGTAATTATTAGTGGAAAATGGCGTTGCACTATTAAGTCGCCAAAGCGCTACCTGCTATTGGAGGGGCACCTGGGATTGATGAGGCGCAGTGGCCAATGAGACTGCGAGGAATGAATGAACGGGTTCCAGTTAAAGGGGGCGGAAGAGGAGGTAGAGCCAGTCCACGGAGAAACAGGGACCCTCCGCGATAAACACAGGCGAGCCAGAGAAATAAATACATACCCACTCGACACAGCGTTTTTTGAGATGCTCCGACTACTCTCGCCCTGTGTATTCAGAGGACACCTAGTAAGATAATTATTTTCATTCCTCGAGTGCATTTTAACGCAGCTAAGAGAAGAGGACGCAAGGAAACTCTCCGACTCGTCACATTTGGATTTTTGAGGCACCAACTTAACTAAGCAAATTCAGTGTTCGATAAGCCGAGCTGATTTTTTTTTTCTTCATGAGCGGAGCTGCGTTTTGAATCACGCCTGATATGGTGTTTCCAAGACTGGAAGTTGAATCGTTGCGCGCCTGCATCAACATTTGATTTTGTTCTTAAACTTATTTGCTGTAGCCGTGAGCCCTGTGCTGATTTAAACAAACACAACAAAAAATTTTTTGCTTACTGAAGTAATGTTACTGGATGCTGGTCACCAGTTCCCCGGACTGGGAGTGGGGTCATTTGCCAGGCATCACTCAGCGAGCGAGATGCAGGAGAGAGACTTGAGTTTGGCACAAAATAGCTTTGTAGACTCCGCACACATGGGCGCGTTTAAGCTGAACCATGATCTCTCTCCGGGACAGAGCTCTGCCTTCACCACCCAGGCGCCGGGCTACCCCGCTGCGGCGCTGGGGGCTCACGCTGCCCATGTCACGTCGTATGCAAGCTCTCCTTTCAACTCCACCAGGGACTTTCTCTTTCGCAGTCGTGGCTTCGGAGAATCCTCTCCGGCGAGCGGCCAGCATACTATTTTTGGCCCCACGGCGGGATCCCTCCATCACTCCCACACAGACACTCAAGGCCACATTCTGTTTCCCGGGATCCACGACCAACACGGGTCCCACGGATCCCCGAATGTCCTGAACGGACAAATGAGGCTCGGACTACCCGGAGAAGTTTTCGGACGCTCCGACCAGTACCACCAGGTTTCCAGTCCGAGGACCGACCCGTACTCGGCGGCGCAGCTCCACAACCAGTACGGCTCAATGAATATGAACATGGGGATGAACATGGCAGCCCACCACCACCCCGGTGCCTTTTTCCGCTACATGAGGCAACAGTGCATCAAGCAGGAGCTCATCTGCAAGTGGATCGACCCCGAGCAGCTCAGCAACCCAAAGAAGTGTTGCAACAAAACTTTTAGCACCATGCACGAGTTGGTCACGCACGTCTCGGTGGAGCATGTCGGTGGACCGGAGCAGACCAACCACGTCTGTTTCTGGGAGGATTGCAGCCGAGAGAGCAAACCGTTCAAGGCGAAATATAAACTGGTGAACCACATTCGGGTGCACACAGGAGAAAAGCCTTTTCCATGCCCCTTCCCCGGCTGTGGAAAGGTCTTCGCACGGTCGGAAAACTTGAAGATCCACAAGAGAACACATACAGGTAATTATCCTCACTGAGAGAACTTTTTATTTTTTATTTAATTCGGATAGTAAGAGTGATTCCATTGCGTGCGTGTGCATTTTTTTTCCACTGTTGAAAATTTGCGCCTTGCCAAGCACAAATTAAGATCTAATTATCAGCGGCTATTTTGGGCTGCTAAAGTAGACATTATCTGTAGAAACCGTCAAAGCAGATTTAGGACTACATCCAGGAGAGAGGGCAATAGTTTAGTAGAATAATTTCTCCATTTTTAAGAGAACATTCTTCCGGCGTAAAACATTTTCCAAACGTGTAGAGAAAGATTTCACTGGGCCTGTCGGTGTTTATTCTATTGGCTAAACTTTAAAAAATGGGTCAAAGGGGACAGACTGATGCGCGTTGCGTGCATCGCAGCAAGGCTGGTAAATTATATCAATCGGTTTAATGCAGCTTGTTCGCCATGCTGCACTTTTATAGCCCCCACTAATCCTATATTTCTCAAATCTATAGATTTTCACGAGCATACGTTGGCCCCCAGATAAATTATTTGCGCTTAACTCCTAATCGATTTGTGAGTCCTGTTTGTTCAGGAGTTGTGTGTTATGGTTCAGGTTTTAGCCGAGCTCAGAACCAGTAGCTGTGTTGTGCGTGAGGAATGCCTTTTGTTTTCTCATGCGTCCCTTTGATAGGAGCTAAGGTGCTAGACAGGGCCATTACCAGCCTTTCACATTTAGACTTATTTTCTTGGGAAATACGTTGTGGTGCCGTGCCATGAAATTGGTCAGGTGCTAATTAGATTTTTATTGTCTCCCAGCAAATGGCTCGCCTTCTGTAGGCCTACTGAGGACTGCCTTGCCCCCTCTCCCACCCCCTCCAAATCACTATGCGCATTATTTAGGCTAAATAAGATGTACGCGACCCCCGCCCCCCCCATCACGGTTTAAAATACGCTTTAAACTCAGTTGGACTCGTGATGTGAGTAGTTTTTAAACTGTGATCGCGGCGATTTTAGAGAACACTGCCAAAGCACACTCAACTTTTTTTTTCTTTCTTTCCTTTTTTTTTTTTTTTTAAAAAAAACCTATTTGAATTTTACGCATCCATTGAGCAGCACAGGTCCTTGTTACACACTCAGCCCGAGGCATTTCTGAATATTTTTTTTTCCTTTCCTGCAGGGGAGAAGCCGTTCCAGTGTGAGTTTGAGGGCTGCGACAGACGGTTTGCAAACAGCAGCGACCGAAAGAAACACATGCATGTTCACACGTCGGACAAGCCTTATCTCTGCAAAATGTGTGACAAGTCCTACACACATCCCAGCTCTCTACGAAAACACATGAAGGTAAATACACATGTACAGCTGTGTGTGTGTGTTTATGTGTGACAGGCCTCTATAATGCACATATGTGATTAGAATGTTACTTGTGTTTTAGAGTCATTCCCACCTAAATTCTTGCTTTGGAAATGCTTAGCCTACCTGTCTTTACATTTTTCCAGGTCCACGAATCCTCCCCACCAGCATCAGACTCCTCACCAGCAGCCAGCTCTGGTTATGAATCCTCTACACCTCCAGGCCTGGTGTCTCCCACCACCGAGACCCAAAGCAACACCACCCTGTCCCCAGCCTCAGCTGTGCACAACACCACCAGCCACAGTGGCCTATCCTCCAATTTCAGTGAATGGTATGTGTAGGACTAAGCTGAAATGAAGCAACACACACTCATTTCACAGCACAGGACCATCCAGCAGGAGATTGGGACACAGTGCACACAAGAGGCACACAAAAATTTGTTTATTTTGTATTTTATTATTTTTGATTGACCAGGGAAGATGCCGATTACCAACAGAGGAAAATATGTAAAATAGTTGAGGTGTATTTCATATTGTAAATAATTACTAAAAGCCCACTTTCCCACTGGTTGTGATAGTTTGTCAGTCTTTGGTGTATAGATGTTCCTTCAATGGTAGCTATTTCTCTAACTGGACTTTTAGTGCACATATTACGATGAAAATTGTACTATAATGTTGAATATTGTGATCCTAAGGCAAATTGATTGTACTATACTAAACATCTATAAACTGGAAAGAGTGCCAAAGTTAACATTTAACTCAAACAGACCACAATATTATGCTTGTGAATGTATATTTTAGTTTGCTGGGCTTAACTTGTGATGTTTTGTGCTTTGCAAGTTTGAATTGTGAAATACTATCTGGAAGATTGTGAGGAAAATAAACGTTGTGCCGTTCGATTTTATGTAACTACACCCTTACTTTTGTAAATATCAACTGCCATATTTATCCATTTGTAATTAAATTATGGTATTTACTTGCTACAGATGAAACAGTATTTATAAAGAATGTTTCTTTACTATAAATATGTACAATTACGAGCTAAACATGGGCAGTTGTTTCGTTCTGTGCTTTTGTTCAAAGTTTTAAGAGGTGTTTTCTTCCTTATTGTGATAAGAATTTTACTGCATACAAATATAATAAAAGGTGTTGCAAGTGCGAAGTATTTCCTTTGCTTTTTCATGCTCTCTATTTTGTTGGTTGCTGGTGCAAATAAGGGAATGACGTCTTGTTTTGGAAGGCATTGTGTCTGTTTTGGATTCAACCAAAGTTTATTATGTCTCAGGCTTTTAATTTAGGCATCAACTTTTGATATATTCTTCATGCTCTCAGTTCTCGTCCTACAGGCTAAAAGACATTATGGTGTTTTTACTTCAGCATTGCAAAGCATGTTTCACAGGCCTTACAATGTGGCTGCTGTGGTGCTAAAATAAATAGGAGGCTTGGGGGAATTGGAGTGAACTGTATGCAAGGTTAGTTTTGTTTGTTTGTTTGTTTTTTTAATCTGCATCAGAGTTTTATAATTTAGAATTTTAATGAAAAGCAAACTAAGCATTTGCATTTGCACACTCAGCACAGTCACTGCATGGTGTGTGTGTGTGTGTGTGCCAGTCTGCTCATTCTGGAAACGCAGCAAAGCGTTTTCTCTCCCATGCATCATATTTGGTCAATTTATAGTCTCCCAGGTCAGAGATTTATAACCACCATCCCATCCACCCACGCTGGACACTTCACTGCACAAGAGTTGGTGAACTTGAACTTGACTCGGCTTATAGTGTCTGGAAGCTTCTTCGTGCTCTAGTTGTCACCTGTTATGGGAGACGGCCACATGTCTCTGTGGTTCTGTTATTAATTTAGGACGGTTTTAAGAACGCTTCAAGGCGTGTTTGTTTTCAGTTTGACGTTTTGTGGTGCTGTGAGTAAAGATAATGACAGATTGTAGCCAGTGAACACATCTGAGGCTCTTTGAAGAATAAATATCACAGTCCGAGACAGGCATAAATTAAAGCTATGGAGGAATTAAATAGGCTACAGGGAAAAAAAGGTGTTTGTCTGCTGGCTGTTTGTTGTTTGGCCTCTGCACACTGCGCATGCCTCCGTGTAAATGACTTGCTGTCATTATTGTTGTGTGTGCCGAGCTACGCATTTGTCCAGGTGCATAGAAAACACGTCTTTGGACTTGTTAGTGATGGTGACTGTCCGCTGCAGGCCGACTCTGCGCTGCAGCAGCAAGTGGCACTCTGTCTGTCTTGTGGAGCTGCTAGACTGCAGGCAACCTCGTCTCCTGCTATACAAACTGCTCACATTACTTGGCTCACAGGATGATGGGGTAAATAAAAAGGTTGGTAGGATCTCCGGGGAGGCGATGCTGTTTACAACCAGACAAATATATCTGACTTAAATCAATTAGAACCTACTAAAAATGTTTTTTTTTAGTAAGTTCCGCTTTTTTGGTGTCGTTTCTCATGATAGTTTGTACCTCATAGATTTATATCAGTCAAATGAGGTCATTTTTTATTTTATTTTTTATTTATTTTGGCTAGAAAAAAAAAGTGCTGCTGTTGTTTGTGATCTATCTCAGAGCTCGATTAGAAGAATATTGGTTTATGCAGCTTATTCAGCTTTTGAAATCTCCTCCTAATGGCCCTTTCTGGGGTTGGCCCGCTGACCTCTCCGGCGGAGGAAGGTATGACCTGTGGGGAGTGGGAAAGGTCAGCTCCACACAGTGCGTCGATGCCGGTTCCTGTTCGGCTCCAGCTGCGCTGATATTGATCCGCGGAGAAGGAAGCGCTTTTTTCTTCTACTCAAAGCTCCTTGTAAATTGTTGACTGTACTGTAAAGATACTAAACTTACTAAACACACGCACCCAACCTGGTTCACTGGGCTTGTAGCATCTAGGTGATATTTTTCGAGAGTCACACCTGAACTCAGGCCAAAGTTCAGAAGGAAATCTCTGAGCTCGTGTTAGAGACTCACTGAAAAAACTCTGATCGTTCTGCATGAGTGTGGTCAAAGTGGCATTATTGCGCGCAGGCTGCATGGAGGGACAACCTGCATGAAACTTGCAAATCCACACTTTTGTTTGCGAAAAAATAATTGGATACCCATTTAAGAAGGATGTTTGAATTTTCTGCGAATAATGAATATTAAACTCCTGAAGCTGACATGAGGAAATGAATCTTTTTGCACAGCCCACCTCTAAAAAAAAACATTTTTTGTCCCTTTTTAATGTGATGTATCACATTCTTTATGTTCGTCTGATTCAACTGAGGGGAAACAACATGGAAAGAGCAGCTTTCAATCTGAGTTTGTCACGTAGGCTGCTGCACTGTGGGACTGTTTCAAGAAAACAATTAACTGACTGTTTTTAGCACAACATCCGCGCAAACAGTGCGCATTCGTTACATACAAGATGAGCAACTACTTGGAGAATGTCAGATGTTTATTAACTCCTCCGAATGAGTTAGTGCACACAATTTTATTTACAGTGACCGTGAGCGCCCCCGCTTGTGTGTGTGCGTATATGTGTGTGTGGTGTGTATGTAGAGAGAGAGAGAGAGAGAGAGAGACGGGGATTGGGGTGGGCTGGGGGGGATCATAGGCCGCATTTGGACACATTTTTTGATCAACACCAGTTGACAGGGGCCAGCATGTTGATTATTAGGAGCAACATTGTTTAAATGGAGCTCCACCACGAGCTAATATAGTTTCTGTGTTAATTGGGGTTAGTAGAAGTTTGAGTAAGAGGGCGAAGCGAGGAGCCGTTCAGACAGTCAAGCCTCCGGGAACTGAAATCGAGTCAGTGCGTTCAGATGGTGCCGCACAAGCGCGCGCGCGCGTGTTTGCGTGTTAGAGGCTGCACTCGTTGGCGTGCAAGCACCATGGCAACATATCAAACCCGTCCGTCATTTCAGGTGAATGTTTTTGCTGTATTGACATGTATGGGCTTCAGTGGTCAGTGCGATGTTGGTTGTGTTTTGACAATGGACTCTCTCTCTCTCTCTCTCTCTCTCTCTCTCTCTCTCTCTCTCTCTCTCTCTCTCCACTCACGTACACACGGACACAGTTTATTAGCCTGCTTGTCTCCTTGTAACGTAAAAATATCCGCTGTATTGATGTGTCATGTAATATATTGTGTTTTTGCATAAATATTCCTCATTTCAACATGTCGAGGTTGGAAAAATAAAACACAGCACCAGCAGGCCTAAATTACCTCCGCAGCATACATTAATGCTGCTACTCATTCATAATTCATCATATTTGTCAGCTTAATTGTTTTTTTTCCCCCATGTGTTTGTTAAAGGCGTTAAAGGTATTGTGTTTAAGTTTATTTTTTAAAATTTCTTTTTTTTTAATTTAATGAAGCCTGGAGGCAGAGTTACATCTATTTTTACTATTTTACAGGCGGCTAATGGTTTTTTAAATGATGGTCCGCAACATTTACCAAACTGTTCTGTTCTTACTGTGCAGAACAGTCATTTTACATTACTCACCACAGGATAAAGTAAAATGATGTGAAGGCAGGCTACACCTAGGCTGTTAATATTTATTACATTACAAATAAATAAATAGATGGATGCATATAAAGGATAGATAAATAAATAAATAACTATATTTAAAATAAATAAATAAATAAATAGACACCTCATAAAAAAGCACCGCCGCGTTGTAATTTGTATTATAATTACTTCCTGTGATGAGCAAAAACACAAGTTTTTAAAGGCCAACTAAATTATTTGCAAGTCAGAAAAAAACAAACAAACAGCAAATTAAAATTAAAATTAAAATTGCGCTTACAGTTTAACATTTTTCTTCTGAACAGGCGTGTCTTAGATTTAAAAATACGAAATCTCGTGAAATATTGGTAGAAAGCCAGTGATACATACATAAAGGGTTTTAAATCGTCTTGCTGTTTTCAGGCCTTTAAAAAAAAAAAAAGAACAGGTATCTAGGTCGTTACAAACTCTGTCAATACTTCATTTTAATTAGCCTATGAAGCAAACCAAAAAACAAACAAACAAACAAACAAAAACCTGCCTTAGTTCCATACCTAAATCTGCACCTCTTGCACTAGTTTCGTTTCTCTGTGGATACATGCTGCCTCTCAAACGGGCCTCCATGGCAGAAGTAACAGACACTGTGGAGAGTTTGTCGGCAACCATATTTTGAAAGCAAACTTTTCAAACAAACGCCATATCCTCTGATTGAATTTGAACTGCTCCGATTAAATGAATGTGTCCGTTCACTGCTCTGTGTTATTTATAGTTACACTAAAGTGTCACATAGTGGGCCCGCCCCCCCACTATATATTTTAACATGGTTATTATAAAAGCTCAAAGTTAAATGAAAATAACTGACTGAATAAAATGTCACAGGCGTGTTTCCCCACAAACCTTTTTTTAAGACGGTGTTCAATCCGACTGCCTGATTAAAAGTGACTCAGAAATATTCTGATGTGACGATAGAGTCACTTGTTTATTTTCATATTGATCCATGCAAATGCTAAAAGTGTTCGTCAGGGCCCTTCCTCTCTAACTTAACAGTTAATAGAGAGAGGTAATTTCCAGACCAATATTATTAGGCTAACCTACTAATAATTAAAATATCAACACAGTAACTTTACTCTAACAATTAGAGTGTTTTCTTTGTTTTTTGCCTCCAAGAAAGGAATCCTTTTTGGGGTTTTTTTTCTCTCTCTCTTTGAATGAATCTCCCTCCGTCTGTCTGTCTGTCTGTCTGTCTGTGACATGGCTTGTGTTGTGCTTGTACTGAAGTCGATGTACAGTCTGCCTTCCTGTGCAACGCAGCCCCCGCGGCCTTTCATCTGAGTTCAGCGGCCGCCTTTCTCACACAGATGAATGTGTTTCTGTAAAAGAGCCGGAATGGCTGTCACTTCTCCTGGCACGGCGGAGAAACAAACAAAACCCCCTGCTCCTTTAAGGAAGCTGGCGCAGGCACCTCCCATCGGACACAAACACTACAGAGTCAGAAGCACAAATAGCCTCAAAAGCTAAACGCTCTGCCTTTCATACAGAAAGCTTGGCAAGACTGGTCCTCTCATGCACACAGAGAAAACACAAAGTGGAGAGGTGCAGAGTAAATGACATACTCGGGCTTGACTGAGGTGTGCTCATTGTTGTGGTCTCCCTCCAAAAAAGGTGTTAGAATTCAACTAATCCCTCACAAACTCAGCGTCCTTCCATGCTGTCGCTTTTTGCAGCGAGCTTCTCAATATGCCTCCTCTACAACAGCTTGCCAATCCTATTTATTTGTCACAATGCATGTGCTGTTAATATGAGCAGTTTTCAGGTAGGCTTTCTGCTGCAGCCAAGGCTCTTTAAGGCAGGAGCAGGTGTATCATCAAAGACCAATTATCTGCAAGCAGAGCACTGTGGCTAACTTTGCTTTTTTGAGGTATTCGCAGCTTATGTCCGGGCCATGCATACTGTATTTGCAGCATGTTACAAGTCGATGTGAGTGTCCAAATGCTGAGGTTTTGAAAAAGAGCAACACACACGCACACAGGAGTTCCTCCTCCATTGAAAAAAAAAAAAAAAAAAAAACACTCAGCCAAGGAAATTTTCAATTTCCCAACACCTGTAAGCATGCTGTTTTACCTCAGCTCCTTTGATCTTCAAACAGACCAGAGCTGTGCCCTGGGGGCCACTGTGCAGAAAGGTGACTGGGTGGTGTGTGTTTTCTGTTTTATAGGAATGCTGGCAAGTAATGGAACAAACCTCTTGGCCATTTTGCATTTCACATTA
>JAPQLA010000005.1:5944673-5962540 GCA_029822935.1 Naso vlamingii | reverse complement strand
CTGTGAATGATGTATCTTAATTATCGTATAGGCTATTTGAAAAACAGCAAGCTGCTTCCACAGACTCACACTCAAGGACGGAGGGGTGGGGGGTGGGGGTTAACATTCTACCGTTTATATTTAAAGTTCATGATGTGGCTCCGCTTGTTCATAACTGATTTTACAAAGCAGATTTCCATTTGAGCCATTTCCAATCCATAAAATGCCGACTTTTATCAGTTTGGTTTGAATGTCAGTATTAACACCAGCATTGATGTGTTTCATCAAAGTACAGTCGTATAATTCAGTTTATATCTAAAAATAAAAAGGGTTTAAGTGTTTACTACTTCTTTAAGAATGCATATGCCAGACAATTCAGCTGAGACAAAATGATTAAATCATGGCTATGCCAGAACTGCAGGAACTCATAGAAACTTGCATTATGAAATGGGACCTCATGACAAAAAACTAACATGGAAACGGCCTGTCATCTTTAGCTTGTTTTACTTGTGTGTGCTATTTTATTAACTGAAAAACAAAGAGAAAAACAATGTGTACAAAGTCATGGTGGAATCAGCTTATCTCAGGATTTGAGCTTAGATCAGGGAGCCTCCAATCCAGTCGGCAACATTAACATCAAATCTGTAAAACACTCACACTACAGGATCATTTGAGAAGATGATCGCCTTCAACCAGCCTCCAATCAGGAACATCCGTGCCATTGTAGGGATGAATGAGCTGGACCCAGAATCAGCCCAGTGACCCTCTGTCATGGAGTCAGCTGTAGTAGCTTGTAGTTGATATTTTTACATCAAACTTAAATGATGATGTCAGTATGACATTTTAATAATGTGAAATTCTTCTTTAAACCTGCTAATCACTTTAACACTGCTTTTTACTTAATAAAAAGTCAGTGTAAAATCTTTCTGAAAGTAGTTACAGGGTTGATGGAGAGACTGACATCCTCTATGCAGAGCAACGCCTATCAAATGTAGCGGATAATTTCATGAAAATCATTATTAGCTGCTTAGTGTCAGTATAACCTAATCTTTGTCTGTCATTATGTGTTTATGTCTCTATTTTCTCCTGCCCCACATTGAGCTGAGCTCCTTCGTGTTGTTTTGGTGGCCCTATGGTGAAGCCTGATACACCCACCCACACAAGTAAATGATCCTTGCACTCATTTCCTCTCCACACACTGTCGGTCCCATCTGTTTACCTAATTGGCTGTAATTAATTATGTCACACCAAATTAGCAGCCTGGTTAGTCTTTCAATAAAAGGAACAATTTAAATGGCCCACTGTATTTATCAACTTCCATATGAATCTTAATTTATGTCTAAAGGTGCGAAGGTTGAACAGACAACGTGTTCCTGTGTACCTGTGTGTGTATGTTTGCATGTGTGGTCCACTCCTTTGTGTGTGTGTGTGTGTGTGTATCTGACACAACTGTTGATTTGAAATAATGCAGGGTGAGCAGTGTTTTAGATTTAGGTTTAATGGAAAAAAGCAGCACAGAGGTCAGTGCCTGTCCTCTCTCTTTACTACACTTCAGCTAAACTTAATCAGGACCTGCCATTAATTACTCTAGAGCAGAGTAAAAAATAAATAAATAAATTCTAAATCTGGCACCTGTCTGAAGAGCTGTCTCAAGAATGCATGTGTATTGTTATTTGCTCAGCCGCTTGCACTATTTTCTGTCAAAAATCTGATGTTGAGAGCTCCACGATGGAGTTTTTATAAAGTAGGCTGTCTTCTGATTTTAGTTTTACAGGAATATTTGTACCATTCCTGTAAAACTGACAGATGACAATACTGCAGTACAAGAAAAACAATGTGGTGACTTTGTTTCAGTCAGAAAAGATTCATTCTGGACTTTTTTTTTGTCTTTTTCTGGAGCAAGCGGTGAGGGATTTGAGTTGAGCAGGGTGAGCGGCCTGCAGCAGCTCTGAGCAGGGTAAGAAACAGCTCACTTCGCTCACATGCTCTGGTCCAGACCGAAGAGCGGTATAACCGGTAACCAATGTGATCAGAGATGAAGAAATGTCTTGAAATGGTAATTGAGTTGTCATCTAGAATCCATAGGCTACTGGTATGAACCCTTTATCTGGTTGTAATCAAATGACGTCTTGAGCCTTCAACCCAACAAGGTGTACCTCCCATTCCTGTCCCCCTCCTAATCTGACTCCTTGATCCTGTCTCCCCTGAATGTCTGAATGCAAATGCCCCATACTGCCTTCTGTTTCTTTAGTCTGATCAAGCAGATGCCCCTCCCCGGCTCTGTTCTTTTGTTTCATTCCTTCACAGTGTATAAATACCTGTATTTCACTTGCAGACTTCAAAAAGCTCACACAGTTATAGCAAAACCCTAAACTGGACACAATTATTTCCTTCAACATTAGCTATCCAGTTAAACTGTTTTTAATATTTCCAGGCTGCCCCACAGCAAGAGAGGGTCAGGAAGAGAGGATGAGCATTATGTATTGTTTAGTTATTTATTTGTCACAAAGAACTTTAAGATATTCATAGCGGAGCACCTTATACATGGTGTATTTGAAAAACTGATCAAGAAAGCATTGATGTGGGAAAAAGGAAGAACTTCAGGCACTCTAGCGTGAAACAGGAGAAAATGCTTAGTTTTTAGTTAAAAAGCTTAACTTGAGTTTTACAACATAAAGACAGTCCTCAAGCACACCACTACCTCTTCCTCACAAGCACTGGTGTGCCTCCCCCTGCATGTACACGCATATATTCCTCAACTCCACACCATCCTTATTCTACTCGACCCAGATTTTACCTGTTGTCATCTGGTCAAACGGTGTCATTTCAGTTTATTTACATTGTACAGACCAGATCAAGACTTACTGGGGAGAGTTTTATACAAGTCATGCACATTTTTAGCATTCAACAATCATTACGTTCTTCTCTGTCTGTCATTCACACTCAAACGCACACACACACACATACACACAGACATACACGTCCTCACTGTGTTGTTGACAAAGACAGTGGTCCCCAAAGTGGGGGTCTGGGCCCCCTGGGGGGTTGCAAGACATGGGGGGGGGGGGGGGGTCTTCCTTATTTGACTCCTTGTCAAAAAAAGGAAGCGACCTACTGGCATGAACCAGTAATGCACTGGAGGCCCCAAGACATAATTTAAACAAGACAAGATCAAGGGTTCACACCGGGTGGTGTCGGAAGCTCCCAGATGTTGCTTTGTCGTCATTTCAAGACATTTTCTTCATCACTACAGAAAACAAAAAACAAAACAAACAAACAAACAAACAAAAACCCACAGAGACTGTCATCATACGCTGGTGGAGGGAGAGACTCAGTGTGCAAGTTAGTATCCCACTTTCTTTGGACCTACTCTGCTGTCATGCACAGGTCTGCAAGGATGACCTTGAAAGATCGAGACAGCAACAGTTTATCTAATCCAACAGCTGGTTGGTTTAGATAGTCACTCAATATTATGTTTTACAGAAAAAAGGGCCATATTAAGATTTTATTCCTTTGATTTTGAAGGTTATTGTGTTAACAGAGTACATGTTGTGTTGCTAATAGTGACAATTTGAATTCAGACATTTAAGCTCTGTTCGCCCAACAAGCCATGTATACGGGTGCTCACCATACATTGCTTGTTAGCAGAGCTCACTAACCAACCAAATGAATTAGCCTTTGGTAAGCATTGAACGTTGCAGTTTGTGAATGCAGATTCAGCGGTTTGTGTATAAATGTCACAATATCCATATATGTTTTTGATGAAAATTGCAAATTCTCTCAAATACATATATTTGTGGATTTCCGGTCTGTAAATTTGAAACAAGAGATATTTGTGTGCATCAGAAATACTTTGTGAACCTTATGAATTTATGTGTTTATTATTTAAATTTATGTAGAATGAAAAATAATTTTTGTGGAGAAAATCACTTACATATAAATCCCAAAATTGAATCCTTCTGTGTGCATTTATTCATTTAAAGACTGTTCTGACCCCATACCAATGTCCCTCTTGCCTTCATCCACTTTCACCTTGATTTATCTCCTGTTCATTCCCCTCTTCTTCATCTCGTCTTATAAAAGAACACTCCAGGCATAGAGAGGATGGAACAGAGTTTAAGTAGAAGGAAAATTGTGAAAACTGTGTGTGCAGGTGTGTGTGTGTTGAATGAGATGTGGTCTGTTAAGGTGCTTTGGGGAACTTATCAAAAATACTAAAATCATCTATCCAGAGTAATGTAATTATTTCAATTGTCAAAAAGTGAAAACAGCACTTTCTGTGGCGATAAGGATGACAGAATTTTCAAGGTGCAGTACTGTATTTGCCAAACTTTTTTCAGCAATACAACAACAACAAAAAAAAAACAGAGAACAAAAAGACTGCATACTGAAGTTTTGAGTTTTGAAACTGTATTGCAAAAAGACAGCATAGTGCAAAAGTTAGGTCAACAGCTACACAAATGTCTTCTTGTCAAGAATTCAATTAGATTTCTGATGTTTTTAGTATAATTTAAGGGTGATCAGCTTTGAGTGTGTCAACGTAAAAGAGCATTCTTAACACATGAAGAATTGATCTCTGTGACAAACTGTGTCAAGTTGAAGCTGGGTTTGAAGTTGAAGTCTATCAGTGAATCATGTTTCAGCACATTAACAAGTAAGTAAAATATCTCAAAATGCTTTCAGACCAGCATTTGCACTTCATATGCATTTTCATCCAATTACAACTTATAAATAAATAAGTAAATCAACATCTGCGTGAATTCAAGAACTCAAATAAATGTAAATGAAAAAAGTTTTATTACCATTCAATACACAAATTCTATCAGTTTATAAGCCATCTGTAGGCGGACAATCCAAAGTGTTTTGGTCTCCATCAACTCCAAAGTAAAGTAATTGCAGCCAAGCACCTCCTTATAGTGTGAGGTGGGTTTATCAGAGCATTTTCACTGAATACATAATAATATTGATGACAGTATGTTGAGAGATGGAACAGTTAAACAAATTCTAACATGCTGCAATGTTCAGTGGAGCTGGTTGTTGCAGAGTTGGGTTTTAATTTGCTCTTCAGCTATACACAATCGTTTCATTTTTCTACCACTCCAAATTTTAGATTTTAGACACCAGAGCAGTGACACTCACATGTTCACACAAAGGATCTGCCGTATATAGTTAATTGTAAAATCTTATTTACAGAGACTACTTTTTTAATGTCCCAATATAAAGTCTAAAGCTACATTTCGATTTGACAGAACTCCTGTTAGATTAAATAGTGGATTTCACTTGAACAAATCCTTTGTCTTTGAGATAAAACACCACATGAATGATAAATGAAAGAAGTATAGCAACAGATAGAATAAAATGTTTTTAAAAAAGAAACAAAATGCTCTTTGTGAGCATAAACCCATGCTTGCTTTTATGCTTTTCTTTGGAAGTCTCTACTCTTTTGGGGTTTCAGAACAAATGTAAAACATCAATACACCAATAAATTTTATGATGTAACTTTGTGAAGAAAAAATAATATAAAAAAACAACCTAAAATCCCCTTAAAGTAATACATTATGATTTGTTATATTTTTTGACTGACCAGCGCCTCTACAGTTTCTGAGTGTAATAATAAATACCCCTCAGACACCGCGACACGCCTCCTCCACTACTCCTCAGATCCTTGTACAACTTTGCAGAAAACAACGATGTCATCCGACAAGCTAAAGTGATTTTGCATGACTTTCCAGGAATATTACTTATCTCATGCAGTTGTATTCATTTTGTCACACAAGATAAAGAGTACTTTAGCTAAACTGCCATTACCGGTAACGTTCGGTAATGTTACTGCTAGCCTAATGGTTTTGAGAGCCATACCACCACGGGACTCCATTTCACCGCAGAGAGAGTGGTTTGGTTTAGGTGTGAACTCATAAGCTACAGCTATCCAGGTCTATGCTGCTGTAAAATAATGAAAAAAGCGACGAGAGGACCTAATATGTGCTGATGTCAACATTCATGTACATCAAGCTCACAATACAGGATGCGCTGCAAGAGATGGCATGGTTTTATGCAGTCCCATTACGGATATTGGCCACAGATTACCTCATTTTAGTGAAGAGTCTGCAAATGAGCTTGTGTTCAATAATAATTTGTAGTTCATTCACAGTGAATAGTTTATGGTGTAACAGTGGTTAGAATCTTTCCAAACATGTTTTTCTTTTCCGTGGTTTTGTTGCAGAATTATTCCCCACCTCTCAGCACAAGCTCTCCAGAGGCAGAGCCAACTACCACAACCTCCCCAGAGTATGAAAGGCACCTAGGAGGAAAGTTCAGAAGACAGAAAAAGGACAGAGAGGGAGAGGCAAACAGGGAGGAAAGAAAGGGAGAGGAGGAAAGGGAGCACTTGGGAGAGGAGGAGTTGGGAGAGGAGAGGGAGCAGGAGGGGAGAGGTAGGGAGAGGAGGAGATACAGCAGGAGTGTCAGGATTGAGAGTTGGAGGTAAAAGGAAAGAAAAAGGAAAAAGAAGTGAAGACCTCAGCCCTGATGAGCAGAGGGAGCTGCAACAGCTGTGGGAACAAAGAACAGCTGAAATGCAGGTTTGTGTTTTGCTTGTCTACAAGCCACCATAAAAATATGTGAATTTAGCTTTCAGCCAAACAATACTTGTAAAAAAAACAAATTGTTTATGTTGCAGGCACAACTGTGTTCTATGACAGCTGCAGACAAGGACAGACTACTGGAGGATGCCATGACAAGACTGCCAGGCTGGACGTCCTGAAGCTATGGGAGGTTTGCCCCCGTACTGACATCCCAGATGAGCAGCCATCACAACGGTGCACTTGCACCAACTGCAGGGAGATGGACAGAGACATTGAAAGGGTTTGTTGCAGCCAGACCCCAGAACACTGCATAAGCAACATGACACATATGCAGTATTACATATTAGATGAGGGAGTTTTGCAGCTGGCTCATGCAGCATGGAACAACGTTTTTGCTGTGGATGAAACCCCAGAGCCTGGATTCAAGCAGCAGCAGTACAGACATGTGGCATACAGACAATTTGTGTACTGGCAGCATGGTCGCCCGGGTGAAAGCAACAGAGTGGTCATTCCAAGCTGCTGTGTGTGGAAAATAAGGGATAAATATCCTGATCCAAGGGGCACCTACACCGGCTTCAGGCTGCACCGCCTCATGTAAAAAAGAAATCTTATAGCCAGTAACTGTATATAGTTTCATGTTATATTTTATATTATTGTGCCAGTATTTGTTAGATGTTTTCTGTTTATTTATTTCTACTTGTTCTATTTATTTGCCAGCAAATACAGTAAGCTGATTTTTTTTTTTTGGTACATTTTCTACCTTTGTGCCAGCAATTACAGTTGTTTTACCACTATTTATGTGAGAGTTTGGGGCACTGAAAAATAAAACTAATCATTTTTTTGGACCTTGACTTACTTACTCACAATTTACCTTTGTTATCACTATGACTACAGTCTAGCATTGAACCGTAAGTGGCAAAGAAAAATACAAGTTTGCAAATGTAATATAAATGTACACTAAGCCTTTCTCAAAATGTGCTCCTGAGACTTTTCCATGATAGCACTCAAGAGCCTTGCTGAAAAAGACCTAACAATTGAACAGTAACTTATGGCAGTGGTTCTCAAAAATCTTTAAGTCAGGGACCCCTAAACTGACACATATTTGGCTATGGACCTTCAATCGATGAGATTTTACCTCAGAGTCTCCCATCTGATAGGACTTTTGCATTTAGATGTATTATAGTGTATGATGACCAAAATAGTCATAGATTGTCATTGTGTTACTTGTGGATAGAATTACAGTGAAAATAAATCATTCCCCTTTTGCTAGGGACCCCCTGTTGCCCCTCAAAAACTCCTGGGGGTCCTGGACCCCACTTTGAGAATCACAGCTTTATGGCATCTACAGTAGGAAGTGATACTTGGCAAACTGGTTTGGTACATAGTGGTATACGGCCTGAAAACTTATGGGTACAAAATGTAGCAAGCTGCACACACATCTCTGTAGCTTGGAAAATCCTAAGGCACAGGGCTGAAAACAATCTAGAAGGGAGAGAAGCCTGCACTCTGAATGTCCTCTCAACATTTATTTTGAATCAGATCTGATTACACAATGTCTGCTAAAGATGGTTAGTCAACACAAATACATCATGTATACAGATCTGGCCAAGAGTAAATGTTGAAAGGACATTCCGCGGCCTTGCTTCTGTCCCATCTAAAAAGTTGGGAAACCTCTTCACTATATGAAAAGGATAACAAGTTAGAGGTATGTATGTATTGGTACTATGTGTTATGGGATAATCTTTGAGAACAGCAGTTGCACTATGAAATGCAAGAAACAGAACATCCAACCCTAAAACAGATTGAGTTATAAGAATAAATGTACCCACTATTGATAAAATATAAACACTTTATTCTACAAAATATAAAATGTGAACAGTTTGAGGTATAGGAATACAAAAATATTCAATAACAAAAAACTACTGTATAAAAAAAAAAGACGATACTATTGGGATCAATACGATTGCACACACAATACGATGGGATCAATACGATTGTATTGATAACAATGTCATTATTGATTCTGCTTATCGGTCTCATTCTTGATCAACTCCCAATTGATCTCGTGTGTACGGCTTATAAAGGTTTTCAGTTTCAACTGGACATCCCTTTTAATCTCACCATTGTTTTTTAATGAGAAGCCAGACCGGAGGCTGCACTGTTCTCCAACTTAGAGTTCTGTTTTGGTAGTCTTGTAATCACAAGCCTACCATTTAGTATTCACTTCAGAGACCACCCTCTCCTCATGACAACTTCGCCTTAACAAGTTCAGCTGTGGGTGGTGGCTGTGTGGCAGTAGATTGTGGACCCAAGCACCTTGGGTCATCAGGCCTTTGGACAGCACTGCTTGGAAGTCCCTTTCCTCTCAGCAGCCTCACGGCAAGAATGGCCCTCTGCAGGTCTGGGATGTAGCTGTACATTTTCTTGTCCTTCACCTCTGTGACACAATAGCCATCGGACCTCTTGTTGAAGTACCTTTGGTTCCTTGAAGAGGACATGTAATTTCTATTAGAGTACTGTTCGTTGGCATTTGAACAAATTTTTAGGGAAGAAATATTTGTTTTGTGCATTGCAATACTATTATACTAAAAGCTTACCTCTGTTCACCATTGCGATGCTGTGCAGGAAGTCCGTGTTTTGTAGGTGCATGATCTGTGGAAATGGCGCTTGGCTGCATACATTGGTATATGCCACCAGAAATTCTCCACATCAGCAGTCGACCTGTTCAAAAATGGAGACACAAATGGCCCATCTGTGAGATTCTGCTCCCAAAGTACGATCCAAATATGGCTGCCACAAGCAAATATTTTCATAGTCAACTAATCTACCAATTATTGAAACATTTAGTTGACTAATCTAAAAAGAATGATTAGTTGACAACCAAAGTAGACGACTAGTTGTCAATTAATGCCGCTGCTGCCCTAAATCCAACAGGAAGAGCATAACGACCCTTCCTTTCAAGCCAAACCAAAATGAAGTTGCTTAGTATTGATGTACAGCTACATTATTTTCCCTTAACATACCAAGAACTGCTTCACGGTCATTGCTTTCTTGCAGATATGACAGAACTGGTTGCAAATCTCTTCGATCCATGGCATCATTTCAGATTGGTTACACAGGCACTAAAAATATGCTGCTCTAAAAATGTTTTATACACTAGGACTACTTAAAAAGACAGGAAGGGGTTGACATGTGAAACCTTTTGAAAGAACACATAAAAAAGGCAGACAACAATTAGCCTTGTTTGAGTGTCAGTATTGTTTTATAAAACATACCTTTCGCAGGCGTTTCCCCAAATTCTTAGCGGTGTGCCAAATGTCCAAGGAATGATGGATATCCTTGTATTTGCCTTTCTCTGGAATTGTAACAAATAGTATTGCCTTTACAATCAAATCAAATACCTTTATAAATTGAGGAACTGAAAAATACATTTACAAAAAAATTAAATAAATGAAAACTACCCTTACTAAACAATGCTGTTATCTGTGGGCATCGGTTGTGACTTCTTCAGTGGAATTTCTTTTTTGAGAGTTTCCATCATCTGAATGAAGCATGTCTTCTCTATCGCCACAGATTTTCTGCCAGTCTCCTGCTTGTCCATTGTCGCAATATGCACAATGTCTCTGTAATCCTGTTCGATGGTTGTGTATGTGCAGGATTGTGCTGAATGGCTCATAGGATGGATAAGAACAGTCAATCTATAAAATCTTTTAATCATCATAAAATTCTTTAAAAAAAAAAAAAAATTGCATTCCTGGAGAATCCATATCAACCAGGCGAAATTCTGATAGTCGACTCTGATGCAACATCTGCTGGTAACGTCAGCCATGTACTTACTAATCAAGAAGGAAGATGCCAAGCTCGGCGTCTGTCTCGAAGCCTAGTTGATCCAGAGTCGCCAGCGACTAAAACTCTTCTCAAGACTTACTCTTGTTTTGTCCCTTGCTCGATAAGACTCTCTTTTTTGTTTCTTGGCCTCTTCTGAACGTATCCACTTTGGTTCGTTGGCTCTGCCATGAGCTCCGTACCGTACCACATCTGACGCCTAAGGCTAAACTTTCCTTGTTTATATGCTGTGTGCCGTAAAGCGGAACGTACGCGTATGCGCACTTGGCCTAGTGATCCGTCCCAGAGCATAGGCTGCATAGACAGCCATAGTAGGAGAAGTGCTGACATCGTGGAAATGGTGAAGTGATTATTTACGATATTTTTAGTCAGTATAAGTGTAAAAAAATTATGATCGATCTTTGTAAAGGTATAAAAAATGTCATGTAACGCTTTAAGGTCAAATTAAAAGATATTTATTCGAATCTTAGGGGAAAAAAAGAAGGAGAGATGAAATCATGCTGAAATTTTACACAAAAGGCAGTGAAAATAATTAAATTGCCACAGACCTATGGCTAGCCAAAGTGAACTTATTATTATTATGTATTATTTAAACTGCAGGTGAAATATCCTTTATTTACTATTATCAAAGGTCATATAAACCTGATCTATTGCTAAGCAATGTTTTTATTTTCTGCTGCCTTGCTGCCTGTTTACACGCAAGCACAGCCTCCCTCTTTTATTCGCTCTTACAGGTGAGGTTGGGACCATATGGTTGACAAGACATCTAGCTTGCATTGTTGTGTTTTTATGTGCCTTAATGTTACCCCAGATTCTCTATCTCTCCCCTCTGTCAAGTCTTCATGTACACGTGTGTTTCTGACTGGCATACAAGCATGCCACAGAGCTCTGCAGAGCCACAGCAGATAGTATTAGTGTCAAATTTACATAAAGTACAGCAATGCGGCCCCTTTCCACAGGGTTGTGCAGATGGTGTGCACATTTATTTGTGCTTTTTATTTTAACACAGCTTTGTTCTTGCAAACACTGCTGGCTCTCAGTCACTCTATTGCTCACTTGCTCACAGTTTACCTTTCTTTCCCCCTCTCGCTGTTGACCTAGGGAAGAACCTCAAATACAGACTGTCTCAAACTTCAACCAGAAATTCCTGCATAGAATACCTTTGAAGTAAGTTTGGTTTTCTCACTCTAACCAGAAATGTGGGCTTTTCTTTTGAATATGCATCAACCCTGTAAAATCTGGCTCAGCAATGCACTGGGCTGACCAGAAACAGACCGGAGGCTAGGACTGGGCAATATGTGCTGAACATTATTTCGCATTACATCTCTCTACACAATATACATCTTTATGTTTTATTTATCTCCCAGAACTGTACATTGCTGACATTACGTTGCAACACCAAGGATGCAAGCTGCCATTATTTTATGTCTCTGCTCTGCTAGACTGTTTATATCGCCGACAGCTGACCGTACTTTGCCACCTTTGCCACAGGTAACTGACTAGCTTCTGTACAGTAAAGCGGTGCAGTAGCTATGACTGAGCCACAGAAAAAGAGGCTGAAAAATTACTTTCACCCAGAATGGAAAGAACAGTATTTGTTTTTTAGTTAAAGACAAATTTGTGTTGCTGTGTCGTCAAACACAAGCGCTATGTAAAAAGGGAAATTTGGAGAGACATTACCACACCAAACACCCACCGTTTAAAGAGAGCCACCCGCCAAAGAGCAGCGTACATGCAAAGTCAGTGGCAGAATTACCAAAGAAACTGAGGGCGCAGCAGCAGCTCTTCACTTGGCCAGTTGATTACAATGAAGTGGCTACAGAGGCATTCCTCCATATAAGCCACCTTTTGGTTCAACATAAGCCTTTCACCAATTGGAGGATTAATAAAGCAGGCTATGGTCATCACAGCAGACAGTTTATTCGAGGGCTTCAAAAGCAAACATGAAATCACTGCGGCTCTGTCTCGTGTGCCACTGGTTCTCCTAACTGTTAGAAGGAAGGTTGAGGCAATATCAAGCGACTTGGACAAGCAAGTATTGGAGGACTTGAAACAATTTGAGTACTTTCGTTACAGTTTGATGAGTTTGTGGTTACAGTGGACATTGCACAGCTTACTATTTTTGTACAGATGTCCTTCAAAGACTCCACCACAAAGGAGGACTTTTTTTACACTTCTGCATCTGAAAGAGCAAACCAGAGGCCATGAACAGTTCATAGAATATGTGTGGGAAAATGGCATCCCTACTCAGACATAGGTTGCAATAACCACAGATGGAGTACCTGCAATAATTGGTGTGCGTGCAGGTTTTGTGTTGCTCTGCTGTAATGACCCTGACTTTCCTGCTTTTGTAAATTACCACTTCTACCATACATCAACAATCCCCGGTTGGTAAGGCGGTAGACTTTTCACATGTAATGTCAGTTGTTGTCAAAGTGGTTAACTACATCCGCTCCCATGCACTCCAGCATCAGCTGTTTAAAAATTGCTACTGCAGGAGCTGGGGGCTGCATACATACCTTCTCCTCCACGCAAATGTCAGGTGGCTATGTCCAGGATGAGGTCCTGCAACACTTTGTGGACTTGTTTTCTGAAATCAGACACGTTCTATCAATGAGAAAAGATGCTGACTGTGCAGAACTGTCAAACAATGCATGGCTGCTGGACCTCGGTTTCCTAACTGACCTGATGGTGAAATTGAACATGTTTAACTGTGACCTGTAGGGCAGAGAGAGAGACCTGTCTCATATGTTGATCTCTGTGAACTCTCTCAAGGCAGAGGTCGGGACTGAAGACTTGCAGAAGGTCATTGAGCATAGATTTGCAGCTGCTTAGAGCATTTGGTCCATGTGCCCACTTCAGCTGTAGATGATTTTCTCGGGGAAGTCCATCATTTGATCTGTTCTGCCCCTGTGCCATTATCTTGTGACATTGTGAGTGACATCTTTCTTCAGAGAAACCTCTCTGTTGATGAACTTGTTATTAGAGAAACTGTTAATGCAATTTGTTCTGGTAATCCAGTGCAAAGGTCCATACAAAAAGGTGGCTCTCTAAGTACAGCCTATCTGCGTAAGCAGTATTACAAGGATAACTTTGGGGTTATAGAGCCAGTTGAATACATTCTTGATGCTAAAAACAAACGGAGTTTCCAATATGTCCCAATATTGAAGTCCTTACAGCAGCTGTTAAGTAGAGAGGATATCATTACAAAAGTTGTTGAGGGTCATCAAAGACAGGAAAGCACAAATTCTGGTGTGACACATCAGTACAGATCCTCAAGGGACGGCTCTCTATTTAAGGAAAATTGTTTCTTTACTGGAGAAAAGCCAAGGATCATCCTAAATTTATATGTTGATGACTTTGAAACTTGTAACCCACTTGGCACCTCACAAAAGAAGCATAAGCTTTGTGCTGTTTATTGGGTATTGGCTAACTTGCCCCCACGATCTCATTCTGCTTTGTCATCCATCTACTTGTCAGTATTGTGCAAAACCAATGATGTGAACACCTATGGTTATGATAAAATGTTTGAACCTCTTCTACAGGATCTAAAAACTCTTGAGGACTTTGGTGTTTATGTCCCACTGTTAGGTGAGTCACTTAAAGGTACAGTATTCAGTGTAGTGGCTGACAACCTGGGAGCTCATAGTGCTGCAGGATTTTTGCAGAGTTTTTCAGTGGAATACTATTGCAGATTTTGCACAGGAAGCAGCAGTGATATTCAACTACATTCTGTTGCATCTGGTGATTTTAGTCTGAGAAACAAGGAGCTACATCAGACCCATGTCAGACAAGTCAAAGATACAGGTACAAGTTGTTTTGGAGTGAAAAAGGAATGTCTTCACAAAAAATCTGTCTCATTTTCATGTCATCTTTGGTTATCCTCCTGATCTTGCCCATGATGTATTTGAGGGTATAATCCCAGTAGAGCTTGCTCGTTGCTTGACAGTGCTCACTTCAAACAAACACTTCACATTAGCTGATCTGAACACTGCTATTTTGAAGTTTCCCTACAAATGGGCCGACAGGACAAACAAACCTCATGTTGTGTCACAGAGTTTCTCTAGCAGAAAAACAGTGGGTGGAAATGCCCATGAAAATTGGAGTTTGCTCAGGTTTTTGCCTTTTTTGGTGGGATCACATGTACCTGGGGATGAACCTGCATGGCTCATCCTCATGAATCTAAAGGACATCACTGAGCTTATTGTTGCCCCCATACATAGTGATGACTCACTAGCATTTTTGGAAGGCAAAATCCTGGAGCACAGGCAGCGGTACCAAACACTGTTCCCCGATATCAAGCTCATCCCAAAACAACATTATTTGGAGCACTACCCCCAAATAATTAGGCTGTTTGGTCCAGTTGTTGTACAGTGGACAATGCGCTTTGAGGCTAAGCACAGCTTTTTTAAGCAGGTCATCAGGCATACAAGTTGTTTCAAAAGTGTGCCTCTGTCCTTAGCCTCAAGGCATCAAATGATGATCGCCTGCCATCTGAGCTCTCCATGTCCAAGTAAGTCAGACCTAGAGGTTTCAGCTGTATCCACTCTACCAGTAGACTTACTCAGAGAGGAGATAGCACAAGTCATCAGACAGAAGTTCCCAGACACACCTGAAGTTCAACTTGCGCAGAGTGTGACAACCAAGGGCATAACCTACAGGAAGGGAATGATACTGGCTCACAGAGCAACAGGTGGATTGCCTGAATTTAGTGAAATTGACCAAATCTGCATTTTGCATGAAGTGCCAGAAGTGACAGTGAACTCTTTAAAAAACAAACCTGTTGGAAAGCACAGCGCAGCCTTTGGCATCAAAAAGGCAAAGAGAGCAGAAGTTAATTTTTGCCCCACATACCCATCAGCTGAAACTGAGGAGAGTCTAGAAGCCATGCGGAAAGCTTTACTCTTGGACGTAAAGAAGAGGAACAACCGAGAGGCTGTGAAGCTCAAGATGGAAAAGACTTTCGCACATAGACGACATGAGGTTTGCGATGCACCGATGGTGGCTGATTTCATGGCAAGATGCCCCCCCCCCACTTGGCTTGAAACAAATACTGTGCACCCTTAGGACAGTTTATACCAATCAGTGTTGTTAAGTTAAGGCACATGAGCTGAATTGAGACACTAATCTAGAAAATGTCCTTTCAGTGTGATGATGTCGATGCTGGACGGGAGTGGATCATTAAAGGAGTCTGTGTCTACATGGGCGAAGATCCAGATAACCTTCTACAGGAATATGTGGTATGTATATGAATCAGTTCTTACACTCTTCTTTCCCTCTTCTCTTTTTCTCATTCTTGATCACTTTTGCTGAAATTATTCATCAGTTAAAATAATATTTATTATAATTTCATCATCAATGGCTTACTGTTTCATACAAAAAATCTATACAGTGTTTCTGGTTGATGCAAAATGAACTTAAAGGTAGCATGAACGGTTCTCAAGACTTTTTGTCAAATCCAGCAAATATCCCATGACCCGCAGCTGTCTCATCTGTGTACGTGCTGAAAGAGAATCCTGTGTTCATACAGTCATGGATCTGTAAATGTGCAACCAAGTGGCTCAGACTGCATTAAAATGGTTTCTCATGGAACAGATAATGCTTCCATGTTTATTAACTTATTATTATTATTTATTTATTATTTACTTATTATTAATCTAACTTTCACCTTACTTAGATCTATAGTGTCACTGTTTTATGTTTATCATTTTCTTGATGGAGCTTTGTGAATAGTTTTGATTTGGCTAACTTTGGTTTACTTAACTTTTGTCTGTTTTGTACAGAGCCTGGACAACAACACCATCAATGAGGCCATTGAAGACACCACTGTTGGGATCTATGTTGTCAAAGAACATGCTTCAAGTGATGAAGTAGAGGACATTGGCATTGTTCTTGAAGGAATCAAGGTGGTACAAGATCTTGATAATGTAGCATTAGCTGTTGCTATGCTGTTCGGACTGATGTATGTGCTCAACCTTAGCTACCCTCCTGACCTCTGCTACACTTTCGAGGTTATCCAAAAGATTTGGATAGAACTGGATGGAGGTAAGCTTTCCAACGAAGCACTTGCTCTGAAAAACAGGCTCTCTCAGTGAACTGGTCACACTGATATCACTGCACCCTTTTTTTGTGTGCTATTTCTCCATGACGAGTTGATGCAGGGTTTATTACTTTTTGTTTGCAAATCTACTTCGATTTGTCATCCATGTAAAATGGTGTTCACAGGGTTAACTGTCATGGTTAATTTTTTTATGAACACTAGCTCTTACTTGCCTAATTCAGATTTTGGCATATTTTGTTTACTGTTTTACAGTAAAAAAAAATAAAATAAAATTATTACTGTTATTTTGTATGTGCTGTTGAGGATGCGCTTTTGCATTAATAACTGTTCACAGTTTTTGAATGTACTGCAATAAGTTGTGTTTTGAATCTACTGGTATTATAATGGTTACAGCTTTGAATTTCTACACTGAAGTTACTGTATGTGTGTGATTTGTATGTGTGAACACTAGCTCTTACTTGCCAAATTCAGATTGTGGCATATTTTGTTTACTGGTTTACACTAAAAGTAATTTTATTACTGTTGTTTATTTTGTATGTGCTGTTGAGGATGCACTTGTGCAGTAATAACTGTTCAGTTTTTGACTGTACTGTAATAAGTGATTTGGGGTTTGTATTTTGGTTCTACTGGTTCTATCTTTGTATTTCTACGCCAAAGTTGCTGTATGTGTGATTTGCAAAGTTTTATGGAAGAATACAGTACATTTTTTTTCAATGTAGTTGGTTTTGATTTTCTGTATTTGCACACAACACAAAACTGATCTCTACAATGCATTTGCCTGGCTTAAAAAAATCAAGTTAAATTTAGAGACCTAACCTGGGTTGTAAGGAAATAAAAAAAAATTGCTTTTAAGTTACATAATACATTTAAATAATACTAGCATTAACAAATCAAGTTTGTTATATTTGAAAATCAGGTATCCTGAACATGATAAAATCACTTTCATACTACTTAATTAATTGGTGTAGCAGTAGCTCAAAAAAAATAGGTTGACTCCACTTGATTATTTTAAATACCTGAACATGATTGAAATATTTTGGTTTAACAAGTAATAATTCATTGAGAAAAAGAAGGAAATTAGGTCAGTCATCCACATTCTTATCATGTGGGACCAATGTACACATTAAAATCAAGTAAATCAAAAGGATTCTTTTTTTCAGTGTACAGGAGACCCTGTGTTGCAAACTGTGGTAAACATCCCAACTGAGACGCACATTACAATTTGCTGCCTAGTTCACATTGTCAAAGACAGAGGGGTAGGATTTGACCCTTAACACCTTTTAAGACAACAGAGCCTAAAAGACGTACAGAAATGAAAAGACAATTTCATTCCACTATGGGTCTTAAAATTAGTGTAATCACTCATCTATCAGATGATGTAACTCAAACTTTGTGCA
>JAPQLA010000005.1:5830969-5843675 GCA_029822935.1 Naso vlamingii | reverse complement strand
ATATATATATAGATAGATAGATAGATAGATACATGAGGGAATGTAACTAAAACAGTGGGGGCCAGGGAAGAGCCCTTTTACTTTTGTCTCATCCTCTAATAAAAGTCTAATTAATGGAAGTAAGAAAAGATGTAATTGTGTGTCACTGAAGTGCATTTTGCCATATAGAGGCAGTAATAGTGTCTCTGTATCAGATATAGTATGTTGCCATCCAAAAGTCACTAATTGTGTCAGTTTTGTCAAAGAAAACAGTTGTGGAATTTACTGTTATTAAATCTTGAACATCAAATTATTTATCCCTTCTGGTGTAATGTAAGTACATGAACTATGAGTTCAGTAATTCATTACAATTTTATGAGGCACTTGTTCTTTAATTGTACAGTTCCATCTCACAATACTTTTTATTTCTATTCCACTACATTCTGGATTTCAAAAATTCATTACTCAATTTATTTGACTGTTTTCCAAGTTACTTTGTAGATTCACATTTTAAATACAAAAATAAATTAGAAATTTGCAGTTTCATCAGCCTACTCCTCGATAACAAAAATTTAAATTAGTCCCACCTTTACCAAATGTAACGTTGGTGATGCCTAATCACTAATTGATAAAATCCAAACACATGATTTAATTATTCTGAAATTGGCCATTTTGTGCGTTTGTCTTAGAGGGATCTATTGCTACAAATAGAATAAAATACACATTTTTTGTGTTTCCATTAGTGTGTAATCACCTAAAAATTAGAATTATTGTGTTTTTATTACCCTAAAATGAGCCTCTCATATCAACAGAGGGAGAGGGTCCTTTTAAAGTTCTCCATGTTGCAATGCAATATTTCTACAGGAGCCCAGAATGGACAAACCAAGCACTATAGATGGTCCTATGTGTTTTTTGAATGTTAGCAGTCCATGTACTTACTTCTACACATTTATTAGATAAGTTGTGTTTAGTTGTTTGCAGTCTGCAACCTAACCACTAGATGCCAATAAATCTTCCACATCGGTCCTTTATTTATATTTTAATGCTAATATTTACTTAGTAATACTGATATGAGGACCTAATGCAGGTGAGTGTTACACTGTAGTATTGCTTCTTTTTGTGAGGCTAAGCGAAAGATTTGAATAATTTTTCCATCACCCTTTTACTGGCCTATAGCAGTGTCACTTTAGTCTGGATCTCAAGTTTATCAAAAAAAGAAACTTGTGTTAAGTGACACAGCCACATCTCTCGTCTCAAACGTAATTGAAGGGTTGGAATTTTTAGTAAACAAGACACATCAATTTTGCTACATAAATATGTTCACTGCACTTTTAATTATTGATCACACAGTGAGTTGTACCATTTTATTTAGGTCTTGTTTTGAAATATGAAGGGAAGGTGTTGCATTGTTTCTCTCAAGGGAAGAGTGAAAAAATGTAAATGGCAACACTGGAGAGAGTTTTGCTTTGTAAGAAAGTGACTCCTCACCCTTCGCTAATGCTCTGTAATCACTTTGGGTGTTGCAGCTGAACGTTTCTGAGACTTAGGGAAGAATTGTTCAGTTGCTGCTTTTCACTCACTCTCGTGATACAGATGATTCTCTTGTGTAGATCATATTTTTCTACATTTAAACGTATAACTGCTACATCATCGACACAGCTTTTTACATTTGAGCAATTTCTGTCATAGGCACAATTGCTAGAGAGGCTTTCTTTTTAGTATTAGAAGCAGAGTCTGTCTCAGGTCTAAGCTTTAGCTTTAGATATTAACACTGAGCTAAATCAGGCTAATGTGCAGTACTGAAAGCTTCAGTGATCTTTCAGTACTGCACACACAGAGCTGCTGACCATATTTTATGTAAATCACATTTCCTACAACCAAAATGTTCCCTGAGGACAAAAATCTGAATTCACGCAGTCAGGTTCGACCTTTTGGCCTTGGAAAGTACGGCTTTAAAGCACAGACTCAGAAGCTTAATCTGATCATCCACACTTAACTCTCTTTGTGAATCTGCGGCAGAGCAGTTGTGCTAAATGACTCATGCTAAACATCTCCATGACGGCGGGAAAAGGTGAAAATTTGTTTCACTAATGTTTCTTACTGTTACATCTTTATTTCAGAGCAGCTCTGCCCATCTTCTACATTGAGGTTGTTTTATTAAACTCGCGACAGAGTCAATCTTTTCTCTTTCATCCCTTTTTCAGTCTGAGAAGCCAAAACTTTGGATGAAGTTGCCCGTTAGTTTCCCGCACACGCTCCCAGTGTTCACATAGTTTTGATCACGGTTAAAAATGTTTTCTGCACCATATTTGCATTTTTACATTTCATTAGCAAGACTCCAAAACTGGAAGTTGTTTTCATTTGCATCTGAATGCATTTGACCCTCACACTGGAAATGACAGATAATTATTTTCCCTGAAGTGTTCCTTGTTTGCAGGGTGAACAGAGCAGAGTGCAGAGCTGCGGCAATTGCTCAAATATGTTTTCCAGCACAAAATTGCAGTGGTGGGCTGTTTGCTTTTTCATTAACATTCACCCTCTGTTTGATTGCCTTGAATTTGTAAGGCTCCTTCCTCTAAAATTTCTTTCCAGACACCCTGCAGAGGACACACAGCAACACCTCTTTTTATCTCTTCACAAAGATGAGATGCATTGTGAGACGGTTTGCAGCATGAGAGGAGGTGAGATGTCCGCTAAAAAATTGCGCTTATATACTTCTCATTTGTTTTTGCCTTTACGCTATGAGCAGAAGAATCAGTTTTTCCTGGATGCTGTTCACAGTCAACATTTTTTCAAGTGAATTTAGCTTCAGTTTGTAATGCACGCATAAGTTTGACTTGCCTAGGTTCACAAGTCTTGCACACAGTAAGGTTTTGCCAGCACAGGCACTTTGGTTAAACTGGCAGGCGTCTTTATTAAATCATTATGAAGTAAATCTTCTTGCACAAGAAAATGAGTAAAGGCCTATAGAATACAGTAATAATGACACCTTCAGAGTTTAGATTGGTTCACTATGAGCATCGTTTAATCCTGTCTGCCACTGAGTACGATCTCCCAAAATGATGGCTGATCTGCTTCTGTCTGCTTTCATGTCTTCATTATAGACTAAACAAATGAATAAAGTCACAATTTTTCTTGATTTTTTTTACACCCATTTTCACCCTGATGCCAACATCTACTTAAATTATTTCAAATAGCCTACTTCAATTTTCAAAAGTTTGTGCGAAGTAATACTGGTACGTGTTGATACTCAGGATTTTACATTGTGACCATGTCCTTTTTCCTCTTCAGTGAACATGTTTTCTTTCATTCTTCATATATCCAGAGTGGTGTCAATTATTTCTCTGAGGAAAAAAGTAAACGATTGTCTTTGCAACGGTGGTGCCTGACAGTATCCCATGTGAGTAGCGCATCGATGTGAGTCACACATGCGTGAAATGGTCCGTCATCTCGGACAGATAGCTACTACACCACTGAAGGCACATCTGGTCAGGATTGAGTTCTACAGCCTGAATCGGGTTTAATGTTTTAAAACTACATCATAACTGGTGTCTGACCCAAACAGAATTCAAACTTGAATGGAAATGGGAAATATTTTATCTGTGCTGCATAGTAACTATCATGCTGGCCTAACTTGTAAGGACGCTAGTGCTAGCCAGCTAACAGCCTGCTCACACTAACATCACTGAGAGCTTGGATATGGCTTGCATCAATGCTAGCTGGGCTTTGTGGCTAGCGCTAGCAATGGTCTGTGTTGTTAGTTTCAACTTGTGGTGGCTAGCTAGCATCTTTGCTTGATGCATAGCCACTAAGTTAATTATCCTACTGGTCAACAGTTTACATACAGTTTACAGCAAACCATACCTTTTCCACTAACTCAACTTGTAATCCTAAAGCTGGGAATAGATAAAAACTGCTCAGTAATATTTAACATTAGCATTTAACTTCAGTTAGCTTGCAACGCTAAAATGTTCTGATTAGGGGAATACTGGCAGCATTTAATTTCAGTCAATGTGGAGTGAAAAACTGTTTGTTTTTGTTCATTGTGCTTCAATGCATCAGCTTGGAGTAACGGAAGAAAGCATGCGACAGATAGACAGACAACCGACCATGTCGTTGTGTAGTCGTGTGCAAAAATGACGTGTGAGTGGTGTTATTCGTTCATCTTGTCACATCATGATAATGTAGTCTCATGCATACAGTGGAAGGAGAAGTTGTATGCACATCAAGGAGGTGCGAGGCCATCAGGTTATCTTGTAGAAAAAGAAAAAAGTAGCCTGCATGCTAAACTCCACACAAAAACACCACAAAAAAACAAAAACCTTCTCTGACCTGATGAAGATCTGTGATCGAAATGTTGTCTCATAAATAAGATTTTTGTAGCTTGGAGTTTAGTGTGCAATCTACTTTTTCCCTTGTCTCATGCATGCAGCCCAATATGGCCTCCCTGTCAGTGGTGGAATCTTTTAAGAAGTTGCGAAGTCTCTATGCCTGTCTCCGTAAATGCATCAGAGCTAATTCTCTGTCAAACAGATGTTTTGCTGAGCCACATCAAAACAAAAAGCTTCTGAACGATCTTCAAGCGGAGTGCTGAAAAGCAGAAATAATTTTAGTGACCTTTGCTCTGCCTTGGTCCAGATTAGCATAAACCACTCTGGGTGACTGAGTGTGATAATAAGCCACAAAATAAAGATGTGGAAAGTTACTCTGCACTGTCATAGAGTCACACAAAAGTTTGGCTCCATTTTCCAGTTTTTCATGAGAAAGCTCACATGATATATTCACTCTGAAGTAGTTTTTTCTCCCTTTGATTTGAAATGTTTAGTGACTAACTTCACCAGTCTTTTAATTCACTCACTGTGGCAAATGCAATTAAAGCATCACTGCAGACAAACATGCACTGAGCTGAGGAATGTGAATCAGAGACCTCCTGGCAATCTGAGCGAACTAAAGCTAATGGTCTTGGAATTTACTCTGATGGTCTGCTGGGATGGTCCACAAATGTCTACTGTTCTCAATTTAATCATATTTGCTTTCCCATTTAGATTAATGTTTGAGTAAATATGAATATAGCCTAAACTGTCTGTGCATACAAGCCAAACAGCATCCACTTGGCTCTGCGTGCAGCAGCATGAGTGTGTTGTCTGCAGCTCGGATAAACAGGCAGCCCGGCTGGAAATAAAACTGCTGTTTGGTCGGCATTATTGATCACATTAACATGTGCTGATTATTTTCTCAGGGTGAATTTGTTGTCTAAATACTAGTTTGAAGCTGTGTAATTAAAAAAAGCTTTGAAGAAGACTCCAGTAAGGAGACGTGACAATTTAAAAAACATATTTTTGAAAACAGCTCTAAGTGAAGTGTTTGTTTCTCAACACTTCAAATGGGGGACATTTCAAGATGAATTATGGTTTTAAAATGCTGCTGAATGTTTATTTGTACCATATCCACCATGTTGCCGTGTAAAAAAAGGAAGAAAAACAATGATGCATCATTTCACAGGAATGTTTTTTTCCTCTAAAAGTCACTCACCAAAAGAGTTCATATGCTCTCAGTGACTGTGGGCAGTTCAAAGACTGTTTATGAACATGAACAACTGTCAGTGAAAATAAGAGCCAGGACTCTGATGTGTAATGTCATCACTCTGAGGCTGGATCATCCACTCGCGCAGCGAATGTTATTTTCATTTCAACTCCAACTATGTTCACAGAAATTGACTTTAATTCATGTCTTCATAAAAATTATTATCAGTCACTGAGCAGCTTGTTTTCCTTCTCTGAGGAAACCTGTTTATGTGTACATACATCCTCACAACCTATAAGAAGTCTGAGTCTATTGTGAAATAAATACAAGCTATTTGTCTGTTGAGTAAATTAAAGCAAATTCTACATAAGAATATTTAGCTGCGTTGCTTCCTGGGATACAACTTACATTTATTTACACAGTTATTCCCTATAATTTCTGCCTGTTCATGATTGTTAATTTAATCACAGTTTTGCACTGTTGGTTACCTACAATGCCTTGGAGCAAGGAAACATTTCAAAGTCACAACTTTGACAATAAACAATTTTAAAGCAATACACAGATTTTGTATTTTTAAAGCATTTGTTTAACTTAATGGTCAGCTCACACTTTCATGTTGCCCAGTTGTGAGTATTTATTTCAGTTAATGCAAAAGTGTCCCTTGTAAGATGATTCTGGTTGGAAACGAGACATCTCAAGTCGTTTCAGAAGGCCTTGTCAAGGTAGGAAAAGATAGATTACATTAATGCCGGCTCTTTTCTATTCTAGTGTCCCAGTAAGTCGTGACAGCGTGCCAGTGAGGCAGCATGAACAGCAGAAGCCTGAAACTGAAGCAGAAGTCAGACATCACTTTTTTATTTTCAATGTGCTTTTCCTGCTGTGACCGGTTAAAATGTTATGAGTGAAGCCAGAATTTTTTTGCAAGGCGAATGTGACTTTATTCAGAGTAAAATCTGCGATTCTGTGGCTGGAAAAACTGCCTAAATAAATCCATTATATTCTTTTTATTTTTACTTCGATTAAATTTATGGTAAAAGTTGCCTTAGCTGCCACGTGGCCCTGACATAATTTATTGTTTTCAATCTGTTTGCAAGGCCGAGTGATCCAAGGGGAGAGCAGGGGGGGTGCTCGGGTCAGAAATACTATGAGCCCACTGGATGGAGCTGCAACGACACTCGACCACAGAAACTCAAACTAACCAGCACTAGCCAGACGAGCTGAGCACAAACCAAAACATTTAGCTGAAAACAACTCAAACACATATTTCACATCTCTTACTGTATCTGTCATTTAGGTTTCTATGTTTATTTATAGTTTTAAGTAGTGTGAATCACAATGTATACATGCAATAAAGGAGTGAGATGAAGGTTGATATAACACAGCGCAGGTCAAAGTTAAATTTAAATTATACTTAATTTTTTGTTATTTATTTTGAGACAAGTGTTTAAGTGTCTGTATTTGTAGATGGAGCTGATACATTTAGTAATGGCCCCAAATTAATGGCACATTACACTGCAATAGAACAGAAAATATAGTGTTTTTATTAGATAACTGACTTGCATTACAACACATGCCGAATGCTTGATCTGAAAATAAACTGCTAATGAGTGTAACATAAACAAGTGAACGGAATGTGAACTTAATGCCCTGCGATTTAAGTTTGAATTCTTGACACTTTTCAACTCCACTGCAAAAAAAAAACGAAGGAAAAAAAGTGTTGACCCAGACTCAAAATGTTAGTTTTAATATAGTTTTGCACTGTTGATGACTCCAGATACATTTATGAGCATTGGCCAACAAAGCAAACCCAAGTCTAGCCCAAACAAACGGGGATGAAAGGCGGCCTTTGATCCCTGGCCGACCAGAGTGACTTCAGCACTTCAGCTCGATTGTTTTCAGCTGAGGTTTCTCTGGGTGGCTTCACTTCAAGCTTCAGCTGAAACTGCCGGAACAGGATTTACTCGGGATTTGAGAACCACAAAGTTGGCTCACCGGAAAAAAAAAAAAAAAAAAGAAAACTCTCAGCTATACCAAATAAACGCCCTCTCGGAGTCGTCGCGAGCAGCCCCTTGAGTTATTGTGATGCAGCATGACAAAAGCTCTAACTTCACATCTTGGTGCTTAATACCCACTGTCTTCTCAGGCCTGTGCTGTCACTTCACACCGCCGTCGGCTTTATGTGGAGGCTACGACAGCCACACATTCCGTCTGATCATAGTTGTGTGTGACATTTCAAAGCGGATTATGAGAATGAAATGTGATAAAAACTATTTTCACGTGACCCCTGAGCACTTGACCTTTGATGGGCTATAGCGCAGCGTAGCACCAAGGATCGGACCTCTGGGACTCGCATGATGTGCAGTCTGTTCTTACAGAGATTTAGAAGCAGACAACCTCGACGAAGTGCTCACAGTATACGTTAAAAAAAAAATGCACTGCATACAAAGAGTTTGGAAAGTGAGGGATGTGCTCTAATTTTTTCCCCCAGACACAACAAACACAATTTAAAACAAGCAAAAGGCCAAAGCTCGTCAGCAATGAAACCAGATGCAACATCAAGCACAGACGTCACCTAATATCACCACACGCACTCTCACACACGCTCCTCTCCACTATTAATATATTATTGTGTATTTGTTACTCGTGGCCAACATAAATAGAGTTATTTGCTTGAACATGTTGACAAAGCAGCCATGGCTCATTGGTGGTTGATGGATGGCCGTGTGTGCCATGCTAATTATTAGCACACATAAAAGGATGCTGTTATTTCTAGACCGGCCCCAGCAGGTCCCAGCCAGAGGGGGTCACTGGGTAAATAAGGAGCCATCAGTCTGCGACTATATCACTCAATCTTGATGTATGAGCAAAGAGGTACAAATTAAATGTGCGGCGACCTTCTAGGGGGTGCTGCACTCAACAGGACGCCATTTGGGCTAATTCCTGCATGGAGCTCAGACAATAGGCCACTATACCGCATGGTGTAATTACTTTGTGTACACACATCTGGAATTAAGCTCCCAGTGGAAACTAATACACGTGGAAAAAAAAAAAAAAAAAGGGGGCCGACTGTTTTAGATGTGCAAAATTTAGTATGTGTGGGAAGAACAAGTGGAGGGAGCGTGCAAGTGTGTGCGTGTATGCATTTGTGTGTGGCTTCAAATGTAGATGCTGATGAACACACGGTAACTCCTGACCTCCGCATGTCATCTGCTCAGAGTTAATCAGTGCTGCTGAAACAAGGAGAAAAGATCCCATCTGAACGCCGAGCTCAAAGAAGATTACATGTCATATATACGTACTGTATCCCTCAAATCTCTTGCTTGCCTTCTATTTTCTCTCTACACTTATAGGCTTCCCACTCTGGTTACAGCCATCTTGCTTCTATTTGACGACATTACAGCCCTACTTTCCCCGAGCAATCCTATCTGTTTCATCTGGACAAACACGGGTAGAAAGATGTAGGCGAGTCGACCACGTACGGGGCTCCAGATTCTGGTTGCATCTGGACTTTATAGCGGCTCAATTTTCAGCTGAGATTGGATGTGATGAGCCGGGCTGACAGACATGGAATCGACGTGAATGTCAAGTCCAGACTGATATTGATATTGATCCACAAGTTGAGGCAGATGCTGAGCATCAGCCACAACACATATTAGACACACAGGGAGCATGAATCTGCACCAGGACATAAATACTCTGGACATTAGGGAAGCGGATTAGCTCGCTTGGTGTTATTCCGCTGTTATAGCTCCGTCTTTCCACGTCAATTACAGGGATTATCGTCCTGTTTGTGTTCTAGTGTATACTGAGTTACAAAGTGTGTTTCCATGCCAGCCTGGCTTCACTTTGTGCATGAAGCATCGAGTACCTTGTGCAGCTTAAATGGACATGCCAGGCTATGTTGGCTTTGACTATTAGCAGAGTTTGCCCGTATGTATTGCAAATGCTGTTAAAATTTGACCGAGAGTTTACTTTAGTAGATCTCAGGCTGCATTTTCAAACTCCCTTCACTGCCATTCGTGTTAAAACAGGGTACGGAAACACTAGAGGACACATGAAAGCTGCTAGGTATAGGTAATTCACCCTTATAACCAGAATGGCAGCGTTTATTTGATAAAAAGTCGCTGAGCAAGAGAGAGAGGGGAGGCGGGAGCCGCTGAGACGAAAGTTATTACGCCTGGAGAAATAGTTCCTTACAAGTGCCGCCTTCCGAGCTGGAATATTAGCATGAAGACAGATTTTGACACAGACTTTCTTTTAACTAACGTTGTCACACATTTCCAGGTACTTCCTGTAACGCTATTAAATATGGATAAAACGTAAACAAACACTATCTGTCATAAAGTTATTCTGGGGAAAATGTGGGTGGGGTTCATGTAACCTGTGTGGCCGATGTTGGCAAAGGACAATGAAATGTAGTAACACTAGTACGGTCCTTTAAGAAGTTGTAAAAGTATTTTAAAACTCCAGTACAAATATTTATAACTTTATTGATAGTTTACTTGTACAAGATGTACATTCATATTTTATGAATCAAAAGGGGAAAAACAAACAGTACGATGATTCATGTTTAGGCATGCTTGCATATGAAATGATAATCATTTTAATGGGTACAACAAATTCCGTGGAGTATTGTTCAGTTCAACCATCCCTGAAATGTTTGTAAACTCGGACACGCTACATTTTTTTTTTTCTTTAGGCAAACGATGCACTACAGCCACACCTCCTAATTCAAATTTAACACTTTAAAAAAAAAAAAACATACAAAAATAAATGCAAAGCCATGTAAAAATGTACACTTGTAGTTCAACTATTTCATCTTTCATAAACTTTCAGACAAAATAATAAATAAAACACCAATATGTTTAATTTAAAATGGAGACATAGATAAACAATTCTAAATGGAGGTCTGGTAACAGAGAAAATGCTTTTTGGAGACTGTTAGAGGTACAGAGATCTTAAACAGATCTGCATGTTGAGCGCAGCTCTGACAGCAGTGTTAGAAAGGTTTCCAGAACAATCCAAATGTTCTGTTTTGTCTGGAACAATTTGCAAAGTACACTCTGAATTATTTGGAAATTCATGATGAAATGTCACACATAACATGCAGAATTAAGCTGATCGTATTGGTTTGGATTACAATGCTGGTTTGATGGAACATTTTCCAATAACCAAAAGTAAATGGGTTTCTCTCATGTTAGCAGAGTAAGGGATATTTTAAAATCATTTAGAACATGACCCTAATTTCTGCAGCATCCAAAAATGTGCTCATGTTTTCCTCAACAAGTGACAACTGCACCTGATATATACAAAACTGCGTGAGTACACAGGAGGTTAGGTGGGCTATGGCACCTGGCAATGAGTGATTTGTCTTAAACTCAATAGAATTTACACTGCTGTAGAAAAACTGGCGTGTTTGGCAAAGAAATTCAACACTCCAACAGTGCATGAAAAACAACAGAAGAATCATTGGGTCTCTTTATCGTCGAGGATTAACTACTAGCTGTTTTTTTTACTTTTTTGCTATTTACAGTATTGCACTTAAACTGCACACCATTGCATTTCAGTTTGACTGATGCTTTCTTATTTTCAGAATTACAAAAAAAGAGAAGAAGAAAAAAAAAAAACGCATGTATACCCTTTATCCAAGATAATGTCTTTTGCTGATCACATGACAATATCAAACCCCCCCCTCCCCCTTTAATTAGTAAAGTAGTATCTGCTTGTAGTGCCATTTGTAAACACCCACATACAAGACCTGAAGTGCAAAGGCTATCTTCACTTCTTTACCCGGAATACAACACAACAAACGGAAAGAAATAAAGAGAGAGCACGCCGTGTGGAGAAATGCGGACCGAGTCTCGCCGACACATGCCCGGCAACACAGAGTAACATCTGCAGCCAAGAAAAAAAAGTGAGCTGCTGCTTTTGTTATAGCACAAGTCCAGAAGAAGAAGGATATCAAACTGTAATGGAGACCTTTCACTTTGTAGGTGCAGAGGGGGTTGTGGACATGTAGAATGGCAGTGTTAAAAACAGTTGTGGAGCGTTTATGTCAAGTGTGGACGGAGGCCAGTCCCACAACAGTCCTCCATTAGAGCTCATGCACTCGGCAGCAGCAGGGAACACAGTGGTTGGAGACAAGTATGGCCTTTTTGTAATGTTTTTTTTTTCTTCATTTTTCTCATGAGGCTGGGGAGGGGTTGGGGGTTTTTTTTAGGGGGGGGGGGGTTAAAGGTGGGAGCTGTTCCAATGCCTCGGCGAGGTGGTGTTTGGGTCTGTTTCCCCCCAATGCTCAACCCTCTGCATTGTCAACATGGCGGCAGCCAGCGTCAGCGAGGCTCTGCTTTTGGCCCTGCTGCTGCCTGCCAGTTCGCTTTGTTCTAACGTCCTCTGGTCTGACGGGCCCCGGCCCGGCCCTCAGACAGACATCCACATGTGTTTGTACGGTCCTTGGGATGTGATCTGTGCCTGGAGTGGACTGAGCCACTGGCCCCGCAGAAGTCCTGCCTGTTGGGGCGAAAAGTAAAAGGTGATTTCATTGGTATTTAATTACCGTTCTCTACAAGTGGTTTGTTTTGGCAGCTGGTTTTGTGACAATTTTCTTGCTCCCTCCGTCTTTTTTTTTCTTCCTCCACTGTTCTCCCCCTTTCTCTCTCACACACACTCTCTCTCCCCCCTCTCTGTATGTGTTCCTCTCTTTCATTCTCACTCAGTGTTTTTGTTTAGTTTAGTTTTAGCTGTGAGTGTCACGGCCCTTTCACAGGCTCAGTCTTGTGTGAGAGGCGATTATGGGCATCAGGCGAGCGGAGGGGCAGCCCGGTGGGGTCAGAGTCCCAGAGCCTCGGCGTGTTTTCTTGCCTTGAGTCGCAGGTCAGCGATGCTCGAATTCTTGCTGTTGCTTTTGGCAGCCGCCGCCACCGCCGCCGCTGCAGAGGCCGAGTCGGCGAGGGATGCGATTGGTAGTCCGAAGGGAGGAGGTGGAAACATCAGGTAGGGAGCATGAGCGGCCAGGTGAGGGTGCAGGTGGGGGTGGGAGTGGGTGACCCCGTCCAGCTGGAGCTGGGCTTGAACCTGCAGAACAGCAAAAAAGCATAAATTCAGTCGGCGTGAGCGCTGCAGGCCACGTGTGTGTGTGTGTGTGTGTGTGTGTGTGTGTGAAGAGGGTCGAGGGTTTGGGTTTCACAGTCTGACACTATTAAAT